>CP119908.1:1200000-1500481 GCA_029542885.1 Malassezia caprae
GCGCCTCCTGGGCGACATTCTGTTCCTTGTGCAGCTGAACGAGAGCGCTGCGCAGGAGGAGCTCGCCGAGGCTCGCCGTGCGCTGAGCAAGAGCCGCCCGGCGCTGGCCTCGTGTGAGTCGAACTCGGTCAAGGCCCAGCGCCTGGTGGAAGGCGAGGAAGACAAGCTGGTCTCGTCGATCACGCAAAGCACCGAGGAGACCCTGCTGCGCGCGCTAGACACCATTGGCCGCGGTGAATCGGCCCACGCGTCGGTGGCGCTGCCGGCGTACCCCGGCCTGTTGCGTCTGTGGCAGTATGCACAGGATGTGCGCAGCGCGCTACTGGCCAGTCTGCAGGCGGCTGTGTCCGAGTGTGAAAGCCAGGCTCGTGGTGCGACGACGGACGCTGTGGCGCACATCACCCAGGCAGGCGAGGCATTCCTGCCGCCGGGCACGGAGCTGCCGAAGTGCGTGTTTGTGCCTGAGGCCATGTTCTCGAAGAAGCCGGGCATGACGGCGCTGGCAGGCCTGGGCGTCAACGTTGACGTCGTGCAAGTGCGCGTGTCTGACCTGTTTGACGTTCAGCACCACTTTGACATGGTGATTGGCGCGACGGAGCGCCACAGCAAGACGGTCGAGGAGCGTTCGCTCGCATCGCCGAGCTTCACGCTCGGTCTCGGCGCTCTCAGTCTGGTCGGCAGCCACGCGCTGAGCATCCGGACGATCACCGAGGCATTTGTGCGCCTGACTGATATTCTGGGCAGCCGCGCTGTGCGCCGGTGGGCCGGCCCCGCTCTACTTGTGCTGGGTGTGGGCGCAGTGGCCTGGGTCGTATCTGATATGCCGCACGCGGTGCCGCGGAACGTGGGCCGCAACCTGCGGAAAGAGCTCATGAATGGCACCGGTGTCCTGGCGCTCCCTGGACACAGCGGTATGCTGCAGCACTCGAAGCATGTGTTTGCGACCATGCACGGCATGCGTGTCAACCGCGAGGTGCGCAAGGTGCTGCGCCTGGCCAGCTGGGACATCCAGGAGAAGTTCCGCATTGTTATCACGCAGCGTCGCGCAGATGTGCAAAAGTCAGAGGCTCAAGAAAAGCTGGCCGAGACGGCCCTTGAGTGGCTTTTGCAGATGGCATCGCGTTGTGCGTCGGTGCAGACCGAGATCCCGTCGACCTTGGAAGGTACGACGGCGTAGTGTAGTGTGCTTAGTTCCCAACCTCTCCACGTGACAAACGGCGACGAGCGGCGAGTGTGCTGCCCTGACCACAGCATGGGTGCATCGGAGCCGAGCCGCCCTACAGACGCGCCCCGTTCTCGGGCTGATGCACTGTTGGCACGCTATGGCGGTGAGAATGGACCTACGGGTCATGCCTCGGCTGGTGACTCGGGCGAGCCTGTCTCGCTGAGCTCGTTTATTGGCGGCCAAGCCAAGGCCGCGCCGCTCGGCAAGCTCGAGGGAGATGGTCGCACGCACACGGGCGCCAGCGCGCCAGAGGACTTTCAGAGGCTGCCTGGACTGGCCAAGGAGGGCTCCCTTGCGTCTTTTCTCGCGAAAAGGAAACAGGAACTGCATCCCGAGCTGAGCCGCGCCAGCACGTCCGAGGCGCCCGCGGAGGCGCCCGACGCTGAAGAGAAGCCAGCTGAGGCTCGCCCGAAGCGCAGCACCACCGGGAAGGAAATTGTCGTACTGATATCGGGCTCGGGGAGCAACCTGCAAGCCCTGATTGATGCGACCTGCGGCGAGACGCCGCGCATCCCTGGCGCACACATTGGTCGTGTCATTTCCAACCGCAAGAATGCGTACGGCCTGGAGCGCGCCAAGAACGTGGACCCGCCCATTCCTACGCTCGTGCACAGCCTAAAGACGTACCAGACACGCAATCCTGGCAAGACGCGCGACGACTACGATCTGGTGCTCGCGGAAAAGGTGCTCGGCGATGGGCGCCTGCCGGACCTCGTTGTGCTCGCTGGCTTTATGCATATTGTCTCGGAGACATTCCTCAGTGCGATGGGGCACGCGACGTCCCTCGCCGAGCCACCGGCCACGGCCAAGTGTCCCGCGCACCCCGTGCCGATCATCAACCTGCATCCCGCGCTGCCTGGCGCATTCGATGGCGCGCATGCCATCGAGCGCGCGTTCGAGGCATTCCAGGCCGGCAAGATTGAGCATACCGGTGTGATGGTGCACGAGGTCGTCGCCGAGGTCGATCGCGGTGCGCCCATTCTTGTGCGCAATGTGCCGATCGTGAAGGACGAGTTGCTGGACGACCTCGAGACGCGCATGCACGCGGTCGAGCACGAGATCCTCGTCGAGGCCGTCGCCGACGTGCTCTCTGGTGCGCGCACTCTGACCACCTCTGCGGCGCCGGCGTCCGAGGCGCCCCAGAGCGCCACTACGTTTCTGCGCCTCGATGCCCAGGGCCAGTGGGTACCGCTCGTGCAGCCGCTCACTGTGTACGAGGACGACGTCGTCTGGGTACAGGGCACGTCGTCCTTTGTGTGGCTTGGCCGCCACGCGACGCGCGCTGTCCCCCGCGATGCGCAGGCGTGCATGGAGCGCGGCACCGAGCGCCAAGGTCTCGAGTCGGGCGCCTTTTTGCGTGCGGCCGGCGGTCTGCTGGCGACCATGCAAGGCGCGCGCGACGCGCAGCCAGCGGCCCAGCGCCTCTTCGTCGTGCGTAGCGACGCGGACGGTACATGGATTGACGAGGTGCCCGTGAGCGCTGCATCGCTCTGCACGGCGTTTAGTGCTGTGCTCGCCACCCCCCAGGGCGTGCACGTGTGGCATGGCGTCGGCAGCGATGCCATGCAGAAGGAGCGCGCCGTCGAGTGGGCCCGTGGGCTCGCGTCCACCCACCGCGAGGTCGACACGACTGCGCTCCTCGCTCTCGTGGGCGGACACGAGTTGGCAGATGGCTGGCACCATCGCCACCGCGCGGCTCTGGCGCCGGGCGCGCGGCAGACGCTGCTGTACGCGCCGGCCCAAGCGTCGACGCCCGTCCCCTTTGCCTGGGCGCGCGTCTCGTCAGAGCAAGTGTCCATTATCGATGCGCGCCTCGAGATCTACGTGCTCATTGGTGCTGACGCGCGCGACGACCGTGCGGCGCTGGCGCGCGCGCTGGACCGGGCGGAGGCACTGGCTGCCCACGTGACTGAGCCGATGCGGGCGCCGGTGCATGTGCTCGAGGCGCCGAGCCTGGTCCCGCTCGACCTCCGTGTGCTTGCGCGCGACCCATGGAACGAGAAGGTGAGCGTACAAGGGGCCGTGCCCAACTCGCTTGTGCTGCTGAATGTGCGCTCGTTGGCCGAGGCGCGTGCGGCGCTGGCCTCAGGGTGCGCCGGTGGTGTTAGTGGAGGTCCCCCCGTGTCTAGTTCGTAGATTCCAGGCGCAACACCCGCCACTCGTATCGCTCCGTGACTAGGCGTATGGAGGATACGCCGGTCCCCCGGGTGTACGAGCCCATCTCTGAGCCGCATGAGGCACGGTCCAGTGATCAGCTGCAGGACGCAGCAGGTGCCGATAAGGAGCCCAACTCGCCGGACCCCCTAGGCGCTACTACGCCCACTTGGTACCACTTGAACCATCCGTACTTGGATGAGGACAACGACACGCCGATACTGTCGGCAGATTTTCCGCGAGAGATTCCCAAGACAGTGCGCAGGCCGCCGAGCGGCGCTGCTAACATTGGGCACACGGGACTGTGGCCCACACTGGGGTCAGCGAATGCGTCGGCGCAGCATCTCCTAGCGCCGGCGATCGAGCCGGTGCCCTATCACAACGACGAGAACTCGCCGAGTCTGCCGGACTATACCCACTCGCCTCTGTGGTCGCCTGGTCCCGTGTTTGCCTCGACGTTCTGGAACGATGAGGAGCATGCGAACCCGAACACGCCCCAGTTCGATGCCAAGTCGGTGGGCATGCCCTACTCGCCGATCAGCCCCGGCGGCTCATGGGGTGCGTCGCCGAGACGCGTTCCGCACAAATGGGACACATTCGACGACGACGCGCCCGTGTTTATGCGTCATCTGCGGGGCCCCTCGGACGGGTGGGACGTGGAGAGCGAGAAGCGGGCTGGTAGCACGGCGTCGGCAGCGGTGAGTGTGCCGCCGCCTAAAAAGCCGCCGCCTGGCCCCAAGCCGGTCAAGCTTGGCGAGCTGTTCCGCTATGCAACGCCATGGGAGCGTCTGCTAAACTGGATCGGACTGTTGTGCGGCATGATCTCGGGCGCGGCGCAGCCGGTGATGACGATCCTGTTCGGCAACCTCACGACCAAGTTTCTCTCGCTCAACGACCCAAACCTCTCAAGTACACAGGTCATCGACAGGGCGGTGGCGGCGAACCATGCCGTCAACATGGACGCCGTGTGGCTCGTGGTGATTGGCGCAATCTCCTTTGTGGTAATCTATACGTACATGGCCATCTTTGTATACACGGGTGAGGTCATTACGCAGCGTATCCGCAAAGAGTATCTGCGCGCGATCCTGCGGCAGGAGATTGCCTACTTTGACAAGCTGGGCCCCGGCGAGATCACCACGCGCATTCAGAGCGATATCCAGCTGATCCAGGACGGTATCAGCGACAAGCTGCCACTGATGATGGCGTTTATCGCGACGTTCATCGCGGGTTTTGTCGTTGCGTATGTGCGCAGCTGGAAGCTCGCGCTCGTCATGACGTCCATCCTGCCATGCATCGTCGGGGCGGCCGTCGTGATGAATATTTTCGTGTCCAAGTACCAGCAGATTGAGCTAGCGCAGGTCGCCAAGGCCGCGTCGATCGCCGAAGAGTCGCTCTCGACCGTGCGCACGATCAAAGCGTTTGATATGGGCGCTCAACTGGGTCGTCTGTACGAGGTCCAGAATCTGCTCGCGCTCGGCGCGAGCCGCCGACGCTCGATCGCAGCAGGCATCGGCATTGGCGCCTTCTTTTTCTGTATCTACTGCGCGTACGCGCTGGCCTTTTACTTTGGCTCAAAACTCGTCGCGAGCGGCGAGGTGCAGAGCGGTATCGTGATGAATGTCATCTTCAGCGTGCTGATCGGCGCTTTTAGCATGGCCATGCTGGCACCGAACCTGCAAACGCTCAGCTTTGCGCAGGCGGCTGGCGGCAAGGTATTCGAGGCGATCGACCGCCAGTCGACGATCGACTCGTTCAGCACGGAAGGGCTGCGGCCATCTGAGTGCCACGGCCACCTGTCGGTGCGTCATGTGTCGTTTACCTACCCGTCGCGCCCCGACATTCCCATCCTGACAGACATGAACCTCGATATGCGCCCTGGCGAGACAACCGCACTTGTCGGCCCGTCGGGCTCCGGCAAGAGCACGATTGTGTCGCTGATCGAGCGCTTCTACGACCCGACCGAGGGCGACGTGTACCTCGACGGCGTCAAGCTGCGTGACCTCAACATCCAGTGGCTCCGCACGCAGGTCGGGCTAGTCGCGCAGGAGCCTACGCTGTTCAACACGACCGTGTGGGAGAACATTGCATTTGGCCTGCTGCACACGCCGTTCGAGCACTGGTCGGACGAGAAGAAGGATGCGCTGATCCAGGAGGCGGCACAGCTCGCCAACGCACACAACTTTATCACGCAGCTGCCCGAGGGCTACCACACCCAGGTCGGCGAGCGCGCCGCACTGCTCAGCGGTGGGCAAAAACAGCGCATCTCCATCGCCCGTGCAATTGTAAAGAATCCCCGCATTTTGCTCCTCGACGAAGCGACCAGTGCGTTGGACACGCAGAGCGAGGGCATCGTGCAAGAGGCGCTCGATCGCGCCTCCCGGGGGCGCACGACCATCACTGTGGCGCACCGCCTAAGCACGATCAAGAACGCAGACCACATTGTCGTGCTCCAGCGCGGACTCATTGTCGAGCAGGGGCGCCACAATGAACTACTTGACATTCCCGACGGGCTGTATGCAAGCCTCGTCGCGACGCAACGCATCCACACGAACCAGGCCCAGGACATGATCAACACGGCGCAACCGAACGTACCGTCGGCCATGGCGCCCGTGCCACTGCAGCCGATGCCTTCGCGCGCGAGTGCCGTGTCGATGGAGAGCACGCTGACCCAGGTGATGAAGATGCAGGGCCTCAAGACGGGCGCCATGGACGCCCCCGCCAAGGACAAGCCGCGCAGTGTGTTGTGGCTGCTGCTGCGCCTCGCGCGGGTCGGGCGCGACCTGATCCCGCCGTACTTTCTGCCAGGCATGCTCTGTGCGGTTGCCACAGGCGCGGCGTACCCGTGCTTCTCGATCCTTTTTGGCCTGGCGCTCGACAACTACAGTCAGTGCCCATCCGGTGCTGCTGGCACGCCGTGTCCGGAGCCGATACGCGACCGCATGCGGCACACGGCGAACCACCATGCGCTCTACTTTTTTCTGATTGCGATTTTATCGACGATCGCGACCATGGCGCAGATATCGCTGATCCAGCAGGGCTCGGCGATCCTCATGCAGCGCTTACGCAGTATGATGTTCCGTGCGTACATGCGCGCCGACGTCTCGTACTTTGACGAGGAGGGGCACAGCAGCGGCACGCTGACCTCGTCGCTCGCGGAAAACACGCTCAAGATCAACAGCTTTGTCGGTGTATCGATGGGGTCGATCATGCAGTCCATTGCGACGCTGATCATGGGCGCCATCATTGCACTCGTGTACGGCTGGAAGCTGGCGCTGGTCGTCATTGCTTGCATACCCTTTACGCTGTGCGCGGGCTTTCTACGCCTGCTGCTCGTCGTCAAGAAAGACGTCAAGGTACGGCAGGTGCATCTGGCCACGTCGCAGATGGCGTGCGAGTCGGCGGCAGCTATCCGCACTGTCGCGGCGCTTACGCGCGAGGAGGACTGTCTTGAGCGCTACGACGCGGCGCTGGACCGCGCCTCGATGGTGGCCAAGAAGGCAGCCTTCTTTGGTAACATCTTTTACGCATTTTCGCAATCAACGTCGTACTTTGTCATCGCGCTCGGGTTCTGGTACGGCTACCAGCTGCTGATGCGCCAAGAGTACACGCCGTCGCAATTCTTTACGATCTTTACTGCCGTCGTGTTCGGTAGTATCCAGGCGGGCAGCGTCTTCAACTTTGTGCCGGACGTGTCGAACGCCGCGAGTGCCGGCACGAACCTGTTCCGCCTGCTCGACAACCGGCCGACGATGGACGCCGAGTCGCAAGAGGGCATCGACCTGCCCGAGTGCCTCGGCCATGTGCGCTTCGAGGGCGTGCGCTTCGAGTACCCGTCGCGCCCCGGCGTCCCTGTGCTGCGGGGCATTGACCTGGACATGCCGCCTGGCACGCACAGCGCGCTTGTCGGCGCGAGTGGCTGCGGCAAATCGACGACGATCCAGCTGATTGAGCGGTTCTACGACGTGACCGGTGGCCGCATTCTGATCGACGGCCACGATATACGCTCGCTGAATCTGCGCTCGCTGCGGAAGCACATGGCGCTTGTGTCGCAGGAGCCAACGCTGTACGACGGCACCATCGAGTTTAACCTGCGTCTCGGTGCGCTGGACGATCCTGCTGCGGTGACGGAGGAGCAGCTGCGCGACGTAGCGCGAGCGGCCAACATTCTCGAGTTTATCGATGGACTGCCGAACGGCTTCCAGACCGAGGTCGGCGGCAAAGGCGCGCAGCTCAGTGGTGGGCAGAAGCAGCGCATCGCCATTGCGCGCGCGCTGATCCGCAACCCCAAGATCCTGCTGCTCGACGAGGCGACAAGCGCGCTCGACTCTGACTCGGAGAAGATGGTGCAGCAGGCGCTCGACCGTGCCGCGTCAGGGCGCACTACCATATCTATTGCGCATCGCCTCGCAACCATTGCGCAGGCAGACCGTATCTATGCATTTGAAAATGGCGTTGTGAAGGAGGCTGGCGACCACGCCACACTTCAGCAGCGCCAAGGCATCTACGCCAACCTCGTGGCGCTCCAGGCGCTGGAGAAGCAAGGATAGCGTCTTGTTCATAGACCCTGCAAGGAGATTCTACCTTTGTGCTGATTGGCCCAAATGGTTCGACACCACGCGAAGAGCGACCCTCCCCTTGCCACTCTACGATTGACTCGACATGCGTGCCGTGGGCGCATCGCTCGCTGCTCTTGCGCTTGCGGGCCTGGTGCTCGCGCGCAAGGCCCCCCAGGGGCCGGTGTTTGCGGAAAAGGACCCCGAGAACTACATGCAGGAACACATGGCGGCCGAGCACCATATCGGCGCCTTTGACCTCGCGAGCTTCTTTGCGCTGCACGACCTGGACCGCAACGGCGTGCTGGAACGCGCTGAGATTGAGGCGATTTATGGCGTGTACCACTCGCTCTCGCGCAAGCACTCGCCCAATGCTGAAGTGCACGATGAGAAAGCCGACAAGATTGTGCGCGAGGTGCTCCGCCGGCTCGACTACAACCACGACGGTATGGTCTCGCGCGCCGAGTTCCTGCGCGGCGGCAAGAAGGGCCTGCCGCAGTTCCCCGAGTATGGAAAGAATGCACTCGGGCACCACTACGACGAGGAGTCGGAGTTCTACGTGCACCACGAGAGTCTATACCACAACCGGCCCGAGGACCAGACGGACGAGGCGTACTCGCATCCCGAGGACCTGGCGCACTTCCGCGAGCACGACCGCATCGAGCGTGAGGAGGAGGAGCGCGAGCGCCTCGCGGAAGGCATGCCGTCCATCGCCGAGGAGGAGCGTCTCAAGGCCGAGGCGCGACGCATCGGCAAGTCGTATGAGAGCACCTACGAGCGGCAGTACACGCCCGAGAACCCCGAGTCCGCAGAGGAGTACGACCGCATGAGCAAGCTAGGGGCGGCGGGCCGCGACCTGCTCTCGGCACAGCACACGTTCAAGACGCCCAACGGCCCCAAAAAGGTCGCAGCCACCAAGGAGAATGTCCTTCTTGCGCAAGGCAACTTTGGCGAGGAGAACGAGCCGCCAGTGTTTGCCGCGGGCGACAGCGCAGCGCGCGCGCCCATCGACCACATTAGCGGCGAAACGGAACTCGGCCGCAAGATCCGCCTCGACCACGCGCGGCGCGAGGCCAGCGGCCGGCCCCGCTACGGCGAGGGCGCCAGTGGCATGGGGCGACCGCGCGATGACGTGGACCGCTTCAAGGCGGGCATGCCGTACAAGTACCGGATGAAAAAGAACGGGTTTCTGCGAGACCTGTAGAGTAGCTAGGGACAAGTTTTTACGCACGGAGCTCGTGCATGAGGCTGCGCAAATGGTCGAGTGCGTGCAGCGCACGCCCCGTCAGGAGCGACTGGCGCGCCAGCGCCGTGCACGCCAGAGGATCGCCCTGGCCCTGGCCTGCCACGTACAGCAGCGCAGCGGCCTGCAGCAACGTATAGTCCCACAGGGCGCGCAGATTCGTGCCGGCAGGAATCTCCTCAAGCTTGGAGCCGGGCGGTGCTGCGGCGACGCGCCGCGCCTCGGTCAGCGGCCCTGGTGCTGGCTCTTCGCTCATGGTGAAGAGCTCCAGGACCACGGCGGCATTCTGCGCGGCTGTGCCGGAGCGCACCTCCTCAAGGGGGTGCGACGGCAGCCCAAAGTCCTCTGGGCGCACGACGCGGTGCTCGATCTTGCCATGGCGCACCTCCCACACGTCCGTCGGCCCAGCCGGGCTGACTTCATCGAGGCCCTCTTGGCCACACACGACCCAAAAGTGGTCCATGCCTGCGCGCTGCAGTGTCTCGGCGTACACGGGCCCAAGTCCAGAGCTATGCACGCCGTACACGCCGCGCTGGGGGCGCGCAGGGTTCATGAGGGGGCCGAGGATATTAAAGAGCGTCGGGAAGCCCAGCGCCGAGCGGATCGGCGCAAGCGGCATCATGGCACGATGGAACATGGGCGCGAGGAAGAAGGTGCAGGCGCTCTGGCCGAGGAGCGTCGCTGCCTGCGCGGCCGGCACGTCAAGCAGCGGCAGCCCCAACGAGAATAGCAGCTCCGCCGAGCCGGACGACGACGACGACGCCTTGCCGCCGTGCTTGCACACATGCATGCCGTCCACACCAGCTGCGACAAACGACGCGGTAGTCGACACGTTGAATGTATCCTGGCCGTCGCCACCCGTGCCGACAATGTCGACCCAGCCGCGGTAGTCGGTGTGCGCCGATGCCGGGAGCTCAGGCATGGTGATCGGCGCTACCTGCGCAAGAAAGCACTCGCGCATGAACGCGAGCGTCGAAGGCTCGCGATCCAGGCCGCTCATGCGCAGAGCCGTGAGGGCTGCGCCGATCTGCGCGTGGTGCGCCGGATTCGACGTAAATTCGACATCTGTGAGGTGCAGAAGCAGAGCCTCGAGCTGCGCCTGCGTGAGTGGCGCAGCCGGCGGGCGCATCTTGCCGCTCGGCGGCAGCGGCACCGCCAAGCTCTGTACAAACTGGCTCACCAGCGGCTTGAACGTGGCGAGCGAATGCGGCATGCAAGTGGACGGTCAAAGCGCGGCGCTGGGCGAGCCCGGCCGAAAGGGCCGTGCGGCGCCGCGCCACGCGCCACTCGCTTACGTCGGCCCACCATGGGAAAGACACAGTCGAAGCTTACGCCCGAGCAGCTCTCGGACCTGCAGAAGAATACCTACTGTATGTATACTTTGCTTACTGTCAGTCGACCGCAAGGAGCTGCAGCAGTGGTACAAGGGATTTATGAATGACTGCCCCTCGGGCGTGCTGGACAAGGCCGAGTTCTCGCGGATCTACAAGCAATTCTTTCCGTTCGGCGATCCTGCGCCGCTGGCTGAATACGTGTTCAATGTCTTTGATGAGAACAAGAATGGCTCGATTGACTTTAAAGAGTTCATCTGTGCTCTGAGCGTGACGAGCCGCGGCCGGCTAGACGAGAAGCTGCGCTGGGCGTTCCAGCTTTACGATATTAATGGCGATGGCACCATTACCTACAATGAGATGCTCACCATTGTGCGCGCCATCTACAAAATGACAGGGGAGATGGTCAAGCTCCCTGAGGACGAAGACACGCCGGAGAAGCGCGTCGACAAAATCTTCAAGTTGATGGACCGGGATAAGAACGCAGAGCTGTCCTTTGAAGAGTTTAAGGAGGGCTCAAAGCAGGACCCCTCTATTGTACAGGCACTCTCTCTGTACGACGGCCTCGTATAGCTCGGTCACCTCTGTATCATAGAACTATGTAGGCACCATCTCGACCAGTGCATGCATGTGCAAATGTTCCATCCATGCGTGCAGAAACAGGCGCGCAGGGCTCGATTCGCCGGCGGGCAGCTCGCCGATCGTATCTGCATCGCCAATCACGACGAGCTGCCGCTTGGCGCGTGTCATGGCGACATTGAGGCGACGCCGGTCCTGCAGGAAACCCACATCGTGCGCATCGTTGCTGCGCACAAGGCTGAGCACCACCACGTCCTTCTCACGCCCTTGCATACCGTCCACCGTGCCGACCTCGACGTGCCCGCCATACACGGCACGCAGCTGCGTGTCGATCTGGTCGACCTGCGCCGCGTACGGCGAGAGTACAGCGATCGAGGTGGGCGGGACGCCCCGCTCCACGAGCTGTGCAATGTGCTGCGCGACCAGCTCCGCTTCGTTCTCGTTCAGGCGCGAGTGGCGCTGCAGAAGCGCCGTGTCCGTGCGCTCATACATGCCTGTGCCGGTTGTATCGTAAAATACCAGCGGCGCACCGTGCGCGTCGTCGTCGTCACCATCGACGCCTAAATCGCGCAGCCGGATCGACGCACAGCTCTCGTGCGCCTGCAGCTTGCCTTCATACAAGTGTGCATTGGAAAAGGCCATGATGTCCTCGTTCATGCGGTACTGTACCGATAGCAGCGCCTTGCAGCCGTCGCCGTACAGCGCCAGCATCCGGTCGAACAGCGTCGTCTCGAGCGTTGCTGGCAGCGGCAGCGAGCCTGTGCCCGGTGTTACGGCAGCTGCCGTCGACTGGACCGTCGGCGGCAGCTGCTGGGGATCGCCGCTCAGAAAAACTCGCCCATGCGGCGCGAGGCGGAGAATCGGCGTCCAGCACGAGAGCTCCAGGGCCTGGCACGCCTCGTCAATCACGACAAAGTCAAACGCATGCTGGTCGAGCGTGCGCGAGCCTGCCCCATGACACGTCGCCATGACAATGCGTGCGCGGCGCAGCACGGTGCCTGCGACAGCGTGGTCGCGCTGCCGGTACTCTTTGCGCAGCGCCCGGACCTGCTCCCACATCTGGCGACGCTCAGCACCCCGCGGCCGGGGCGCTTTTCGCGCGCTTTTGTTGCCCGCGCGCGCGGTTGGTGGGGGCGATAGTACGGCCATAAGCTCATTGATTTCCTTGGCCACGTCGCGCACAAGCTGGCCCTCGGAAGACTCACTGCTCTGAACGTCTAGTGTAGCGCCCGTCAGCGCAGGGAGCACACGCGCAGGGTGGCCGATCCGCGTCACAGAGGCACGCGCATGCTGCAGCGCCTCGCGGTACTCGGGCGTGCTCACGACACGCTCCAGCAGATTGTCCACGGCGAGATTGCTGGCACCACACACGAGAATGCGTGCCTCGGGATACAGGCACGCCAGCTGGACAATCAGCTCGGCCATGGCCGTTGTTTTTCCCGTACCCGGCGGCCCATGGAGAAGCGTGAAGTGGTTCGCGCGCAGGGCGAGGGACAACGCCTCTTTCTGGGACGCATTGAGGCGGGGATGCAGAGGCGTCCACGCCGGACAAGTCGGTGCCCATGTGGGCGGCTCGAGGCCAAGAAGCACGCGTGTCAGCGCGGACGCACTAGCGAGCTCCGTGGCCCGCTCAGCCGCGGGGGGCGGCGGCACGCCCAGGGACGTGGCGAGTTGGGCCAGCGTGTGATCGAGACGCGCGTACGTGGCGTCGTTCGCGAGCTTGACAAGCCGCACTAGGGAGGGAAAGTCGGCCTCGTCATCCTGCGCAGAACCGCCCTCGAGGGCCAGCGTGATGCGCGACTCGTGCACGCGGTACACGACGCCCCGCGTGCCCGACGGGGCGGGCGGGGCGTGATGGTCTTCGATTTGACACACATCGCCCGGTCGAAATGTGTGCGTGCCGAGCAGGGAGCTTGTGTGCAGGGCTGTGGCATTTTCGAGATCAACAAGACTGTGTGAGGGCATGCACGTACGTTTGAGCACCAGGGCCGATGCGCACGTTCAGCACGCCAAGGCCCAGCAGTGCGAGGCCATGGCGTGCGAGCACACGCGGCGCACACTGCGAGAGCAGCAGGGTATTCTGAGTACGCTCTTCTTCGCGCTCTGATGCTAGCAGGGTATGCTGCCGCCCCAGCCAGGCCTGCACATGCGCGGCCGTCGGCGGTGCCGGCGTGCGCACAGACATTCGTGGACGGCGCGTGTGAAGAAGCTGCATGTGCCACGTGGGATTGCGAACCGGAGGCCCGTCTTCCCCCGGCGGAGTGTTCTCCCAGTACTACAGCGATGCGTGCTTCTCTTGTGAACCAGCTGCGTGTGCTTGTGCCTGTGAAGCGCACGATTGACTATGGTACGTACTGTGTGTACTGACGCAAGCTGTCAAGATCCGCGTGGCCTCGGACGGAAAGGGTGTGGACACGAATGTGCAGCACTCGATGAACCCGTTCGACGAGATTGCCGTGGAAGAGGCTGTCCGCCTGCGTGAGCGCAACAAGGAGGCAGTGAAGCGAATCACTGTCGTTTCGGCCGGCCCGGCCAAGTCGCAGGATGTGCTGCGTACGGCGCTCGCCATGGGTGCCGACGATGCCATCCACGTGGATGTGCCCGGCCCCCTGGAGCCGCTCGCCGTGAGCAAGATCCTGCGTGCGATCGTCGAGAAGGAGGCGAGCGAGGACGAGTTCGGCATGGTCCTCCTCGGTAAGCAGGCGATTGACGACGATGCGAGCCAGACCGGCCAGATGCTCGCGGGCCTGCTCAAGTGGCCCCAGGCCACCTTTGCCTCGAAGCTCGAACTGGAGGGCAAGGGCGACAAGGGCGACAAGGTCCGTGTTACCCGCGAGGTCGACGGCGGTCTGGCCATTGTCGAGACCTCGGTCCCGCTCGTGCTCACTACGGACCTGCGTCTGAACGAGCCGCGCTACGCCTCGCTGCCTAACATCATGAAGGCCAAGAAGAAGAAGATGACCAAGTACACGGTCGCCGACCTTGGTCTCGAGAAGGACATTGAGCCCCGGCTCGAGACCCTCAAGGTGGCCGAGCCGCCCAAGCGCGAGGGCGGTGCCAAGGTCGAGAACGTCGACGAGCTCATTGCCAAGCTCAAGGAGGCCGGCCGTATTTAAGACATAGATCCCCAACGGAGGGACCCAATTACCTACTAGGCGATGCACAGACCCTCCGCACGGGCTTTGCCCGGCGAAATAGAGCTTGCGCACTACGATGTCGGATACGAGACTCACGCCGAGCTTCTCACTAGCCAACTATGCGCAGTTCTTCGCGGCGGGCGGCTTGTGTGCGACGCTGATGCACGGTGGCTTGACGCCCATCGATGTCGTCAAGACGCGGCTGCAGCTCGAGCCTGCCGGCAGCAAAGCGACCATGGTCAGTATGGCGCGCAACATTGTTGCCCGTGACGGCCCCGGTGGCCTGTTGGCGGGCTTTGGTCCGACAGCGGTCGGCTACCTGATCCAGGGAGGAGCCAAGTTCTGTGGCTACGAGTTCTTTAAGAAGCAGTCCATCGACTTTTTGGGCAACGAGGCGCAGGTCCGCGAGTACCGCCAGCTCATCTACCTCGGCTCCGCTAGCGCGGCCGAGGTGATTGCTACAACGCTGCTCACGCCCCTGGAGGCCGCGCGCATCCGCCTCGTCTCCGAGCGCGGCTACGCCCGCGGTCTCGTCGGCGCCTTGACGCGCCTGTGGTCCGAGGGTGGATTGGGCGGCTTCTACGCGGGCTACGTGCCGATCCTGTTTAAGCAAGTGCCCTATGCGGTGGGCCAGTTCTACACGAACGAAATGATGCACAACCTTGTGAACCACACCGTGTCGCCCGAGATGCTGCAAAAGGCCGGCAAGACGGGCGAAATCGCCGTGCAGCTGGGTTGTGGCCTGACCGCCGGTGTCGCCGCTGCTGTGCTCTCGCACCCAGCCGACACGCTGCTCTCCAAGATCAACAAGGGCGGTGGCGGTCATGGCTCCGCGATCAAGAAGCTGTGGGTGCTCGCCAAGGAAGCAGGGCCCAGCGGCATCTGGGCCGGCCTGCCGACGAGGATCCTCATGACAGCCATCCTTGTGAGCGGCCAATTCCTGATCTACGAGCAAACCAAGGCGGCCTTTGGCGCGCCCAAGTCGATTGAAATCCACTAGGCGCTCGACGCATGGCGAGGCACGGCACCCTGCGACGTGTGCACCGCGGTAGAGACACCACCATCCGCGTTCGCCGCGCCGTCCGTACTTTCCACGACCTTCACCGTAGATTTCGCGGCCTGCGTGGGCGCAAGACGCTGCTGGACGCGTTGGTATGCTGCGGCCTGCTCAGCCAGCGCCTGCTCGTTCTTGGCCAATAGCGAAGCGGGTACCAGTTCGTCCCACATGCGAGTGCGCCAGTTGCTCTCAAACTCGGCGGCACTGAACCGGGTCGTGGCGCGCGTGCGCGCCAACTGGCGGATGCGCAGTGCTGCGTCGGGCGGCAGGACCATGAGCCGGTACGCCGTGTCCACATAGTCGTCCAACGAACTCGCGTGAAAGCCCGTCTCGGCACCGTCCACCGGGACAGCAATGTCCTGCAGCGGCCCAGCAGAGGCATGCGACAGCGTAAGCAGGCCGGCAGCCATATACTCGACGACGGCGATGCCAAAGTGCTCGTCGATCATGGTGCTCAGACCGATGCTCGCATGGCGCATCTGCTGCACAATGGTCGAGAATGGCGCATCAACGTGCCATTCCACATGGTTCTCGACCATCAGCTCCTTGGCTAGCTTACGCAGCTGTAACAGGCGGTCACGGTCGCTGTCGTCACGGCAGCTGCCGATCAGGACCAAGCGCAGTGGGCGGTTCGAGCCGTGCGACGACTTCAACTCGGGGTGCTTGTCCAGAAGGCCGCGCAGGATGCGCAGCTGCATCGCGTGCTCCTTCTCGGGACGGAACTGCGCCACACTCACCATGTAGCGGCTCTGGCGGCCTTCCAGGGGCAGCTCGGAAAACGCTGACGTGTCGCACGGCGGGTACACGATGTGCACGGCCGGCAAAGGGGGCATCTTCCACGGGCGGCCCACGCGGCGGGGCAGCAGCTGGTCAATATGCGACTTGGTCCAGCTGCCATTGCACACAATCACGTCCGCCGAGCGAAGCGCGCTGCCATAGCAAGCGGCAAAGATCTGGTAGTACACGTACTTGAAGAGGGAGATGGGCCAGCTCGTAGCGATCCACGACGCATTCGTGTAGCCGGTCTGGCGGCGGCGCACGCGCTGCAGCATGTCCGTGCTGATCGTCGGGTAGTGCACATATGCGCCGACACGAATCAGGGGCGAGAAGTTCTTCACAGGGTACAGTGCAAAGGCATAGCCCATCGTGTCGATAAACACGTCCGGCACAAGCTGGCTCAGCGCCTCGTAGCCGAGGCGGTTCGCGCCGTACGCCTGACCAGCCAGCGTGAACAAACGCCAGAACTTGTCTCCCACAAGCTTGCGCTGGAACAGCGGCAAAAATGCAATACGCGTAGGGTCCAAAGTAATGTTGAAGCGCTCCTGAACCCGACTCAGGATCTGCTCCTTGGTCACACTGCCCTCACCGGGAACAATGTCGCCTGTGTACACAGCACAAATGATGTTCTCGTCCCGGCGCTGATGGTGGCGGATCGCCTCGTACAGAACGCGTTCACCGCCCCCACCTGCATTGCTAAAGGGATGGAAAAATCCCACAAACATGTACCTCGTCGTCGAGTGTGCCCGACCGAGCTTCTCGAGAATCCGCCGGCGCTTGAAGCCATTCGTGTCGCGCAGAGCCTGACGCCAGGCCGAGTGCGAAAGCCAGTTCACGCCTATTAATGTCAGCAGAAAGTAGAAAAATATGCGCAGCCAGAATTCCGGCTGGGCATAGTGGCTCATCGTGTCGGGCCGCAAAAGGGAACTAGTCGCACGGCACGGCGAACGTGCGCATGTGGAGGTCTGGCCACCGCGACGATGAATGGGGATGTGTACACGTTCGTCGCGGCGTGTGATGTGCCGTACAATGTGAGCGTGCGCATGTATGTACTGGCTCTGACATTAGCGTCTCTCTAGAGGGTTTCATCGAGCGCGATACTCCCGCGCAGCTCGTGGCAGAGCCCTCGCACACGTTCCGCGGCGTGCATCAGGCGTGCGTGGTGAGACACTGACAGCAGACGCTATCCGCCCTTGTGCGTGCGATGTGAGCTCTATGCAGACAATCGACCCCTATCTCTTCCTGTACACACGAATTTCACGCAGAATGACGCACACACGTACGTTGACTGACTAATATGACAGATGGAACGAGTGGGTCACATTGCCGTGCCAAGTGGCGGAACTGCCACTTCATACCCAGCTGGCACTGACAGTGCTCGACGTCGCAGGACCGTCATCAGATGTGCCGATCGGAGGCACAACAGTGCCTCTCTTTAACCGCTGCGGGTACGTATGGGGCGCAACTTACGCTAGTGCACTTCACCGCGGTCAACAGCGCCTGCGGTTATGGAGCGGAAAGCACGCAGATCCATACAGACCCTCTTCGACGCCCCACGTCCCTGATGATACCTCGCAAGTGGCACGTCTCGAGACGCTGCGCAAGCGTCAGCAGCGTGGGCTGTTGCCCACCGATGAATGGCTCGATACCCTCGCACACCGCGCCGTCGACCGCCTCTATGCCGAGGAGATTCAGCGCTCAAAAAATGCCGTGCTCACAATCGAGCTGCCTGAGTGGGACGTACCCGTCGTGTACGGCGAGCCTGAGCCTGCGACAGAGCCGCTGGCCCTAGCCGCTACGCGTCCCACGCCCGACACGCATGTCGAGCGACCATGGATCCAGCCCTCACTCTTCACAATCAATGACCTGGACGCGTCCAGTGAAAATTTGGTCGAAGCAAAGCACCGCAGACTCGTGCGCAGTCAGCGCCTCGACGCCATGGACCGCGAGCGGAAACCCACCGCCGCAGTGCGCGATGAACTCCATGTACGTTCACCCTGCTTACTCTAGACCCTCTTGTTGTATCCACCGACGCGCGTTTTGACATCAGCAGAAATGGACCTCATTTGGTCGTTCCGCTTCTACCTCACGCGCCATTCTTCAGCCCTAACCAAGTTTGTCAAGTCGGTCGTCTGGTCAGATGCCCAGGAGGCAAGACAAGCGACAGATGTACTGCTGCCCATGTGGGCCGAGCCACAGCTCTCCGATGCGCTGGAACTGCTCGGGCCAACATTCCAGCATCTCAAGGTGAGGGCGTATGCGGTGAAGCAGCTGTCTCAAGCGAGCGACGAGCAGCTCCGACTGTATCTGCTGCAACTCGTGCAGGCCCTCAAATTTGACGAAGAGGCCTTTCAGGCTGCTGACGAAGAGCAGCGTGCCTTGTTCAACTCGAGCACACACCAGGAGACGCCGCGCCTTGTCGATCTGTTGTGCAGCCGCAGTGCGCACAATCCGGCGCTGGGGACCATGTTTTTCTGGTATGTGACGGTGGAATGCAACGATACACGGCACGGCGAGCTATTTGAACATGTGCATAATCAGCTTATTGCGTTGCTCTCTCGAGAAAATGCACCGCTCGTTGAGATGCTCGAGCGACAACAGCTCTTTGTGGATATGCTGACGGGCAAAGCGGCGGAGCTACGCGGTTCACGCGATGCGCGGCCCGGCAAGGTTGACAAGCTGCGTGCATGGCTGGCCGACCGAAAAACGGGTCTGCGCCACTTCTCGAGTCCCCTGTCGCTGCCGCTCGACCCTGGTGTGCATGTGACGGGCTTAGTGGCAGAGAACAGCACTGTGTTTAAGAGCAACCTGTTTCCCCTGCGCATTGAATGCCGCGGTGAGCAGGATACATATACGGTCATTGTCAAGAATGGGGACGATTTGCGTCAGGACCAATTGGTGCTGCAGCTGTTTGCTCTTATGGATCAGTTGCTGCGCGACGAGAATTTGGACCTAAAAATCACGCCCTACCACGTACTGGCTACGAGTCCAGATGATGGCCTCGTGCAGTTTATTCCAAGTATGAGCGTAGCAGCTGCTGTCTCAGAGTATGGCGACCTGCTGGGCTACATGCGGAGCCAGTTCCCTGACGCGGAGAGTGCCGCGACGTTCCATGTCCAGGCCGCTGTGCTTGACACATTTGTGCGCAGCTGTGCTGGCTACTGTGTCATCACCTACTTGTTGGGCGTGGGCGACAGGCACATGGACAACCTGTTGGTTGCTGCAGATGGACACTTTTTCCATGTCGACTTTGGCTACATTCTCGGGCGGGACCCGAAGCCGTTCCCGCCGCCGGTGAAAGTTTGCAAAGAGATGGTCGATGCAATGGGTGGGACGTCTTCCATGTACTACATGCGCTTTAAGAAACTCTGTCATACGGCCTTTGCATGTCTTCGCAAGAATGCAAATCTAATCCTAAATTTGGTCGCCCTGATGGTAGAGGCTGATATTCCGGATATACGTGCGGAGCCAGACAAGGCCGTGCTCAAGATTCAGGACAAGTTTATGCTTACTGTGAGCGAGGAACGTGCTGTGCAGCAGTTTGAAGCCTTGCTTAATGAAACGTCCTACATATCGACCATGTTCGACCGCCTTCACAATATGGCCCAGTACTTTCGTCAGTAGAGCCGTAGCCGCTCGTTTCCTTCCTCCACACGGTCATTTTGACCGACCCTGCCGCGATGGACGCCCTTCGTGCAGCGTACCCGGGGCGAATCCCTCTGCACCTGTCCAACGGGGTGGCCTACCTATGGGAGCCCCAAGGTTAGTTTCATGACTAACATAGATCTGAAACAGGCGCGCACTCAGCATAACCTGTGTGGCCTGTTAAGTGGCACACTACCCTTGATTCCCCAGCAGAACGTCTTTCTGGGCCTCCCACTTCGGCTCCTTCCTGAGGAAGTGGTGTATCTGTTTCGTCATGGTGTGTATGAACGGGCTTAACTCACACATAGACGCGGCGTTGCTGATCGACGAAGCACATGCCTATGATGCACCTACCGAGCAGGAACGCGTCGAGTGTTGGAAACACGAAGAGCAAAAGATCCACGAGCAAAAATTGCGCACACTGGCACAGCAAAAGGAGCAGCGGGAGAAAATTGAGGCTCAGCTGCGCGCGCGCGATGGCGATGGGGCCCTCGAGCGCCGTGCTGCACGACAAGCTGCGAAAGCCAATGGTACCGCCCCCAGCTCTGATGCGGGCAGTGAACAGAGCGTTCCGAAGAAAGACTCTCAGGAAGAGGACCTAGAACGTATGGCGTATGTGCATGATACCCCAGGCTCTTCTGCGCATATCCCGGGCTACCGCCCTTGCACTGCCTCCATGCAAGAAACCATGCCGGGAGCGCGGGTCAATACGTACACAACACTGAAAGATGCCTATGCAGCGGGTGTGTGGACATATCCACAGACTTTGGCCGAACGTGCGCGATGCGCAGTGTTTGAAGACCTGCATAGTAAGGGCTACTTTCTCAGCACGGGTCTGCGTTTTGGCGGTGACTTTGTTGTGTACCCAGGTGATCCATTGCGCTACCATTCACACTATACAGCGACTGTGCTCGAGACCCCACAGACACCTATGCCCGCGTACCATATCGTCGCGGCTGGACGCCTGGGCACAGCTGTGAAAAAGTCGCATTTGATCTGCCAGGCGAACACCACCGTAACGGACGACGAAGACGCCCTTGTCAGGCGCAAGCAAGGCGCTGACGATGATGCCAATATGCCGTGGGGCCAGGTGGCCTACTGGAGTCTGGCCTGGGCCGGCTTTGGTACATAGAGCCGGCCGGAGGCCAAGGCTACCTCCACTTGAAAGTATGTGGCACGTACCCAGATAGAATGCCCACGTGGGTGCCCCGTGCTCGGTGGCCTGGTCGAGCGAGCCGCGTAGCACGAGCGATCTTAGTTCCACCATGACCGTTGAGACGATTGTGACGAAACCATTTGAAGGTCAAAAGCCCGGAACTTCGGGTCTGCGCAAGCGTGTGAAGGTGTTTGAACAAGAGCACTACACGGAGAACTTTGTGCAGTGCATCCTGTCAGCGATCCCCGGTGGTGCCAAGGGCGCTACATTGGTGGTCGGTGGTGATGGCCGCTACTTCTCGCAGCCGGCTGTGCAGAAGATCATCCGTTTGGCCGCTGGAAATGGTGTGTCCAAGCTGATCATCGGTCAGCAGGGTATCCTGTCGACACCCGCGGCATCGCACGTCATCCGCCTGAACAAAGCTACCGGTGGTATCCTTCTGACGGCGAGCCACAACCCTGGTGGTCCCAACGCGGACTTTGGTATCAAGTACAACATGGAGAACGGTGGCCCCGCTCCGGAGGCTGTCACGAACAAGATCTATGAGCTCTCGGCGCAGATTGACCACTACCTGGTGCAGCCTGGCGAGGACGTGGACCTGAGCCGCCAGGGCACTACCCAGTTCGGTGACATGCAGGTCGAGGTGATTGACTCGGTGAAGGACTACGTCGAGTACCTGGGCAAGATTTTCGACTTTGGCATGATTAAGGAGTTCCTTGCTGCGACTCAATTCAAGGTGCGCTTTGACGCGCTGCACGGTGTCACGGGCCCTTATGCGCGTGCACTGTTTGTCGACAGCTTTGGCCTCCCTGAGTCGGCTGTGCAGAACTGTGTGCCGTCGCCCGACTTTGGTGGTGGTCACCCTGACCCGAACTTGACGTACGCCAAGTCGCTCGTGGACGCTGTCAAGTCGGAGGGTCTCGACTTTGGTGCGGCCAGCGATGGTGATGGCGACCGCAATATGATTCTGGGTAAGGGTGCCTTTGTGAACCCCAGTGACAGCGTGGCGATTATTGCCGACTGGGCGCAGACGGCCATCCCCTACTTCAAGGGCGGTATTCACGGTTTGGCACGCAGCATGCCCACGAGTGGTGCTATCGACCATGTCGCGAAGGCGCGTGGATACGAGTTGTTTGAGGTACCGACTGGCTGGAAGTTCTTTGGCAACCTCATGGACGCTGGCCGGCTTTCGATTTGTGGTGAGGAGAGCTTCGGTACTGGCTCGGACCACATCCGCGAGAAGGACGGTCTGTGGGCTGTGGTCGCGTGGCTCAGCATCCTGGCCAGCGCTCACAAGAGCCAGCCTAGTACTTCGGTTGCAGACGTGCTGCAGGCGCACTACAAGAAGTACGGTCGCAACTTCTTCAGCCGCTACGACTACGAGGAGGTGGACAGTACGGGCGCTAAGACCATGATGGACCAGCTGCGCGCCAAGTTGGGAGATGCCTTCAAGGGCACGAAGCTCGGTCCGTTTACTGTGGCGGATTCGGGTGATTTCTCGTACACGGATCCGATTGACGGCAGCGTGAGCAAGAACCAAGGTCTCTATGTCAAAATGGAGGACGGCTCGCGCCTCGTGTTCCGCCTCAGTGGCACTGGCAGTGCGGGTGCAACGATCCGTCTATATGTTGAAAAGTACTCGTCGGACCCGAGCGAATATGACGCGGACGTTCAGCAGGCACTGAAGCCGATCATTGACGTCGCGCTGGAGCTCAGTGCGCTGCAGCACCACACAGGCCGCTCCCAGCCGACCGTCATCACTTAAGCCATTAGTCATAGTCACTCCACATTGTGCACGGTCGCCTACACAACCTTGTCGGTGGCAACGATGGTCTCAGTCACTCGCCGTCTAGCAAGCCAAGCGCTTCCGCAGATGATGCGCGCAGTCACTATCGAGAATGGTGTGGGTCCTTCAAGTGCGCTTCGCATTACCAAGGTGCCGGTTCCAGCGATAGAGGCACCTACCCACGACGACTCGCTCCTCGTCAAGGTCAAGGCATTCGCACTGAACCGCATGGACCTGATGCAGCGCGAGGGCAAGTACCCTGTGCCACCCGGCGCCAGCAACATCCTTGGTGTGGAGTTCTCCGGCGAGGTCGTGGATGTGGGGACAAACGTGCACGTCCATCGCGTGGGCGATCCGGTGATGGGCCTGTGCTCGGGCGGCACATATGCAGAATATGTGCGCGTGCCTGCCTGTCTCACGCTACGAAAGGTGGATGAGCTCAGCTGGGAGCAGGCGGCCTCGATCCCCGAAGCCTTCCTGACGGCTTTGCAGGCGCTGCAGCTGCTGAATGAGCAGCAACCTGGCGATCATGTTCTGGTGCATGCGGGCGCCAGTGGTGTGGGGCTGGCCGCGATCCAGCTGGCACGCTTCCTTGGTGCGGAGAAGGTATATGTCACGGCTGGTACAGCCGAGAAGATTGAGGTCTGCAAGTCACTGGGTGCAACCGATGGATTCAACTACAAGGAGACAGACTGGTACGAGGCGCTGATGCAAGCGACAGAGAAGCGCGGCGTCGATGTGATTCTTGACTTTATCGGTGCTTCTTACTTTGAGAAGAACTTGAAATCACTGCGCCGCGATGGCCGTCTGTCGCTCCAGGCGCTGATGGGCGGTGCCGAGCTGCCGCAGGGCACAAATCTCGGCCGCATGCTCACGCACCGTCTTCGCGTAACGGGCAGCACACTGCGCAGTCGCTCGATGGACTACCAGGCGAAGCTCGTGGAGCAGTTTGTACAGTGTGGTGCTTTGGCGGCGCTCGCGCGCGGCGCCGATGGATCGACGGGGCCTGATCGCCTGCAGACGGTGTTGCATCGTATCTACGACTGGAACGACATCCGCGCAGCTCACGACGAGATGGCCGCCAACAAGAACATCGGCAAGATTGTGGCTAATGTGGTGTAGAATGGTATCTTAAAGTACACTATGCAGAGAACTGCGTACGTAGTGGCACAGAGGGCTGCGGCGCAGGCTCTTTGCTCACATGGCCGGCCGACTGGCTCTCGCGGTACCTGTCCTCAATGCTAGAGAACACGTGGTCGAGCTGCTCGAGAGCATCGCGCAATGCATCCACAGCAGAGACGGTACGCTCTGTTGTAAGTCTGTTCTTAAGCCAAAAGTGATGATCAGGAGGAACAATTGGAAATGCGTATATAGTCCGCCCTCAGCGCTGATGCTCGGGTGGATATAGCGTCATCCCGTCGCAACCTGGCCAGCGACACGTACCTAACATTTGCACACGGAGGTGAATCTTGTTCTCAGACGGATGAGGGAGCCTGGCGTCAGCGAGAAGTAACATACGTGTAGCCGCAAAACTCGACGCGGGGACTGGCGTGTTAGTGTCCCTTTAGCGAAGTAGGGTCCCTCATAAACGAAGAATTCCATTATTGATAAGCCCCCACGACAAAATGGCGTCTCGGGATCAAAGAGTAGAATCATCGGGACCCTGTACTGTACGTACTCCTTCATCAGCATGTACCGCAAGGCATTGCCCATGGTATGATCTTCATCGATAATGCAGAACGTCACAGAAGTAAGCTCCTCGTCACTACCGGGTAGCTGCAATTAGATGGCGGCACGCACCAGCGTAACCTTGCCGCGCACCGCGCTGGCATCCAACTCGTCCATGGTGGCAGCAAAGGACTTTTTCGCGTCTCCTGACCGTTCCCTCTGGTTGACTAAGCAATGCATGGGGGGACCCGCCTGCATACAGCTACGGAGCGGGTCCCCTCACCATGTCGTGGAAACTGGGCAAGAGTACGCACTAGAGACTTATGCAGAACTGAAGGAAAATGCCGTTTTTCCATTCGGTCTGTCATCGACGGCATCGTCCTCGGTGACGCCGGCGCCATCCCAGCCACGTCCGGCTGAGAACGACTCCTTGCCAAGTGTCCCTTGCGGCGGCGTCAAGGGGCCGGTACATACATCGCATGCTGATCTTCTCACGGTGAGTGTCGTAAATGCGCGGGGGCTTTCGCTGCCGCCCGGCAAGATGCTCTCTCCGGAGCCGAAACTGCCCACCCCCCATACCCCCGCCAAGGCCGGGTCGCGGCAGCGGCAAATGAGCCTGCCCTACGTGGTGTTGGAATTCGACAAGAATGAGGTGTTGATTCTTGCATTAGGGGGCGACCTTACCGCGCCGCAGTGGCAGTTCACAGCAAACTTCGACGTGTCGCGTCGTGTTGAAGTGACATTGCACGTATATCTCAGGGCCGAAATGGTCGCGCCGAGCCCATCGACCACTGCGGCTGCGCCCTCCTTGTTAGGCAGTTTGTCGCCGGGGCTGCACCCCAAGAGTGATATCGAGATCATGGGTGGCAACGACGTGTACATGGGCATGGCGAAGCTGGTACCGTCGTTCGACACGTCGCGCATTGTCGACACATGGCTCCCGCTGAGTGGGGGCACCGGTGAGATTCGCGTGCAAATGGCATTCAGGTCTCAGATGGGCAAGTCCCTGACCATTGAGTCGTTTGAACTGCTCAAAGTGATTGGCAAGGGCAGCTTCGGCAAGGTGATGCAGGTGCGCAAGAAGGATACGTCGCGGATCTACGCGCTCAAGATCATCCGCAAAGCACATATCATCTCGCGCTCGGAAGTCACGCACACCCTCGCCGAGCGGACTGTGCTGGCGCGGGTGAACTGCCCCTTTATCGTGCCGCTCAAGTTCTCATTTCAGAGCCCTGATAAGCTGTATTTGGGCCTGGCGTTTGTGAATGGAGGTGAGCTGTTCCACCACCTGCAGCGCGAGGGCCGCTTCAGCGAGGAGCGCTCCCGCTTCTATGCAGCAGAGCTCTTCTGTGCCCTGGAGCACTTGCACAGCTTCCATGTGATCTACCGCGATTTGAAACCCGAAAATATCCTACTCGACTTCACCGGTCACATCGCCCTGTGTGACTTTGGCCTTTGTAAATTGAATATGGGCGACAAGGAAACTACCCATACGTTTTGTGGTACGCCGGAATACCTCGCGCCGGAGCTCCTGCTCGGCCGCGGCTACACAAAAGCCGTCGACTGGTGGACACTGGGCGTGCTCCTCTATGAGATGCTCACTGGTCTGCCGCCGTTCTTCTCAGAAGATGTCAATGAAATGTACCGCAAAATTCTGCACGAGCCACTGACATTCCCGGCGGACGTGCGCCCTGACGCGCGCAACTTGTTGGTTCGGCTGCTGCAGCGGGACCCCGCGCAGCGGCTGGGCTCGCCGCCGGGTGGTGCCGCCGACATCAAGACACATCCATTTTTCACCAAGTACATCGACTGGAACCTGCTACTTGCCAAGAAAGTTCAACCGCCCTACAAGCCGGGCGTGGCCTCTGCGTTCGACACATCCAACTTTGACCCCGAGTTCACCAGCGAGCCTGCAATGGACAGCGTTGTGGACGATAGCCACCTGATCAGTGCGGCAGTACAAGAGCAGTTCGCTGGCTTCAGCTACACGGCCGGCCCGGAGGGAGCCAGCGGCGAGGGTCTCTGGTCGTAGCGCGCGCTTCGCCACCTGTATTTTAGTTGCTGTAGAGGAAGTATGCCTCCTCTGTTGGGGCGCCCCACACTTGCTGCCATCACGACCACGGTCTGCTTCATCATGCGTGTGGCTGCCGCTCTGTTTTTGGTGGTGCCCGTGCTCGCGCAGAGCAGTAGCAATAGTACGCAGGCACAGTCCTCTGCGTCTTCGCCATCAGATTCACAGGCTTCGCTCGCAAAAAGCGTGACCAACGATTACTTTACGCCTAAGAAAACCTTTACGCCTGCCACGACCTTCAAGACGGCACAACAAGGCCATCCTACGAGCATCGTAGGTGTAGGGCCTAGTGGTATGTCTGGCAGCTATACCTGGGTGTACACGGTGCCCGACTCGACGGTGCCAGGCCCCGCTAATCAGACACTGTCGAGTGTGCTCGCAGCGCAAGGTCATACGTCCGGTGCGAGCGATTTGCAGCCTGCGCCAGGCGCTCTGCAGGTACGTTGATTCCCACTTACTTTAGACGGCGCCTGGCGTTGGAAATGGTGCCATGGCCCTAAGGCCGACCGTGGGCCTGGCTGCTGGGCTTTTGGCCGCCCTGTGGGCGCTCTGAGGTTTATGTATTCATATGTTCATCCCATATTTTTGTGCACATACGCCTACGAAAAGGTCTGTGGCGAGCCCTGACTCGGCGTCGGCTGCGCAGAGCCGCGCGCTGATGCAGCCGCCGCAGCGACAGCGACTGCCGTCATAGGCTGGGACGGCAAAGCCTTGCCCGCCACTTGTCCTGGCATGGTGGGCGTACCCTGATGGACGGAGGTGGCGGCGAAGAGACTCTGCGAAGAAGGCTTTTCCTCGAGCATCTCGTACATGAGCACAAAATTCTTGGACACCTTGTCCCAGGAGGCCGGATCGAAAAACACATACGTGCCGCGCTCATACGTGGGCGTCTTTTGCAATGGCTCCATATTCGGTTCTTTCGTCAGCCACAGGTGCAGGCCTTTGTGGTATCGCCAGTTCCGCGCGTACAGCTCTTGCGCTGCGACCTCTTGCAGCACGTCGCGCGGTGTCGAGTAGAATATGAAAAAGAGCGTCTCGTCGCTAAAGCTTGCCATTTTGGTCTGTGCTGGTGGTGGTGGCTGCACATTGTAGCAGCTAGGCAGCTGGTAGGCAGGCTCGATCTGCATCGATGCCAGCGCTTGGTCCTGCGACCATGGCATGACAAACGAGGGGTGCAGGCTCTCCGTCGCATCCAAATTCATCCCGAGACTCTGCAGGTTGTTTCCCATCGTCAGCATCGCCACGTCAGGGTCCTGCGTCTTGAGAAGACTGACCAGGCCAACGAGCCCGAACCGGTCCACAGGCGACACCAGCACCTGGTGGATAGGCAGCGCCGCCTCTTCGCCACTCGCTGCCATATAGGCAGCCCGCGCCGAGCCCTCACGGACAGCATCAGCTGGTGATGGCTCCGAGCCCGCGTCGGACCGCAGGGCCGACGGTTCGTGCGCGCCGCGCGCTGCCAGCCCTATCCGATGAAGGACATTGTGGTGCTGCGTGCCAAACGACTGAGACTGTATCCACCCTGCAGACCCCGGTGTCGTGTTGGGTGATTGTGGCGCATTCATCCCTTGCTTCCGCGCAAGCTCCTGTGCCTGACATGAGCGAGATACGACGTACCATGGTGTGTCTTTGCTGCTCTTGTTGCCACGCTGCCGTGTGCTCGGCGCCATATGCATGCACATTGGGGTGTGCGCCACGGTTTTCTGAAACATGAGAGCGGTTCAGTGCCGGGAATTCCTCCTGCGCAAAGGGAGCACCATTCCGCGATAGCATCATGCCCGAGTTGGCACCGCCGGCTCCCACATGGCTCGCGTACGAAGAAAACAGGCCTCCTGCGGAGGAAGCACCATTACTCGTATGTGATGAGACTTGGGAGCCAAGAGCGGGGAAATCCGCCATGTCTAGATTGGAAGATCCCGAGTGTGCCGCTGCGGCATAGCCTGGGTGGGCGTTAGATAAACTCCCTGAGCCAAAGCCCATAGACTGGCCAGGGGTACTGGCAGTAGGTCGACTAAGAGTGTCAATGAAATACACATACCCAGAGCTCATCGAAGATACACTGCTCGCTGCGTTCGGCGTGGATCCACGCAAGGCCATCGACAGTCGAACGCGAAGCGCAGCGCTGGAGGAGCCGCGAAAACCCCTGGCCGCTGGCTCCACTCAGGGTCCTAGTAGGTCCCGCTTACTTGCGCGTGACCACCCTGTCCCCCGCTGTGCCATCGCGCTTTGTTGTTGCGCATCGCGTGCGAGATGGCATCTGGGCCGCCGAAGGAGCAGATTGCCGAGATCTTCAAGAGCTTTAAAAATTCTCACAAGCTAAACCGAGTCTGTTTTGACTGCGGTGCTAAGAACCCGACATGGGCTAGCGCCACATTCGCCGTGTATATCTGCTTGGATTGCTCTTCGGTACATCGCAACATGGGTGTCCATATCACGTTCGTACGGTCAACGAACTTGGACTCATGGTCGTGGCAGCAGCTGCGCCTGATGAAGGTTGGCGGCAATGGAGCTGCGAGTGACTTTTTTGCCGCGAATGGTGGCAGCGCTCTGCTGGCGCCATCGACGGAGGGCAAGGTCAAGTACACGTCGCAGGTCGCACAGCGCTACAAGGAGGAGCTTCACCGCCGCGCAGTCCAAGACGCAGCAGGACTCGCGCTTATGACTCCGTTCGCCCTTCCTGGTGCCGTGGAAGCCAGCAACGCTGCCAAGAAGCCATCCGACATGGATTTCTTCGATGAGTGGGAGTCAGCCACAGCGACGTCTGCGGCTGATGCACCAGCCGAGCCTGCTCCGCCGATTGCAGAGACGCCCCTCGCAGAACCAGTGAGTACGCCTGTACCGGCGCCCGCTCCAGCGGCCGAACCCACGACGGCACCTGTGCGCCCGACGGCAACAACGCTTCGCGCGGGTGTGCGTCCTGGCGCCGCCCGCGGTGGTGCGCGCGGGGGTGCACTAGGAGCGGTGCGCACGGGTGCTGGTAGCGGCGCACTCGGCGCGCGGCCCGCTAAGCTGGGACTGGGTGTCCGCAAGACGAGCACGCCGGTAGACTTTGACGAGGCGGAGCGTCGTGTCAAGTTGGAGCAAGAGCAGGCTGTGCAGGCCGCCAAGGAGGCGCAGGAGAAGGCGGCACAGGAAGAGATTGAGAAGGCTCGGCTGCAGGAGCAGCTCGCTCAAAAGCAGAAGCAGAGTTCTACTGTGGACACCAAAACAGCCGAGGCAGCCAAGGTGCCTGCCAAGCCAGCTATGAAGAGCAACACGGGTGTGGACCGTCTGGGCATGGGCTTCTCGCGTCTCGGCCTGGCGCAGGCACGCACCAATGCAGCATTGCAAACAAAGAGTTCCAAGACCAGCAGCGATACGGAAGAGTCGAGCTACGCTCGGCAAAACTTTGCGTCGCAAAAGTGTAGGTACATCATGACTCACTCCAGCGATCTCCAGCGACCAGTATTTCCAGCGTGGTGGCTACGATCCCAACCTATCGGCAGAGGCTCAGGCACACCTGGCCAACTTCCAAGGAAAGACGTCGATCTCGTCCAACCAATACTTGTATGTTATACATACTTACCGCAGCGGCCGCGAGGAAGAGGACGAGGACGACATGTCCACGGAGCGCGACGACTTTGCCGAGCTGGAGGCTTCGGCGCGTGCTTACTACCGAAAGTTCATGTCGAACCCAGATGTACAGCAAGGTATCGAAACGATTCGTACCGGAGCACTCAAGCTCTCGCAGTACCTGGAGGATTTCAGCCGCAATGGTTCGTAGGCGCCGCCAGTGGGCTACACACCTCCACATAGAACGAAGCAATGACTGGGCATCGATTAGATCTTAAGACAGGTCACCATGTCGACGTTCGGCACATACTATCGTGTGTCTACTTTTGGTGAATCGCACTGCAAAGCTGTAGGTTGCATTGTCGATGGCGTGCCCCCAGGTTTCGCCGTGGGTGAGGCGGATATCCAGCGCCAGTTGACTCGACGGCGCCCTGGCCAAAGCGCGCTGACCACGCCCCGCGACGAGAAAGACAAAGTCGAGATTCTGTCCGGTACCGAGCGAGGCGTCACCCTCGGTACCCCCGTGGGAATGATGGTTCGCAACCAGGACCAGCGCCCCCACGACTACACGGACGAGAAGCTCGACGCCATACCCCGCCCCAGTCATGCTGACTACACCTACCTGCAGAAGTATGGCGTGAAGGCCAGCAGCGGTGGGGGGCGCAGCAGCGCTCGCGAGACAATCGGGCGCGTCGCTGCTGGAGCCCTTGCTGAGAAATATCTCAGCGAGGTTCTTGGCGTTGAAATCGTGGCGTTTGTCTCCTCTGTGGGCAGTGTGCAGCTGCCCGCCTTCCAGTCCGACAACGAAGAGGAGCCTCTGAGCCAAGAATACCTTGAGCTTCTTAGTACAGTCACGCGCGAGCAGGTGGACAAGGAAAACATTCGGTGCCCTAAACCCGAGGTGGCCGACAAGATGCGTGAGCGCCTCATGGCCGCCAAGGATAAGAGTGACTCGATCGGCGGGACCGTCACTTGTGTGATCCGCAATGTACCTGTGGGCCTGGGCGAGCCTTCATTCGACAAATTCGAGGCCAAGCTGGCCCATGCTATGCTGAGCATCCCCGCCACAAAGGGCTTTGAAATTGGCTCCGGCTTCCGTGGAACATGTGTGCCAGGAAGCAAGCACAATGACCCATTTGTGAAAAAGGCAGATGGATCGCTGGGCACATCGACCAACTGGAGTGGCGGCATCCAAGGTGGTATTTCCAACGGTGAAAACATTTACTTCCGGTACGTGTGAACCTGATCACTAATGTATTTAGCGTGGCTTTCAAGCCCCCTGCCACGATTTCGCAGGAGCAGCAGACGGCACGCTACGATGGCGAGCCCGGCGTTCTGGAAAACCGTGGTAGGCATGACCCATGCGTCGTACCTCGCGCCGTGCCCATCGTGGAGTCTATGGTGGCTCTGGTGGTCATGGACTTGTACTTGGCTCAATGCGCACGCGCCAAAGCAGCCAGTGGTATAAGCCCCGCTGCCGTGGCGGCACTCCCCAAAAGCATGAAGAAGCACGATCACCCTTCTGCCTAAGTAAACGTCACCGTTGCCGCTGGGCAAGCGAGTCATCACTACAAAAAGAAGAGCTTCCAAAGTAGTTTGAAAGTTCATTTGGTATATGAGCAGCAGGGGCGCTACTTTTTCTTGCCCTTCATTGTCGCACGGCGACCTTCACCTGCATTGAGTTAGTGAAAAGATAAATAGTACCTACCCTTCTTTGGTGGGCCTTTGCCAAGCATGCGCTTCCTTTCCACATCTTTCAAACGCTGAACTTCTTCGCACAGCATCAGCTCCGGCATGCCAGGCACAGCAGCACGAATGGTGGACAGCTTAATTTGAGGGGGATAGTACTTGAGCATCGCACCACCGACAAGCGACTTTTTTAAAAACTTTGCACCATTTCTCACGTTTCCTGGGTTGTATGTAGTACCGAATACCTGGCAGCGGAGAGCTTGCAATGCCGCAAGCGATTTGGCAGGTGCACCAGGCATGGGACGCGATGGGAGTCCGACGGCTGAATCCGCAAGACGACATGGGGGATCACGTGAGAACGACTAGCGTCGCCAACACAATTAGCTACAAGTAACCACAAGCTGTACGGTACTGTTCCTACAATGTAGTTCATCCAATCCATTTACATAGTAGCATGGGTTACAAAGCCAGGATGAGGTACATCCATAAAGCCCAAAGAACCTAACCTAGTAATCATAAGCAACATTAAGGGAAGAGGGAGTTTTGATCCTTGGTCTCGGTCGCTTCGGGCTCGTGCAAGGTTGTTGCATTGCTAATTGACGCAGGAAGTGCGGCACTTCCGTCAATCGGGGGCGGCAATTCGGGCACCGAGAGTTCATTGGAGTCCTTTGGAAGGTCCAAAACGTTCTCCGAATAGGGCTCGAGCGTGTGCGGGAAATTGACCGACGGTGCCGCAGAAACACGCCGGCTAGCAAAGTTGTACTCAGAGGGCGCAGCAGACGTGTGACGGCTGGGGTTATTGGAATCATATTCTTCATACGAATCATCTTCATTGTCGGAGAGCGCATTGGGGTCGTCGCTGCGTAACACAGGAACAACGGGACCAGAGATTTCGTTGGCATCCTTGACCTTCTTCTCGGAAGCGCGTTGGGGAGATACGGGAATAGGAACAGCAGGCGGCGCAGAAACAGGAGCGGGAGCAACAACAGTCGCAGCCGGATCGGTTCCAGCATGGCCACCGCCCAATTCGGTTGTGGGCACTTCATCAGAAGGACCATCCGAGTGCTTTTCATCCGAAGCGTCAGACCACACCTTCTCGCCATCAGGACCCTGTGACGCCGTATTGGTATCCGTGCGAATACCCACCACGCGAAGATTCTCTAAAGCCTTTTCGCGATCAGAGGACAGACTGGGAGCAAAGCGTGACGAGATGCTGAGCCACGCCCTCATGAAGAATACAATCGCGATGAAAATCAGCACAAAAGCAACTGGAATGGCAATGCATGTTATAGATGCCGTCGGTACGCGACTGTTAGGGAATGCCTGGAAATAGTAGTATCCTCTGTCAGATTGAGCTGTATCTGGCACGACCCGACCATCCTTGAAACCCAGAGGGTTATTCATAGGGTTCGCAACAGCGTAGTTTTTCTCATGCGACAAGTCTACCACCAAAGGTCCTGCGAGTGTTGTGCTTGCGGTAGCCCCAGTTGCAACCACAGCCTTTAGCCAGGCGCCACTGGATAGCATGTTCACGTTGGTGGACTGAACGCTGGTAAGCTATTTAGACCTGGACACTGTCCCGACTAGGAAAGCAATATGTTACTGCGATCACGAGGGTTAAAATTTGGACCAATCACTTTCTTAGACATATGTATGTTTATAATAATCGACTCCGAGTTAGACCATAATAGATATTCAGACACGTTGATTTGAACTGCTGCATGCTTAGTTAGCCAGGTCTAAAGAACCCTCCTAGTACGAGCCTTGATAATAATATTTGTACATTTGTCCATCCTTGGCAGTACATTTTAAACCTAAATAGAATTTGATGGGATACCGAGGTTATCCCGACTGACAGCGAGATGACGAAATGATTATAAGTTATGCATAGAAAAGAATGTGGCAATGCTCAGGCCCAAGTTCTTAAGCGTGTCTCGGCACTGAATAAACGACACTGTTTTAAAAAATGGACCAATCATGTTGGGTAATTGTGATTAGTACGGATTAGCTCGCAACTATAGTTTCAAGCGTAGCTCTGATTAGCTAGGTTAATCTGCCGGAGACGAATTCAAGCCACAAAACCTTTGTTGGCCACTATTTTTCCAAGCGAGCTGTGCCCCGATTTACATTTCTGAGTGTTAACTCCGTGTGCCTGAAATGCACTGAGCTGGACTGAGCCCCAAAGTGAACAAAGTGGAAGTTTGTGAAAATAGGTTGTACCAAATACCCTTGTCTTCAAGTGACCTTTACTTGATACCTTATCTCCGGGCAAATCTCGTCCTCTCCTTGTCATACCATGTCTGCGTTTCCAGACTATCAACCACGGTCACGGGCTTTTTCGCATGAACATCAGATTGCCATGCCTGGTTCGATGGCAGCTTCTCTTCCGCCAACCCATCTGCCATCTACCCAGCATACCATGAGATGGAACCCCCCTCCTTCTCGAGAGGTAACCCGGGAGCCCAAACTGGGTGAGCGTCGGCCCACTTACTTTGGCTACATCAAAACTCCAGCAGATGCCATACTGTTGCTGGCTGCATGCGATCTCCCAGATGTCCCTAGCGACCCGCGCATGGATCCGCCACCCCGTCGCATTTCTCGACGTCTTCTAGATGATGAGCGCGCGTCACTGATTCGATCTGGGGCAATATTTGTGTGGGATGAGCGCGAAGCTGGGATGCGTCGATGGACAGATGGGCATTGTTGGAGCGCCAGCCGCGTAAGTGGCTGCTTCCTCACCTATCGGGAGCTTGAGATGCGCAAAAAGAACACGGAGAATGCCAAAGAGGCCCCTCGCGGTAATCTGTACAAACAGGATGGCTTGATTAAGCAATCGTTTAACATTACTACGGCGTCGAACCGAAAACTACATGTGATTTCCTACTACCTCAAGAATGACATTAGGATGGGTAACTTGCAGCGTGTAAGCAGGGACCCTCGGATTACTGGGAAAGGGCCAGGTTCATGGAATGTGAAAGTGGACGAAGAAGAGTTTGGTGAACTCTTGAACCGAGAGAGCGAGCGTCTACCAAAACATGTTGTGTTGAACAACAAGCAGGCAGCAGATGGTGTTGATGAAAAGCATGGTATGAAGCGCACCTTTTCCGATGACAGCTCTTCTTTGTCTTCGCCAACTCCAGAGGAACAGGAGCAGGCATTCCACACTCAGATGGCCCCACGAAATGCCCCTGTGACGTATCCACCTTTTCCAAGATATACATCGTTTAACCACAGTTATTTGACGAGGGAAGATAACATGGCTGTGAAGCGATATCGCTATGATCGCAGCAATTCGCCACCATATACCTTTTACCCTGAACATCGTGCTTGGGCATCTCGCTACGAGACACCTACCCACATGTCGCCCCTTACGCCTCCTTTGTCGAAAAGCCCTGTTCCCATCGGGTACAATCCACACCCTAATCCAGCGCCTCATGCATACAGTGTATCGAGGCCACAGCTTCCTCCTCTTCATTATCCTAGGGCTTCTGAAGCCGAGAAGGGTACACTTGAGGCACTGGCTAGTTTGCGTGCTGAAGGGTCGAGATACCCTACTCACCCTGCGACTCTACCTCATAACACTACCGTTCATGGACCGATCCGACCCCGCTTCGCTCCCGTTTCGGCCACAGACAGGCATACCCTGCAGAAATTGAGTGTACCGATGTGATTATATAGAGAATCTTAGACACTGTATAAACTAAAGAAGCTCGAACGGTCTCCACGCGCTTCGGCCGGCGAGGGGGTTAGTGCCCTCCACGTAAATACTCCCACACAACGCGCCTACATCCATGTCAGCACAACAACGCATGGACTATGTGCCAGCAGAGTTCCAGGTACCAGGTGCATCTAGCTACTATCGTATGTTTTTGCTCTAACTAATTTCAGCACATGTACCCACACAAGAGAAGAAACGGAGATATAAGCCGGGTACGGTGGCACTACGAGAGATTCGCAAGTATCAGCGCTCGACAGATCTGTTGATATCAAAGTTGCCCTTTGCACGCGTTGTTCGAGAAGTCGCTGATGACTTTATTGAGGCAAACTATGATTCGAGCGCAAGCGCAGTGGGGTTGCGGTGGCAGAGCTCCGCTATCCTGGCGCTTCAAGAAGCTACAGAAGCCTACCTGGTCCATCTGTTTGAAGATGCCAACTTGTGTGCGATCCATGCCAAGCGCGTAACAATTATGCAAAGAGACATTCAGTTGGCTCGGCGCATCCGGGGCGTCTGGGGTGGCATGGGCTAAACACGCAATTGTAACATCACAGTTGTAAGCGGGGTTTTTTTCGTTGCACCCAACTGTCCAGTGATCGCCAGAAGAAGGCGACCAGTTGTTTATCAGTGTGCCGCTTTGTGCGGTCTACCTGTATCATAGTTAGCGGGAAAAGTCGAGTAGATGCATACCTGGAGGTGTGTCACGTTCCAATTCTTCACCTGAGCACTGGGTGCTTCGTTGGTCCAGCGCACATACACGCCCATAGCTGCTCCAGTCAGCTCCCAAAACATACCATTTCGGAAAAGATCGCGTGGGTCCGACCAGCGATACGACTTGAATTGCCAGGATTGACCCGTAGTGAATACACAAATAACACGGGACCAAGGGTCCTGGTCGCTCCCAGGCGCACCGCTGCCCAAACGGTTCACAGCTTCAGCACTGTCTACCACGAGAATGCGGCGAGACAGTGACACACCTTGACCAGATGTAGGCTCGTCCGACGATGGCGCACGGATTGTAACAACAAGCTCAGGAATACCACCGGCCTGTTGGCGAGCTTCTTCGGGTGGGATAAACACGCCGTCCTGCAGCAGTGCTTTCACATTAAACATGTTAATCAGGGCCGTTGGAGAGTTGGATAGCAAAATAATAGGGTCCTGCGCACGCGACTTGCGGGCAGGGTTGACAGCAGATGGTGCTGAACGCGATGAGGACGTGGATGACTTGCTAGATGCGACGGAGCGTTTCTTTGCGGCTTCAATGCGGGGGGCAATCATAGCTCGTAGGCCAAGCAAGTCGCCGCCAGCACGCGAACCCGACGTGTCAGTATCTGCGTCGGCCGTCATGGATCCGCGCAGAGCATCGTCACGACTAAGCAAGACAAGCTCGTACTTGGAGCGCAAGTGTCTCACAAACTCTGTATCAGCTGGGTCAGGCACAAAAGGACGCTTTGAGGTGGTTGGCCGCTCAGCGTCGCCCTTGGTGAGAGCTGCCGTAGCAGCAACATCGGACGGCGCTGTCGCCTCGCTGTCCGCAGTATCAGAGAGCGGCGTGACACCATCCCAAGTACTACGCTTCCCCGTAAGATATTCAAGGATAGGAGCACGTTCTAGCGCAGATATCGGTACGATCTGCGCAGTAGTCGCATTGCGAAGGTACGAGCCAGCGCGCTCGTTCCGTTGCAGGATCGCAAAAACAAGAGCACTGAGCGGCAAGAATGCATCTGGCTCTGACTCCATCTTGGGAGGTCCGCCCTCTCTTGATGAGAGTTCACGGTTACGCAGCATCCGCGTCGGTACATGCACCTCAAACGTGTGCACAGGGGCCTTGGACTCTTGCGACACAAACGTTACAGACACAGCTCCCTGAAGTCCATCTAAGTCATTCCCGCTAGCATCCTTTATTTTCAAAAGTGCCAGAGGATCTTCAGGAGTGGCTGATACAGCCGCCCTGAGGCACAGCAGCACGTCCGTGGGTCCGTCGCTCTCGGGCATCGTAGCGATGGTGGGAGGGAACACTATGGCTTATGTAATGAAGTGGGAGAAGGTAGAAGGCCTATCGGGTGAAAGAGCCCACGGCTGGCAACAGAGCGCGAGGTGATAGGCGCACCACGGCGCTCACGACGAGTGCACGCGCGACTCTAGCAAATACACGAAGCATTTCTAGAACAAGAGTCGTTCCAGGCTTGGAGGAGGGCGTGACTCGGTTGAGCCGCAGGCGAATCAAAAATGGGACATGATAGTCCACACACCCGATGTCCAACACGCAAAAAATGTAAAGGAAGATAGGGCGACAGCAATGCGGTTGATTAAAACAAACCTCTCGACATGTTTCCATTGCTGAAGTTGAGACACTGGTACCGAGTCTGGAGGATGCTGTGCCAGAAACTGTACGCCACGGTGGTCATCTCCAAAGACAACGGGATCCTTCGTGAGTGGACTGATGGTATGAGGAGAGATCCTTTGCAAAAGCCTGTTTTTCGCATGAAGAGAAAGAGCAAATGGTGGGCCATATGGATGCAGCCCTGCACGGTACGAGGCAAACGATGGCGGTGACCAAGGTGATAACAACGCACTGTGGTCGTTGAGACACCACCCGCCGAGCAACCAGAGCCATGGCATGCCAATGAAGCCAAACCAGAATAGCTGCAGTGCATCTGGGTCTGCCTTGGCCTTACACTGCGGTGGATGCAGAGCTGCAAAGGGGACGCGGCTCCGTGTGGTGAGAGATCGGTGCAAGCCGGACAGATCAGAATCATCGTCATAGTGTCTGCTCTCGTCCGCATGCAGAGTCGAAGCATGTCCCACGTAATGGGAATGTGTATGCCGCGACGCCACATGTGAATCGGATCGGTGCATTTCGGCCAGGTGCAAAGGTCGCAAGTGTGACACCGGCGGCGTGTCAGACATTGCTGTATCGTTCTCAACATCACCGGACGAGACAAAATAAAGCCCATGTAGCTCCCCTGCAGAGACCCTCCGATGTCGTGTGTCAAGAGATGTACCCGGAAGATGGACTTCTGACGAGGATACATCAGGGTCGTTACCAAAGTATTTTGATACAAGTTGCAGAGAACGTAGTGGTGGCGATGCTAGCTCTGCGAGGTTGTCAGGTTTATCCTCAAAGAAGGATTCTTCGTCCAGACCAATAGGGTCGCCACCAGACTCTGAGACGGGGGTATGTTGGGAGCCATGAGGTGTTTCAAAAGCATACATGAGCCCGGGGAACCATCGATCAAGACCACTGTGCGAAGGACTTGGGTGTGCGTCGGAATGATCAGGCGACCGAGACAAAGACGAGGGCAGCGCCACCGGCATAGAAACGAGTCGTTGAGATCTTCGCGGTTGCGAGCTTTCATACTCCATAGACATACGCCGACGAGATGTTCCGCTTTCTTCTGGGAGTATAGAAAGCCCCAGGCCATATTTCGACGGAGACAGTTGGTTCGAGGCTGCGTGCGGCGGATGTAGGGGGTGGGCTTGTAGAGACTGTGACGTAAATACATCGGGAGATGTACGCTGGGCTCTTTGTGAAGCCTCTGGTGACTTTGTCGCGAATGTTGTAGGCTCGGAGAACATGGGAGAGCTGCTCGAGGGCGGCGAACTCAAGTAGGTGTTTATTGAGCTTGGCGCATACAATTCGAACCTGTCGAGCCGCGACATGGGCATGGCCTTGTCGTTGCTTGAATTGAATTTACTCATATACTTCCATGAATGCAGCGCTTGTGGGCTTGTTTCTGCAAAAGAGCTAGATCGTCGAGGAGCGCGCCAGCCACGGTGTGACTCAAGCGATGGACCTAGTAGCTCAGGAGATGGCCAAGCATGCCACTCTCTGGTCGTCGCAGCAGGTATATAATTAGTGTAAGAGACACTTCGGCGCTCAGGATCGACGTTGCAGCCACTTTCATCCCGGATGTACCCTAAACCGGAAGTACGCCGTCGAGCTTTTACCTTTTGAGAAGGCCGAGGAGGCAAGGAATGGGCAGGCAGCGGGGAACCATCCACGGCTTGTGGATGCGCATGCCAGTGTTTCTCACCTGCCATGTCACCGTGCGTCGACCTGAGACTTGAATTCGTCTTTAAGCTGCTCTCGCGCACACTCGTGATGCTGGGACCACACTGACCGGCGACGAGCCACTACTTTTGTTGACCGCGTCTCGTGTTGGTTGGCTCTCGAGGCACGTGGGACACAATTGGCCACCCCCACATGCCAAGGCCTCCACCCGACCTCTGACGAACCGACATGCTGGCTACGTTCTAATGACATGAGCGCATGGATCATCGGTGGCTGTCCTGTTGGTGGCACGAGGTAGGGCCCATGCTACGCTGTCATGATATATTGGCTATACGTGAGGTGGCAGACATTCTGCCATGTTCAAATTGTTACAGGATCCATCGCATTTGATGTACTTTGTCATTCAAAGACGAGACATCCCGCTACTGTGAGAAACTGGCGTTGAGCATGGCATGGTGTCGCCGGGGGTGAGTCCTAGGTAGGTTGTAGATGACGTGATATGGTTGGCATCCGTCCTTATGACTAAAGGACGTGTCCCGTATGCTTGGTGTACGTTGACGCACACTGGTCAGCTCCACCCACCACCAGTGTGAAACATGCTAGCCATCTCGCCGTCGCACTATGCACCACTGCCTGAAGAGAGGCTGCCTGCAGGCTCTGTGGATCCAAGCTCTCTGCCTGAAGGTGTGGAATGTCCTCTTCTACTGCAACGCACCGAAGTTCCCAGTGGCAAAAATACCGTTACCCTAAAAAACCGCGTCATCGTGGCCCCCATGTGCATGTACTCCAGTGTCGATGGATTTCCTACTCCATTCCACCTTGTCCACCATGGTCAGTTCGCGCTACATGGTGCCGGGTCGATCATTGTTGAGGCTTCGGCTGTAACACCTGCTGGCCGGATTTCCCCTCGTGATTTGGGCATGTACACGGAAGAACACGTTGCCGCTCACGCTTCCCTTGTACAGACGGTCAAATCTGTGTCATCGGAGGTGTACTTTGGTATTCAGCTTGCGCACGCAGGTCGCAAGGCCTCGACGTGGCCCCCCTATGATCGCACGCCGCATGACACCCCCTACATGCCTGTGAACGTCGGCGGTTGGGACAAGACGGTTGTGAGTCCTTCGGCTATCCCTTATGGTGAGGGCCATTTGGTCCCCCATGAGCTGTCTGTCTCTGAAATCCGTGATATTGAGGACGACTTTGTCCGGGCCGCCGACCGTGCGTACCGTGCTGGCTACGATTTTGTCCAGATCCATTCAGCGCACGGCTACTTACTTTCTTCGTTCAGCTCGCCCTTGGCCAACCAGCGCACAGACATGTATGGTGGCTCCTTGGAAAACCGTACGCGCCTGTTGCTAAACATTGTGCGTCGCATACGCGAACAATTCCCCGACAAGGGCTTGTGGGTGCGCCTCAATGGCACCGATGGTCTGCCGGAAGACGACGAAAGAGAAAGTTGGGATTATGAGTCCACGACAGCTTTGGCCTCCCTACTCGACGCAGCGGGCGTTGATATGCTGGACATTAGCAGTGGTGGCACAGTGGGTAGGCTGGCATTTTCGTCTAAGCCTGGTTACCAGGTGCCCGGTGCTGTGGCTGCAAAGATGTCAGACCTCAAGCACATGAAGGTTAGTGCTGTGGGCTGTCTCCAGGGCGGTACCGAAGAAAACCCTGAAGCGCCTGGATTGTTCGCTGAGAAGGTGCTTCAAGAGGGTAACGCAGATTTCATTTCCTTGGCTCGTGTGTTCCTGCGCCAGCCTACTTGGGTCGAAGATGCTGCTCGCGCTCTACTCGGAAGACATGCGGCGGGTGCTTTGCAATACTCGTACACGTTCCCTCCCCTAGGCTAAATTTACCATGTGGGGGTTTGTATAGACTTTTACAGCATAGACGCTAAAACCACGTGGCCGGCTTCCCGACTTTGGCCGTGACTTTAGGAAGCGAACTGACTTCATCCATCTTTCCTTTATATCTCTTGTCATGGACCCTCTCGTGTACAAGCAGTATGTATTCTAACTAGCCAGACTGGTTTCCTGTGTGTGCTTCTCTGGAGCGAGTGCATATGGTAGATCGCGTCTGGTCAGGCTCGCTCGGCAGGATACTAACCACATCCAGCAACACTGTTCCTCAGCGCCAGCGCATCTACCAGGCTGACCCCCGCCCTGTGTACCAGCGCCTGCCTCGCTCGGGCCTGTACTTTGGTGTCTTCCAGGTCATCTTCTGGACTGGTATGGCCGGCATCTCGGTTGGCGCCTACAACATGATTGCGGTATGTACATCTCTTTGAAGAGCAGCTATGCTAACACCCTGCAGGGTAAGAAGTAATCAGTGCCTCTTCGTCTGTTATTTGTCCAGGGATGGACAAGCGCTTGGTTGATGCGCGCTTGGTCCAGCCCTCAGCTGGAATAGACCTGTAATCTTCGCTACGCCATCACTTAGTGTTTTCCACTCGGCTGCCAGAGCTTGCTTTAGCGCTCCTTTTTGTGCTAGTTGTGGGCCTCCTTCAGCGTGTTGATGCGCTACAGCTCGCTATAAGAAAGATTGTGATAGAGGGCGCTTGAAATGTCGCAGATGCTCAGCTATGCGCACATGCTGCCTTGTTGGCTGAGAACGAGTTCCGCACCCTCATTTGCTTAAAACAGTGACATTCGGAGGGAGCCACGGAGCACGTCGCGCGTTTGCCACTGTGTCTAGTTAGTGGGCGCAAATGGCCCATTTGTGCGTTAGCGAGGCCCTCACGTGCTATTGGCATGAAGCCAAAATGGCTGGGTATACTATCCTACATCTCCAGCTCGGAAGCAGAACCGGCCAGATCACTATCAGCAAACTCATCCGTCGAGTCCGTCAACTCATAATCCGTACTAGGGGGCGTCTCAAGACCGACTGATCCTTGCTGTAAGAGACCCATAGCAAGCGGCATCGTGGGCCGCACCATCACGGTAGATGACGAAACACTGCTAGACGTGCTAGCAGAACTGTTACGCCGATGTCTGTTACGACGCACCACAGCATTTTGTGTAGTGCGGGCGCGCAACAGAGGGTTCGGATGGAGGATCCACGTAGTCCTCTCGGTTCCATCGATCGGGCTAGGACCAGACGCTGGCATTGACCGAGAAAAGCTGGGGCAGTTCAAGGTGCGCGCCACACAGTGAATGGCAAGACGAGCACTTGCATCTTCTGCACGCCAAATCAACAATGTCGGCGTCTGCTTCAACTCAACCAAGGCACTTTCTTCACGACCGCTGGGATGCGCCACGATCACACGGCTTGCGCACATGTCCTCTTCCATATGCACATATTCCGTTCGACGCAGCCATTGCCCGATTTCTTGCTGAACCGTGAATATAAGGCGCTCCAAATACAGACTCTGCCTTGTCGCCGGGACGGCTGGGAAAGTCATTGTTTTCAAAGCATCCATGTATGCTTGCATCAAATCAGCATGGCCTAGGCGTGCGCGTAGAAACCCATGAGCATCACGAAGGCTCATTGTGAACTGACCCTTCAAAGCAGATTCGATCTCAAACGCTGGTGAACCGAAGACCGGACTGCACGCGTCCATCACCGATGCCCTATTGAGGCACAGGTCGCTCAATATCACAGTGGTTTGTTCTGTGAAAGTAGACCGAACTTGATTAGTAGGGATCAAGTAGTCCGCAGGGCCAGGTCGGACAGCGTGTGGATTCGATGCAAACTTGCCTTGCACGGTTAGCCAAGCGTCAACAAACCATTTTCATTGCGCCGGGCACGACGCTTGCCAATGCTGCGAGCCATATCTGTGCTACACCGAGCGTAACCATCTCTGGTTTGGCGAGCAACGGGTGCTGCCTGAGAGACTCGGGGATTGCGCAATATCGCTGGCATACTCATAGGAACGGGTCCATCTCGAATCGGAGTTTGGCGCTGTTGCAATACTTCTCTCTGAGGTATGGACAGGTCGTGTTGAGCAACATCAACCTGCTCAAGTGAATTTGCCACACTCAGCGACTCCGACATGACGATGGTTGTCGTCCACAAGATTTTTTTTCCACGTGCAACATTGGTATGCAGATAGGAAAAGTACATTGTGCTACCTATGCACGGGCTATGGCCATCGTACAAACAGTATAAGCGTCGCAAAACAAGGACTGAACTAGTCAGGAGCAAAGAAAGAACTTTCGCCCGAAGTATTACGCGTCATTCCACGGCCGAACGGAAAACCAGGTGGGGCTGTGTCTCGGTGGTCTGGTGGCGAGGGGGTGCGTGAGGGTTCAAACGTCTTTGACATGCCACGGGGAATCATATCATGGCTCTGCACTGATCCCTCAAAGTCAGTCTGGATCAGCGTTTCCTTAGCATCCCAATTCGTGTGGCGGGCACCCACACTAAACTCGAGGTCTTCCTTCGTGATAGAGTCCCAGTACTTGTACACCATCATGACCGAAAACAGGGAGCACAGAGTTCCGAAGAATGTGCCATCAATGTAGTGGTTCACATTCTCGCAGATAGGGTTGTTGAAGCCGTACATGAGAATCAGTCCAGCCACGAAGGCCAGGCACCCCATAACAATATCGTTGATAGGCCAGATCTCATCGAGTGTGCGCACAACAAGTATGACCTGCGACACGACATAGATGATCACCATAATGATGGGGAAAGCAAATTCGAAGAACCAGAGACCACCCTCACTAATCTCTTTTTTGTAGGTCTCACCAGCCACAACCAATGAAATGATAAACACCACCAGCGAGCTGATACGCATAGTCCACAGAGAAAGAGCGGAGCCATCCTCTGCAAACTGGAATCCGACAAAGCCATTCAACATAAGACACCAGAAAATGGCGCACTTGAGACCGACGTATATGGCAGTGAACCACTAGACGTTAACAAACCAGGCTTACCAGATATGCACCCGTGTATGTAGGGATCACAGCAGAATCCAAAAACATGACAAGGAACTCTGAGATCGCATAGATATACAAAAAGAAGAGGATCTCTTTACGGCCTGTAGGTTAGAGCAACCCGCCTAGGTGCACTTACCAACAGCGGTATATTTCGAGTGCACATGCCAGAGCATGATGGCCGTCATAATAATCGCAGCCATATGAATCAGACAGGTGGCTGGGTCAGGGAGGCAGGTACACACCAGGCTGAAATATAATGGTATTATTGATGTCAATGTTGCGAGAGTAACACTCGGGTACGAGGCCCATATTGTCGTCTCCCAGAAGGGGACAGGACACCATCGCCATGCCCTGGCAGACACCTTCATAGTTGCCGAAGGAGAAAACCATGGTCGGCAGGAGTCGTCGCCAAGGTGCTTTAAAGCAAGTCGCGGGCGGCGCGCCGACTTTCGACTCGCATGTGACACACGCCAACTACCCATTAGGTCATTACTGCTAACATGCGGGTGCGGGCAAATACCAGTGCAGGGAAGGCCTATCTGCAGCCTCACGTCAGCAGGAAGCTATGCGCCGTGGCCGCCTAGCTACGCCACGGTACTACGGGCTGCGTGTAAATGTAGATGGAGACTAGGCTGTGGGCTGGTGCACGCGCGTCTCGAGACTCCGAAGGTTCTCTTCCTTGGCGAGAAGCTCTTGACGCTTCTCCAAGATTTCACGCTGGACACGAAGTTCGATCTCCCGCAGCTTCTCCTCTTCACGGCGCAGCTGCTCCTCCCTCAAGCGAACACTCTGGTTCATAAGGTCCTCACTCTGCAGGGACGCGTCGGCTGCATAGTCGTTGGGCATACCGCGTGAAAGCTTCTCCGTTCGGTAGTTCTCGTAGAGGAAGTCATGAGTAATTTCCTTCAGGTCGTTCAAGTGGGAGCCGAAGATGGCACCGCGGAGGCGCGCAAAGTCGCAGTGGTCGGGGTTGTCCACTTCCACGGTACCCCATGGGTAAGCACGGCCCAGCACCATTTCGCCGGTGGACGCCACGACATGGTCTTCCGAACCGACCACGGCGAACGGCAGGAGGGAGCGCAGCTCACTGTTTTCGGCGATCGTGTCGGGGTGGTCCTCATCCTCGTCATAAGGGAAGTTATAGATGGGGATACCGTAATATTCAATGTCCTCCATGACGCGCTTGCGGAACTCCAGCAACTCGGAGGGCGAGAGCGAGTCTGACTTGCCGATCACAGGAATCACATTGACACGGGGGCTCAGGCGGCGCATCAGCTCAATATCCATTTCACGCAGCGAGTGGCCCGTGGGTGCGATGAAATAGATGAGAGCGTGCACACGGTTGTCGCGGAAACGGGGGTTGCGGCGGATACGCGACTCTTCGGAGAGAATGTCATCGTACTGGCGCTCGATGAAGGAAAGGATCTCGTTGAACATGTACTCATTGTCAATGCTGTCACCAAAGCCCGGCGTGTCCACAATAGTCAGGCCAATGCGCATGCCCTCTGCCTCGACCTCTGTCGCGTAAGATACAACACTTAATACATACCGAGGTTCACAGGCTGGATCTGCAGGCCCATCTCGACATTGGCAGTCGAAGGGTTTTCCGAGTCCTTGTGCTCAATGACATTCTGGTCGCAGAGAGTGTTCACAAAGGTGGTCTTGCCTGTGGATGTCAACACGGGCATAATACGTACCAGTGCCACTTGCTCCAACTACCATAAGGCAGAAGGAAACTCCCTTCTTGGCAGGACGACGACGGCTATCGATAGAAGTCATCACTGGTCAAAAGGTGTAGTCACGATCGGTTTGTCGATGGTCACCTAACCAGGCGATGGCGGGGGCGAGGCACGCGCGCTGAGCGAACCGACCCACGTGTGCCACGCGTCCCATCCACGTGACCCAGAGCCGAGTCATGAGGACTAGCGAAGATCATGAGTATGGTTGGTGCTGCCCGCCATGACGAACCAGGCCTTTACGCGCGCGATGCCCTCATCGCCTTCTATACAGGGGGAGTCTCCCTTTAGTTCGCTTCTGGCGTTGCAACAGGCGAGCCAGCCTCTTGCCCAGGAGATTCCGATCATCGACGGTCAGTCTCCCCCCCAGCCTGCGCACGGCCGTGCCCGGTCCGTGTCGATCCCTGGCAGCGCGAATGCGCCCCGAGTTTTGCAGCCTTTCAACACAGAAAATATCCGTATTCTGCTCCTTGAGAATGTGAGCCAGGGAGCTGTTAAGATGCTTCGCGAGCAGGGCTTCGAAGTCGACTTTTTCACGGGCGCGTGGTCGGAAGAGGAGCTCGTGAGCAAGATTGGCGATTACCATGCGATCGGTATTCGCTCCAAGACACGCATGACCAAGCGCGTGTTTGATGCTGCGCACCAGCTCCTCGTAGTCGGCTGCTTCTGCATTGGTACGAACCAGGTGGATCTGGAGGCTGCATCGAAGCGCGGTATTGCCGTGTTCAACTCGCCATTCGCCAACTCGCGCTCCGTAGCCGAGCTTGTGATTGGCGAGCTTGTGTGTCTGGCGCGCCAGCTCGCTGACCGCTCGATGGAAATGCGCCACGGAACGTGGAACAAAGTGTCGAAGGGCTGCTACGAGCTGCGTGGCAAGCTGCTGGGCATTGTGGGTTACGGCCACATTGGCTCCCAGCTGTCGGTGCTTGCGGAGGCTATGGGTATGCAAGTCATTTACCATGATGTGCTGCCGCTGATGCCGCTAGGCAGTGCGCGCCAGGCTGATTCACTGGAGGAGTTGCTGAGCGTGGCCGACTTTGTGAGTCTCCATGTGCCCGAGCTGCCCGAGACGCGCGGCATGATTGGCGCCAAGGAGCTCGCCCAGATGAAGCCGGGCTCGTACCTGATCAACAATGCTCGCGGCTCGGTGGTGGATATTCCTGCGCTGATCGAGGCGCTCAAGTCCAAGCACCTCGCTGGCTGCGCGATTGACGTGTACCCGAGGGAACCGGCCAAGAATGGTGAGGGCGCATTCAGCAACGAGCTGAATGAATGGGCTTCGGAGCTGCAGAAGCAGAGCAATGTGATTATGACGCCCCATATTGGTGGCAGCACGGAAGAGGCGCAGCGTCTGATTGGTATTGAAGTGGGCAATGCTCTGTGCCGTTACATCAACTTTGGTGGCAGTATTGGCGCTGTTAACTTCCCGGAGGTCAATATCCGTCCGATTACCGAGCAGGAGACGCGCTCGATCCGTATCTGCTACGTGCATCACAACCAGCCTGGTGCTCTCCTGGCGGTCAATGAGATTATTGGCCGGCACAATGTCGATAAGCAGAGCACTGATTCGCTTAAGGAGATCGCATATCTACTGGCGGACATTAGCGATGTGTCCGAGTCTGACATTCAGGACATTTACATGCGCCTGAGCAAGACGCCTGCTAATATCCTGGTACGTTTCCCTGTGTGATGACAACTAACATGTTGCAGACGCGTCTGCTCTCGTAGTGCCCACAGGCGGCTTCGGCCGTGGCTTTACGATTATGTAAGGATATTGCACGACCTTCTTCGCTCTGTCCGCGACGCCTCTCGGAAAGCATGCCGCGTCGGATTCCGAACCAGGTGACTCAGACCGTCAGCCGCCTGCTGCAAGGTGGCTATATGAAGGCGCCTCCAGCATGGTATGAGGCGACGCTGCGTCACCCACCGCTGGTGCCGCCGCCGCACCACACGCGGCAGCGCCCCGACGAAGATCTGCCGCGCTCGCAGCAGAGCTCCGCGATGCGCCAGCCACACGAGCGCGCTGCCGCCATCGGTGGCCGCTCAAAGCTGAACTCGCGCAAAAAAATTCGCTCGCAGATGCCGCCGCTACGTCCGCAGCCTATCGTATATGAGGCTGACCGCATCCGCCGTCAATTTTTCCGGGACCATCCCTGGGAGACTGCGCGGCCCCAGACGCTGGCCGAGATGGACTATACGCTGGACCATGGTGATGAACCCGAGATCCCCGCGGGCACTTGGCCGGAGCTTTCGATGTGGAGCCGCATGAACCCCAGCGTGGAAAAGTACGTGTGTTGTGCTAACGGCAGTGTCATCCAGTGCACACTCAAGACGCGTGAGGTCGGTGGCGTGTCTTTGTCCGATGCCTACCGTCGTACTATTGCCTCGTACCATGCCATCCAGGCCGAGCGTGAGCTCCGCATGCGCTATGCCAACCTGGAAGCTCGCAGCCTAGGCGCTGATATGGGTCTCTCGGAGACGGAGCGTGGCTTCCTCAAGGAAGGTCGCGAGCTGGACAAGTGGGCAGTCCCCATAGCGGGCACCAGCTCTATGGAGAGTGTCCCAAGCGCGGGAACAAGCCCACGGGACAAGCGCGTCAAGCGTGTCAACAGCGAGTTCACTGGCGGCGACTCGTACATGGCTGCGGCGTCCAGTGTGAGCCATGGGCGTGGTACGGAGATGGGCCCTGCCACGGGCAGCGCGGGTGCTGCTGCACCCGCTGGAGCATCGCCGTCGCCGGATGACTACCTCGGCATCGGCGCATCGCTGCATAGATAGATTCGACATACCCAACGGTCTGCTACATACCGAGGCCCTCCAGGTCAAGCTCCTCATTCTCCACCAGCTTGTGCAGCAGCTCAAACACGCTGAACACGGGAAAGCCAACGACGTTGTGAAAGTCGCCTTCGATTCCGCGAATGAGCAGGGCGCCGCGGCCCTGGATCGCAAAGCCACCAGCGCGGTCGAGGCCCTCACCGCAGTCCACATAGGCTTTCAGAACGGCAGCTGGCACGTCGGCAAAGTGCACCTTTGTCTTCTCACAGATCGTGCGGATCTGGTAGCCGGGCGCCTGCAGAATCGGATGTATGAGGGCCACACCAGTAATGACTGTGCATGAGTGGCCACTGAGGTCTGCCAACATGCGCAGGTTGTCCATCTTGTCCTCGGGCTTCTCCAGCACCTGATCGTCGAAGACAATCACTGTGTCAGCGCCGATAACAAGGTCGGGGGGGTGATGAGGCTCGGTGCGCACGAGGCGCTCGTACACTTCCTTTGCCTTTTGGGTCGCTGTATCGACAGGGTATTCATAGATAGCCTCTCCTAAGAAATCGTCCTTCGACAAGTCCTCCTTGAACGTGCTGGGCACGACCTCGGGATGCAGGCCGATCTGGGCCAGGAGCTCCCGCCGCCGAGGACTGCCGCTCGCTAAAATCACCCGCTTGCCGCGCAGACGCGTGAAAACTGGCGAAGGAATTGCGTCTGTCGACACAGAATCACTCGGTTTCAGCAGCGCCTCTGTAGCGGACGACGCAGACATCGACGAGCCCATACGACGCGCCAGCCGCGCGAGCCGTGCGCACAGATGCTAGGTTGCTCGGCCGAAACGAAGAACGTCCCTGTGCTTCTTCGACCATGGACGTGGCAGTAGAGGGGCGCCAGGCGCCGCCTACCGGCACGCTCGAGTTTCCGCTCCTGCAGCTAATCGTCGAAGCACGCAACGAGCATGGTATGCGCCAGCAAGACTGGTCGCGCTACCGTCGGTACTGCTCGACTAAGACGCAGCGCGTGCGTTCGGCGCTGCATCTCACCCACGCCCCCGAGCGAGAGAAGACAGGCAAGGCAGCCAAGGGCCCGCGGCGCAACAAGCGCCGCGCGGCCATGACTCCCGAGATGAAGAGTGCTGCGAACAAGGGGCGGGGGCATCAGTTTGTGCGCCGTGAAATCGCACTGGACCAAGTGCATGACACGCGTCCTCTCGAGCTCTTGCTGTTCGAGGCGGAGCACAGTTGGGCCTCAGCCGAGGAGATCTGGTCGCAGCACACAGATGAAAATCGTGCGGTGTATCGCCGCCACAGTCTCAGCCGTGCGCGCCGCGCCGTGCGCCACGCCGAACAGCTCCGCGAGCTTGTTGATGCATTGCCGGCGGTGACGCTGCCCGGGCGCGCACAAACGCTCGCCTATGTCGGCCTCGTGCGCGGAGCCCTGCACTTTATCCAGGGACGCTCCGAAGAGACGCTGCGCGTGGCTGCCGTTACGCGCCAGCTGCTGACGAGCATTGCGGAGAGCAGTCCAACAAGCCGTGATGAGGCGCTCGCGAGCAGCTTCCTTGACACACTGGATGCGCAGATCCGCTTCGCTGCCTACTCACTGAACGAGACCGATGACCCGTACGCTCTCGCTGATCGCACAGCCACACCCGACGTGTGCGAAGAGGTGCTGCCTGGCTTTGCGGAGCTGGTCCAGCAGCTGCGCAGTGGCCGCCAGGCGGCCCCCAAGCCCCTCGAGCTGCACTGGCGCTCTCAAACGGTTCCTGTGCATACAGTGGAGCTGTATGACGTTGTCACGCGTGCACAAGACGAAGAGGCTGTGCTAACCCGCTTTGTGCAGGCTCCGACCTCGTCAACGCCGAGCGAGCGGCCCAAGTCGCAGCGCACGCGTCTCACGCATGCTGAGCGCAATGCCAAGCGTCGCGGAGGTGCAGGACGTGTGCGTGCCAGACGCACCAACCATGCTGAATGGGACCCTTTCGACCGTGTGCTGTCTGCCCTCACGGATGCCGAGGCGACTGCCCGCGAACTCGTGGACGAAAACGCTCAGGCACTCGCAAAAACTCACTCGACGCGCTACGAGGCAGGTGGCGTGCACCTGCGCCGCGCGCATGAGTGGCTTACCTACCGCCTGCTCTCCGTCCGCATTGCACGCAATGTGCGTCTGCTGCATGATGTGCAGTTGCGTGCACAAAAGCGCGAGGCGCGTGCGCAATCGCTCCAGCAAGCACGCTCGGTGCGCCCACAGCCCTCTCAGGCGGCAGCGCCGAGCCAAAAGCGTCCCCAGCCTGGCTCGCGTGCCAAGCGCGTGCGCGCCGAGCCCAAGGCTTTCCGGCGGCGCCCGGGACGCAGCGGTACGCATCGCCTCGCTAGCGAGCGTCGTGCGCAGCGCACGCTGCGTGCGCAGCGCGCTGCTGAGGGTCAGGCAGAGCGCCGGCGCTTGCGGCTTGTACCAGGTCTCGCCAAGCTCTTGGATGGCATTGACAGCAGCCTGCTTGCGATTGGCGGCCTCGTGATGATTGAAGGCGAGCCTGATGTTTCCAATCTGCTGGAGGCCAAGCGGTTCTTCTACTGCGCTGCCCTCATGGAATACCTAGCCCAAGCCTTTGTGCAGCACGGTCTGCTGGGCGAGGCGCTTATTTTGCTGCAGCGCGGAGACCTATACATTCGGCAGGCGGAGCAGTCCCTGGAGCTTGCCGATGGTGCAGAGGACGAAGACACGACCTTCCCTCCGCAGCTGCTGGGCGGCAGCGATGCCCTTGCCCAGCGGGCGCAGGGTCTGGAGCAAGCACGCACGGAGGTCTACTCGGCGATTGCCCACCACCATGGAGCGGTGGCGTCTATGCGTGCGTCCAAGTCTGGCCAGACGCTCTACTTCCATGCACAGCGCCATGTGTCATTTGACGCCGCGCTGGTGGAGCATGCCTTGCAGGAGGCGCAGGCTCAGTTGGCCCGTGGCCCTGCGGACGCATCGGCTGACGACGCTATGGACACAGACGACATGGAACCCATGTTTAATGATCGTGCACCTGATCCTATGCCTATGAGCAGCGACAGTGCGCCGTTCGATCCGGCCAATGCGCTGGCAGAGGAGGAGGAGCGCCGCGCCGAGGAGGCGCCGCGCTCACGTGGTTGGTTCTCTGGCTGGTTCAGTCGTGGAACGTAGGCATGCTTACGTAGTCTTGTTCTCTCGACTTCTTTGCCCTCACGTGCTTTGCGCCGGGCCGCGGCCGTGGCGGTCTCGGCCGCCACACCGTCTCGGCCGTTGCTCTCGGCCGCTCTTGCTACCACCACCGCGACGCGTCTCCCCAGGCGCGTTTACCATCGGCCGACTAGCCTCCACTTGACGCGCTCGCGTCCTACATACGATCGCTGCAGGTCCTAGTGCTGCCGGCAGACGACCTCTTTTATCACCCAAGGCTCTTCCTTTCTGCAGTGCGAGTCTTTGTCGATGGAGCGCAGTGCCATCGACTCGATACCGTCCCACACGCTGCCCGTGCCTCCCCCTCAAGCCTTTGGCATGAACGAACACGCTGGCCAGCATTACCATGCAGTGGACGCACTCTCATCCAACGTCTTGCCCACAGCCCGGGACCGGATGGCGGCGCCAGAGCCGCAGACCAAGCCGCCTTCGACCAAGCGGCGTAAAATCAACACATGCTTTCCCTGCAAGCAGCGCAAGGTCAAGTGTGACCGACAGCAGCCCTACTGTGGTCAGTGCCAGAAGCACCGTATTCCGGCGGAGCGCTGCGTCTGGTCCTCGGACATGGCACTTTCTGCTGACATGCACAATGCAGCGGCCACTGCCATGGCATACTCGAAGCCGGATGCGTCCCACGCGCCCATGGGCCTCAGCGCCAGCGACTGGGCAGGTACACATGGCACAGAGCTCGCCCTGGACAATGACACACGCGCAGTGATCGAGCGTATCAGCCACCTCGAGCAGCGCTTGGCCACGGGCAGCGCGTCACAGCCCTCATCCCACGATCTGCCGTCGTCGTCCACGAGTCAGACACAGATCGACCCCATTCTTCTTGCTGGTACTGGTCTGTCACTGGGCGATGTGAATACCGACCGCCCTAGTGCGGCCACTATCCCGCAGGACGCGGCTGTGGCAGCCGAGCTGGCATTTTGGCGCGCCAAGATGGAGCAGCACCAGCGCCCTTCGCAGTCCAACGAGAATACGCAGATGGCCCAGATGCAGGCTGAGCAGAATATTGCCGCCGATGCTCTGGCCATGTTTGCTCGGCACAGCCAACAGAGTACGCTGGCCGGGGGCGAGCAGACACTTGGTCGTTCTGCCGCCATTGGCGCTAACACAGAAGCCATGCCGCGCCACAGCATCGTCAATGCTCTTCTTGACAATGCTGCATTTGGTATGAACAATACCGTGGTCCGCATCCGCGCGGCTCTGGATATCCTTCCTGATACCCAGCAGTCGGATTATCTCTTGAAGATCCTTCAGACCGTCGACCTGCATGTGTCGTATGGAATCAGCTGGCGTTTGGTCAAGGCTCAGCTCGCTACACAGCGTGCGCAGCTTGCCAGTTGGAACCGCATACACTCGCCTGTGCCCGAAAACCTCGATGCATCCTTTTTGGCCCTGCTGCTTGTCCTGCTCGCACTCGCGGCGCAGTACACCGACTCGCGCTTCTTTATTGAACAAGGCTTCTGCTCCACCGCGGACCAAGTCGATCCCTATATGGACTCATGGGTGGACACTGCGCAGTCTCTCCTGGCAGCAGATGACTGCGTCCAAAAGACCAACTGGAACCACATCGCTGCGCTCTTATTTAGCGTGGATTACCACGCTTCTCGTGGGCGTCTCCTTGGACCGCTTGTGACCATGGCTACTCTTGTTCGCCTGGCTGAGCAGCAAGGTTACCACCAGCTTGGCTCGGCTACAGAGGACGAGCAGCAGTGGCAACAGGCTCCCGAAAGCAAGCTGGTCTGTGTTTCAGCTGTGACGGCCACTAGCCGTTCTGGTGCTTGGGTCCGCCCGACAACGACCGCCACAAGCCTGCCTGACCGCTCGCACTTGGTACGCGAAGCTGCTCGCCGTCTGTGGTATCGCATTATGGTGAAGGACATGGTGCTGGGAACTGTCGTTCGCCGTGTATCACAAATTGACCCCTCTAGATCGAACACGTCGGCGCCCTTGAATGTGGACGAAGAAAATTTACCCGACGGTGAATCTCACATTCTGCCGACCATCAGGGAAGATGGCCGCCCTACGATCAACAACTTGACACACTACTTGTACCAGATCGCGAACCTGGGCCGCGAGTGGTCTACTATGATCCAGTCTTCTTCGCTCTCCTACACACTCGTGCTCGAACTGGACACCAAGTTCCGTAACCTCTTGTCGTCCTTACCCATTTATCTGAGGCCTGATCCCACTCTCGAGCAGCTTCCGGAAGTGCGCCAAGAGCAGGCACAGCGCCCTTACCTTGCCATGCACCGGCTCACAGTCTTTGAGGCTGTTAACCACCGCCTGCTTATGCTTCATCGTGACTTCATGTGCCTCGGCCACCATGACAAGAAGTATGCGTACTCTACACGTGTCGCTGTCGATGCCGCTCGCACTATGATATCATGTCGCCAGCAAATCGACAATGTTCATCCTTCTGTTCAACGTCATGCGTCATTCCGTCATCACCTATTCCAAGCTGCTATTGTGTTATCGCTTCATCTTCTGGAACTTGCCAACACAGCGCAAGGGTCATCGCAGGTGGCTCACCAGCTCCGCGACGATATCGGGCTGATTATGAACTATCTCAACGGTCCTACTGAGGTCCGTCAGTCGCTGCCCCAGTCTCAGAAGGTGGGCTTAAAATTGATTGAGTTGTTGTCGAACGCTGCCAACACTCGACAAGAAAAAATGGATTCTGCTAGTGCTTCTTCAAAGTCAGTGACGAACCCCGCGTCCACAATGCCCACCATCAGCATGGACAACGAAAATGCAGGCAATCTATTCCAATTGGGCTCGGGCACGGGTACAGCGTCAGATCCAATTGCAGAGGCTGCCTCTGTCTTCTCTGCTCAGATACTAGACCCTGGCTTTGCCTCAAACCCGTCGCTGTCCGAGTTTTTCATGTCTCTGGATGAACTCATGATCCCTATTTACTAGACCGAAGATTGTGTAGCAGATCTTGTACTTCGCTCCAGTCATTTACGTGCACCACGTTTGACCTTTTCTGATCCTTGTCCAATGTCAGCCACTGCGCAACAGGACAGAGTGTTTTGTGCCAAGCTGCTGCATGTAATTTCTTTAGCAAGCTTGGATTGGATCCCATCAAGACCCCCACATCGGCCCACAGCAGGCACGGCCAGTCCGTCAAAGAATCTCCCACATAGACGTGCACACTGTCCGGTTTTTTAGCAGCTACTCTTTCACAGAATGCTAGCTTGTCGAAACCACTCAGAATAGGCTCCGCTTGATCAGGACCCACTATACGGCCCGTGCAGATACCGGTTTCCGCGTCCTCTTCCAATTCATTCGCATAGATGTCGATAAATCCTGGCTCATATAAACCAGGCAGTGACTTTGAGTGACTCAATCGTCTTAACCCCTCTGCAATGAATTTCTTGGACCAGTTCACGCTCACAATATAAGCATCCATGGTACCTGATTGCACCCTTTCGGTAATGCATTTCGCCATACTTGACCATCCATGGCGGAATTGCACAGAGCTAAGCCTTCCGCTTCTCTGTTTGTGAAATGTACCGGAGAATAATCCTCCCTGCATGACCTTGGAAATCGTTTCGCTCTCCGACTTTTTCACGTCTTTCACAAACCTTAACAAATCCTCTTTGGATCGAATCTCACCAAAGTTTTGTACGAATCGCTGGTGATCGTGTACATATTCGTTTTGGTAATATTCAAACGTAGGTCCTGATACTTTTTCTTCGGCAGTGGGAGCCAGCAGGGAAAGGGTATCTTTCGCCGTGATGGTCTCGTCCCAGTCAAGATAGAGCACAATGTGGGGCATGGACGTTGTGTCTCGAACTTGGATGAAATTTACGCACTATATGCTAGCAAGCGAGTCCAATAGTTTAATGGTTATGACGTATCCTTCACAACGTACCCCGTTCGGATAAGATCCCGGTTCAATTCCGGGTTGGACTACATCTTTTGACGTTCATTTTTAGTCAAACTGCTGCACTACTACTTATATTGCTATTAACTATTACGCAACACAACAGTCCAATAGTTTAATGGTTATGACGTATCCTTCACAACGGACCCCGTTCGGATAAGATCCCGGTTCAATTCCGGGTTGGACTACTTTTTGCCTATTTCCTTTCCACGAAAGGCTAGTCATTGTCTTGCTTCCTCGTCGACCATCGTTTAGTTCTGGTATAGAGTTATATTTTAAATCGGAGAACCACATTTATATAACAACGGTCTAGACACAAAACACTATTTACAGAATTTGTCTATAGGGAGAGTTGACACTTGTCACTGCTGCTTCAAAGATAATAAGTAAGGATGATCGGGAGGAGTGTCAGGGTGGAAATGAATCTTTCCTTCTTTAAATAGCACAGAGGCCGGTCGCTTGATTTGTTGCTGCTCCTGTCTTGAATCACGAGTTTCCATTTTCCACATTCCACCAACACTAGTGCCGATGAAGGCAGGAACCATGGCCATGATTTCACGAGGGTGGATGTCCTTCTCCCTCATAAGCTTGGCATTGCTCTTGAGAACAAGGTTACTCGCCCGCAAACGTCCTCCTCGAATATGCGAGAAGGCCCCAATTTGCTTGGCAATCTGACCGATCGCAGGTTCATTCCAATTTGATAGCGAGTCACTAGCTTCCGTCCGAGTCGGCGAAAACAGTGGCAACGCATTTGGATCAGGCACAAGCCTCAATTTAATCAGCAACCTTTCCACAGGCTCGGTGGGAAATAGTCGTGCCAGTGCACCCAGAGGCCAACTGACCAATCCACTTATAATGGAAATTCCCCAATCGCGACCACCAATGCGCTTGACACTAAAGGCAGCGCCACCGATGTAAATAATCAATACTTGACAGCAGACTTCAATGATCAAAATAAGGATAAACCATATATTTTTGTGAATGTTGTAAAATATATTCAAGTGACGATCCAAACGACGAGTATTTACTTGATTGAACAATTGACACCACACAAACGAATTGAAAACCAAGGTGTTCAAATCAAGATTATCCACAAGAGCAATCGCACGAACCTCATCATGCATACCGAGAATATCCTTACCCCGATAGTGCAACACAAAGATCAAGATGATCTGGTAAGCAGACTGGACGAAAATCTGTTTCCACATCTCGACCGTAATCAAAGGCATTGAAGCTCGATCAGGCTTGCGGTTCAGTGATTTGGGGTCGGCTGGGTCTGTGGCCAAAGCCAAAGCCGCCAAAGTATCCATAATCAGGTTGAGCCACAGTAACTGTACAGGAGTGAGAACTGAAGCTTCACCATTGTTCGAAATAGAAGTAACAAACGTCACCACCACAGCAACGATGTTAACAGTAATTTGGAATTGTAAGAATTTGCGTACCGCATCATTGACGCAACGACCCCACACGATAGCATTGACAATGCTGGAAAAGTTGTCATCCAGCAAGATGATGTCACTAGCTTCTTTTGCCACTTCGGAACCTGAAATACCCATCGAGAAACCAACATTGGCTGATTTGAGAGCAGGTCCGTCGTTTGTACCATCTCCTGTCACTGCCACTGTTTCTCCCATACTCTTCAACATATCTGTCAGGGTTTTCTTATCCTCAGGACTTGATCGTGCAAGAATATGCAAGTGGGGTGCCAGCTCTGCCAAATCTTTCTCAGACAACTGACGAAAATCAGGTCCCTCAATTGCCACCCCACCAGCTGTGTAGATACCACATTGTTTGCCAATGGAGCTTGCTGTGAGAATGTTGTCACCTGTACACATTTTGACAGAAACACCGGCGCCTGCAGACGAGCGCACGGCGTCAGTGACTCCATAACGGAGAGGGTCTTCGATAGCTGCAATTGCTAGCATGGTAAGGTCAGAGTTGAGGTCTTCGAAGGAAACTTCACCAGACTCTTGCAATGCTACGCCTTGAGGAGGCCAGCTCGAGAAGTCTCGATAGCAAAGTCCAATGGTTCGCAGAGACTGAGATGCATAGTTGGTAATAATCTTTTCCATCTCACCCCGGGTAGTATCATCTAGTTCCTTGCACTGAATCCCACCTGACTCTTTGCTTTGTCCATTCATGACCACCGAGGTTGATTTTCTCAAGAGCATCTCACTGGCTCCCTTTACATAGAACCTGTAACCATTCTTCGTCTTGATTACGACTCCCATTGCCTTTCGCTTAGAGCTGAATGGCAACACTTGAACAATCTCTGCGGCATTGCGAATCTGATCGTACTCTCCCCAGTTGAGACGCTTTACCAAGTTGAGAAGGGCCGTTTCGGTTTTCGAACCAATGAAACCTGTCTCGCTTTTAGCTGCTTTCATCAACGTTAACGAATTGTTGGGGCGCGAAAAAATTCGAGCCCACCAGGGCCGCTTCATCGTTGAAGAAACCACATGGTCTTCCTTGTCAGTCTGACTAGGAATAAAGGCCGTAGAATTGATGCAGATAAGTTTGGTGAGAGCATCACGAACGTCAGGCGCAAGGTGCTCAGTGAGAGACTCCAGATCAATTGTTTCTTCGTTCATTTGTGTATTATCAATTTCAAGCTTGATAGAATCAAGGTACAGCAGATCGGAGCCCACACAACCAGCCACCACATTCATTTTGTTCTGAGTAAGTGTACCAGTTTTATCTGTACAGATACATGTGGCGTTGGCCATAGTTTCACATGAGCCCAAGATTCGGACCAACAAGTTCTGATTTGACATTCTTCGTGTAGCAAAGGCAAGAGCCAAGGTTACCGCAAGCGGCAATCCTTCTGGTACTGCCACAACGATAACGATGACCGAGATGATCAAGATATTGATGAAAGACTCACCATACTTCTTCCCATCTGGATGAGGATCTCGACCGTATCTGACGAAGAAGCGGATCATCAATGCGATGAACAATAGAATCCCGGCTGCTGTACCCAACTTTGCAATAAGCTCAGCAAGTTTGTTGAGCTTTCCTTGAAGAGGTGTATTTGCTGGCTCTTCACGAAGAGACATCATGAGTTTGCCGTTCATGCTCAAAGGCCCAACAGCAGTAACAACAAAGTCTCCAACACCTTCGAGGACTTTAGAGCCTGAAAGAACAAACACACTCTTGTGCTTGACAGAGCCATTCTTCAACTCATGGATGTATTCATCATACGTCACCTTCTGAATCATATCTGATTCACCTGTTGCACTGGACTCATCGCATTTGACATTGTGCGACCTCAGCATTACACCGTCAAAGGCAATGACCTCACCTGGTTCCACAGTGACAATGTCGCCCACAACAACATCGTGCACATCCACTAGGCACTGCTTTCCTTCGCGTAAGACTTTAATGTTGCGCGCTTCCTTTTTGGAATCAAGACTTCGGAATTGGCGCTCTTTTTGCCAGTCATTCAGAGACCCTACCAAGTCAACAATTGCCACAGCCACCAGGACAGCCACACCTTCCACCCAGTTTACTTTCGGTGCAATACATTGATCCATACCCGGCGGCGGATCCAAACAGGGCGTATATTCTGGGGGAGGAGAGAAGTCGATGTACAAGCCCAAAGAAAGTGACACAATCGCCGCGACAATAAGTAGCACTAGGATCTTATCTTGTAGTGCCAGCCACATGAGCAGAAGGAGACTTTTGGACTTGTGCGGAGGAAGGCAGTTGGCACCATAGACTCGGATCCTGTCTTCTATTGATCCCGTATATTGTTTTGAGGGACTTTCCTTTGCCGGGTTAGCAGACAGACCCTTATCGGCGCTTGTACCAAGTCCAGCCACCAAACCTTCAATCCCGCCCATCTTTTCAAGTTTTTCAAAGTCTTGTGGGTCAATGAGAGAGCAAAGATCCCCTGCTTTTAATTGGAAAGGAGAAGGATCGCGCCACATACGTTCCCTGAGTTCCTGTTTCAGGGCATCCATCTCGCGGGCTTCATTACCACCACCAAGCATCGACCAAAGGCGCTGGAAAAATCCCATCTTTGATTCTGATTTCTGTTTTTCATCTTCTGAGGCTGTCACGGATGTAGCGCTGGGAAGTTTTTCACTGGCTTGTGAAGTGATAGCTTGAGTTCCGTTGTTAATATCTGAATAGCCCTCGGGTGTTTTCTCTCCAGACAAGATTTTTCCAAAGTCAGCTTCATTAGAGATGTCCGATTCAGGGGCCAAGTTTGCGACCCGTTCTGATGGCACTGATGTTATCTCCATGGTCGGATGCGTAGCATCCTCTAAACTTATGGCGAACACAGGCGGAGGCAGTTCAACCCCTTCAATTAATTCATTTCTGCCGTCTTCAGACGCAGAATAGACCGGAGCTGTCATCAGCCCCTCGCACTTTGGGACGAATGCCTTGCAGCCCCTAGGTGAAAGCGGTTCTCGAGACGCCTCACGTTGGCGGGCCTCGACACAGCTTGCACGTGATAAGGCCTGTGGCGCGCAAGTATCACAGCTTCTCCGACATGTGGAGGACATGCATAAGTCTATATTGTGCATCGGACATCGTGACCATCTCCGCGGTATTAAGCTTGCGCTGCTAGGGACTTAGTAATATAGATTTCCGTTATCGACAGCACCTTGACCAGCGCTATCGACAATGACCGAGACAATGAAAGCTATGGCAATTCGTAAGTACGGTAAAACTTCGCCGCTAGTGGAAATGGAATTTCCCATGCCCACGATGAATGATGAAGATGTCCTTATTGAAATTCACGCAGCTAGTGTGAACCCTATTGACTTTAAAAATCGTAACGGACTTTTGAGAATTCTCTTTGATTGCCCCATGCCATTCATCCTCGGTAATGACTGTGCAGGCATCGTAACCAAGGTTGGCTCCAAGGTGACCGATTTTAAGGTTGGCGACAGGGTGTATTCTCGAGCTCCGAAGGGACGCAGCGGTACGTTTGCCGAGTATATTGCTATCAATCAAAACTATGTCTCGAGAATGCCCAAAGGTATGAGCTTTGTTGAGGCCACAAGCATCCCATTGGTCGGTTTGACTGCGTACCAAGCGCTCCATGACACGCTACAGTTGAAGGAAGGGCAAAAGGTACTCATTCATGCTGGTGCTGGTGGTCTTGGAACCTTTGCGATTCAACTTGCCAAAAGCATGGGTCTCTATGTCGCTACAACTGCTAGTGAAAAGGGTTATGATCTTGTTAAGGCCATGGGTGCTGATGAGATTATCAACTACAAGACGGAAGCCTTTGAAAAGAAGCTGCATGACTACGACGCTGTGATTGATGCCCTGGGTGGCGACGATTTGATAAAGTCTTTTAAGGTTGTTAAGAAGGGAGGAAAGGTGCTGAGTGTCTCCGGTGTCCCTAACGGCCGTATTGCGACCAGATTTGGCCTTGGTATCCTGCCTATGGTAGTTTTAACCCTGGCTTCTTCCTACATCACCGCCACTTCTTATTATTATGGTGTGGACTATGAATTCTTATTCATGCAAGCCGATGGACAGGAGCTTCGCCACATTACCGATTTGATTGAGCAGGGCAAGATCAAGCCTGTCATTGACCGCACTTACTCACTATCTGAGGGTCAACAGGCACTGGATTATGTTGAATCTGGGCGCGCCAAGGGCAAGGTCGTCATTCAGGTTCGCGAATAGGGTAGTTGTAATGCTATCGATTTACAGACCAAAGCTTCGGAATATACCTGGTGTGAGTCGTGTACCACATACCCAGCCATCCGCGGCCGCCCCACGTCGCCCATTTTTTCAGACTCTCGAGAGTATGCTGAGATATATCATACACTCCAGGCGTTTGCGCAATGCGCTGTAACAAGCCAGTGGCCTCCTGTGCTGTCATAGTGGGCTGCGTCGCCAATGCCAGTTCTCTCATAAGTTCTTTTCGCGTACCTGAAGCTCCGTATGCGAAAGCAAGTCGCATCCGAGTGGCATACCAAAGAGGCTGAGCGTGAGTACAGTAAACATACGCCTTTTTCTGTGATCGTATTGGTTGCAGAGCAAGCTTCTTCCGTAATTTGCACAGCACGTATCATCAGGGGACCAGGGTTCGGCACAGACAATGGAAACGTCAGCAAGCGTGAAACATTGAATGGTGTAAAACATGGTTCTTTGGCAAGAAGGGATAAGGGCTGCAAGTTATAGCATCGCCACTTACAAGAAGAAGGTGTGATTTCACAGGGTCGTTCTTCATCAAGCGATCACACAGCCATTTTATAACGCGATCATCGTTTGGAGCCTCAGAGACTTGTTTGTAATTTTCATTAAGCTCTTCCGTCACTTTATCATCCCACGTTTGAAGAAGCCGGCGAGGGGCAGATGTGGATGCGGCATCAGGTCCCGGGAACATGACCGATAATGCACGATCCACATTTGAAGGTTTCCATTCAGCCATAGTAGGGACTGCAGCTCGCACTGATTCCATCGTGAATCCCTTCGAAGGTACGTGGGCGAGTGCTGCTCGCAACAAGCCCTCTACAGCCGGCCGTCCTGCCATCCTAGTACTAGTTGTGTGCAAGGGTTGTCAATGTGGAGATCTATGCCATTGGAGGGGGCGACTCTATCCAGATGTGCACTTGGCCATCGTCTCCCGCGCTGGCAAGCAAGTGGGGCGTTTGTCCCTCTTTCCTGCTCGGTTCCCAAGCAACACAGTTTACTTCAGATAAATCATGCGCACTTTCGACCTGTGTGGCCACTTCAAACTGAGGTGCGTCTGACGACGAATTCTGGTTATGTGTCTGGTATTAGCATGTCAACGCACCAGATAGAATACAATAATATTTCCATCCGCTCCTGCACTCGCAAGCTTCCCAAGGGACTGTTTTGGGTCTGAGGCATCGCCTAAAGCCCAGCTCAAACTGTAGATGGCACGTGTGAAGTAGCCTTCCAGCTTGCATACCTCCAGCCACTTGTCGCCGGCGCGCCCAGGAATTTTGCCCTCGGGTCGTATACCTCTTTCTTCGCACTCGCTCGCCGAGTACCTTCGCCAAATTCGAATGGTTTTGTCATCGGAGGCAGAGGCAAGGTATTTGCCACAGGGTGAGAAAGCTAGAGACCAAACCGTGGACGTGTGCCCTTTCAGAGTGGCATAGCAGAACCAGTCCTCGGACGGATCGTCTAGATATAATTTGATGGTATCATCGTACGAAGCAGATGCAAGAAGCTGGAGTAAGTGGGTTTATGCTTACCTCTTCTTTAGGGTGCCACGCAATCGTCTTGACATCCTGTGTATGTTCCATAAGCACACCCAAGCACTCAAAGTCTGAATCTGGCTGCACCTCCCATACCCACACACTTTTGTCGCGGCTGCAGCTGGCCAACAAGTTGCCATTATAGCTGAATTCAATGCATTTGCATTCACTGTCGTGGCCCTCCAGGGTTCCAGAGCAGTCCCATTCGGGGTCGCCATTGTCCGCCTTCCTCATTTCTTCGGGAATTCGTTCCCATATTCCGACCGTGCTATCAAAGGAAGCCGTCGCCAAAATTTCACCAGAGGGAGACCAGGAAATATAGCGAACTGTGCGCTTATGGCCGGTAGCGATGACTTCGCGCAAATTGAAAACGGTTTCCACGTCGCCTGTCACAACCGATGGCAGACTCGCGTACGTAAAAAGTCGCACATCGCGATCCGTGGAGCAAGAAGCTAGAATAGGCTTCTTGGGATTCCAAGCGACGTGCCATGCTGCCTCTGCATGTCCTGGCAGCGTGGTCAACCGCTGAAGTACCCGGGCACCCGACATGATGGACAGATAGAATCCCTCCACAAGAACGATGCGGCTCGATTGTTACGGAACAGGTACACTACTGGCCATGTCTAACGCGTTATCTCCCCACCAATGCGCCATGTCTTCCTTGATATCGTTCAAGTCATCCTCGTTGATTTCGCTAACAGACTCCCAGTGTTGCTCAAACTCCAATGATATAGCATTATTTGTATCCACATTCTCTGGCGACGCGTTTAATGAGAGTAGGTAAGACATAGGAGGTAGTTTCCAACTGTTTTCGCGTATCCGCTTATGCTGGGATCAGACGACCATACGTACACGCTCCCGATCTTCTTCAATGCGCCGAAGAATATCAGTATGGGACACTCTTGGCATGTTTGGCATAGTATGTGCACTGGCACGAATGCTGATCAGTGAGCCATCAACTGCTTACGTTTGGACACGATCCTCGATCCTTGTTATCAGTTGGGACAACAAAACCGTGTCAAAGATATGCTTGCTCTTCCAGGACATCAGAATCTGGGATCAGAACCCCAAAATACACACCTGTCGAGCGCTTCCCACATTGATCACAGCATCCCAGCTATTCGCTGGGACAACCATGTCGACTAGAGCCTCCAAATCTCTTACAGCCAATGCGCGGTACACCGCAACATTTGCATTGTTTTGAAAGTCATCCGCCAGAAATGCATCCAGCATGAATAGCATGTTAATCCGCGCACTCGGAATTTCCTGCATGTAAGTAGCAGTGACCCACTTTAGCACACTCAGTCATGACACAGTCCCAAATATCATCAGGACACTTGGTCGCATAGCGCAAAGCGAACCCTACCACCTTTCGTATGGATTGTTGACTGGCATTTAGCCGTTTTAAAAGGTCCAAGAATTCCATGCGGACCTGGAACGGGTCCATGATATCATAGGGATGGCAGTATGGAGGCACATTGCGCGTGCATAATGTGTGGGATTTATGAGTCTGTCGCGTCGAATGGAGGTCTACACACGCACTCAACATGTCATCGTCGCAGCCTCAATCTTTGGAAGAGGCGAATCAGCGGTACGAGGAACTCAAAAAACAGCTTAAAGAAGGTTTGGATAAGAAACGACAACTAGACCATGATCTCACGGACCTAGAATCTCAAATATATCTCTACGAAGGCACTTACCTCAACAGTACTGCGCTTAGCGGCGGCAATGTTATTCGTGGCTTTGACACGTACCTGAAAGCCAACGTCGGCACAGTGCCAGGGAATCGCGCGCCAAATCATCAAAGCTCTACGAACGATGACCGAATGTTTAGCTCTAGTAGCGCAACGTATCAAAGAAGCCTGGTGCTAAAAACCAATGAGCCAGCCAACGAAACGATCAAAGCCGAAGAGAGTAACAAGCTGAGTGATACACTACCTCAATCTTCAGGATACAAGCTAAAGCGCAAAAATGATGAATCATCCAAACGTCCTTGAAATGCTATTAATTCTGCGAATATATACAGGCTTTCATTTTATAAGCCCGTGTGAGCAATGATGACCAAGACAGCGGCTAACGCAAGAACCATCGACGACGGACGAGGTATGCTCAATGTGCCACCGCTCTGCGAGTCATTGCCGTTGTCTGATCCCATATGACGGAGGAACGTGCCACCATCACCAGAGTGTTGCATCACAATAGGGCCCTTGGCATTTTTACCCTGGCCATCAAACTCTTGCAAGAACAGGAACTGCTGTGCGAGCGGCGAATTGATGATAGCATGGGCATCATGCGAAACGCCCTTTAGACGACCATAGAACACGGTATCAGGAAGCTTTCCGGGATTTGGGTTACCAGGTATGCCAGGCAGAGCTTTATTCACCCAGTTGTTCATGCGGTCCAAATGACCACCACCTTGCGTCATACCTTCACATGAACTGTCTGTAATAGCGTCATCTTCCGTGCCCACCATATAGAATTGAGCACGACCCAAGTAACGATTCCGAATTGTATCCACATCGTTCTTTTCAGAGTGGCGCTGGTAATAAGCCGGCATGGTTCCTTTAAGACCATACTTGTAATCATTGAAGTCCGTGCAATTAGACGGGACTTTCTTTGGACGGTTATCTGTGACATACATGAACGACGCTGGCGAAGACATAACATAGTACAGCTTGTTATCCAACGAGGTGTCAGTGCGCAACGCCACGTAACGGTTTACAGCCTGTGCACCCATACTGAACCCAGAGATCACAATCTTGTTCACATTGGGGAAGCGCTTCGCGTCGCTAAAGTAGTTCACGTACGTATCCAGGATGTCAAGCGAGGCGACCCTAGGACCTTTTTCTTGGGCCTTCTTCGAACTCACACCCTGAATGCGACGCTTGTCCTTGTTGTTTGAAGACTTGCCCTTCTTGCTCTTCGAACTAGACTTGTTCGTGTCAGTATAGGCCGGATTCGCAAGTTTTCCCTTCTTGTCATAAACAGGGTAAATTGCATCCTTCACATTTCCCCACCCGTTGTTGTCCCAGACCAATGCCTTTGTGTTGCTCACGTTCCGGGAATCAACCGGGTAAGCTTCCACGTCGATGAGGGCAAAGAACATGGGTGAAACTAGAAGCACTTCATCAGCGGAAAAGCCACCCGACTTCGCAGCCTCACTTCTGGACAGGTTGAGGTACATCCATTGGTTCCAAGCGTCACGATATTGCCCGTGGATTTGAATAACCACGCGCTTGATCTTCTTTGGGTCATATTTCTCATCAATATACGTAGTAATAGCCGAGCCTTTATCATCAACAGTGAAAGTCTCATTGTCAATCTTGGCGCCTTGCATGGGGGGCAATACGCGCCAACCTTGGTTTTTGAAGGACTCCTTTCCACCCGGAAATATACCTGGATCACCAGGTTGGTTGGAAGTGTTAGAATTTGAGTTGACTCGGCGCTCAAGTTCATGCACCTTAACTTCAAAAGGAGCAGCAAAGGCCACCAATGGCAATGCCAGCAAGAATGCTGTGAACAGCTTCGCACTCTGCATGCCAAACATGGTAGACGAAGATCAAAACGGACGCCAAAACATTTCTAGATCTAGGGCCCGAGCGCTGGACACTGCCTCGCCAATGTGGCTGTTCGCCCAAGAGACGCCGAGTGACAAGCAAAATTTTATTGGAGGCGCGCGTCAACTTAACTAATCGTACAGGGACAAACATACGTCTACCCAGATAAGCATGACGTAATACCGACGTAATTTTTTTTGGATTAGCAGCCAACTCCATTTGCTGCAGGCGTTGGTCGCAGGACATGGTTGAGGAAGGTGTAGGCACCATGCCTAGCACAGAGGTATTGAAGCGCGGAAATACACTTTTCGTCACAAGAATTCCCTTCAGTGTTACAAACACTGATCTTGAAACTTTCTTCAGTGATATTGGCCCTCTTCGTCGCGCTTTTGTTGTTACCGACAAAGAGACCCACACATCGAAAGGTGTCGGTTATGTCACCTATACAGATTCAAATGATGCCGAAAAGGCATTGGAAAAACTACAAGGATCCAGCATAGATGGGAGCCAACGGAGGATTCAAATTCAATGGGCTGATCGGAAGAATACGTCCAGCAAATCCGAAAATGACTCCAGCAATGATGGCCCAACTCGCAAACGTTCATACTCGTCGACACTTCCTGATCGAGACCCTGACGCTGTTAGAACTATTGTTATCTCTGGGTTGGCTCAATGCTCTCCCAAGGCTGACGAGAAAACACTATACAAGCGAGTGCGCAAGTTAGGCGATGTCGAACAGGTGCTTTTCACTGACAATAGCGCATCGCCAGGTGACGTGGCTTACGTCCGTTTCCGAACGCCCAATCATGCTATGATGGCTATCCCTAAACTTCATGCTCATCAATTTAAAGGCGCTCAACTGAGTGTAGAGCTTAAGAAGAAGCTAGACGGCGCTATGCGTCGTGATCTACACATGAGAGACGACACTCGCAAGAGACAAAAACTCGTCCAAGAAAAGATTGAAAAGTTTTCAGGGAATGTCTGGCCCTCTAAGACAGGCTCTTTGAGCCGAGAAAGCAGGCTGATTATCCGTAATCTCCCGTTCGACATGACCGTCGATGATCTTCGGGCCGTATTTTTGCCATATGGAGCATTATATGATGTATCAATCCCTTTACAGGAATCAAAAACTGAAGACGGATCTCCCAAGGGTCGTGGTTTTGCATTTGTTTGGTTTGTATTAAAATCGGATGCGGTCAAGGCTATGGAGGCCATCAACGGCGTACCGTTGCGCCATGGTGCTGCTGAACAGAGTGCTTTGAAGAAGGCCAAGGGTAAGAAAGGACGAGAGGCTGCCAAGGAGGCTCTGGAAAAGGCACAAGAACATGCGCAGCCAGCTCGTCCTGTCGCTGTTGATTGGTCTGTATCACAGAAAGAATGGTTAGCACAAGAACAGGATCCAGGTTCCGACGAGGAGGAAAAGGACGATGAAACTGAAATAACATCCGAAAACGATGCTGCTTCCACTGAAAGCGACGATGACAACAAGGAGTCTGATAAGGAAACTATTGATGATGAAGATACTAAGGCCTCTGCTGAGCCACCCAAACTAGCTCCTCCCGAAGCCGGCACTACCCTATTCATTCGTAATTTACCCTATCAAGCAACCGAAGCGGAGCTCAGAGAACTTTTCCGCTCTTTTGGACCGCTTCGTTATGCACGTATTACCATGGACCCTTCTACAAACAGGAGTCGCGGCACAGGCTTTATTTGTTTCTGGAACCGCGACTCTGCTGATGCAGTTCTCCGCGAAGCAGCCATTGTTGAAAGTGAAACGACAGCAACAGGGCTAGAGGCTAGTTTACCGAAGTCCAACCCATTTACAGTACCCTCCGTTATCACAGCTGATCCTTCAGCGCCTCTCGTGTCCAAGTTTTCTCTCCATGGTCGTGTTTTGAATGTTGTTCGAGCAGTGCCTCGTGATACCGCGACACACCTGGAAGATTCTGCTCGACGGGCCAGGGAGAAGGGAGACAAGCGCAACACTTGGCTTCTGCGCGAAGGTGTACCGTTCCCCACATCACCTTTGGTTCACCTATTGTCTGAGGCAGAGATTGAAAGACGAATGAAATCATTCTCCATTCGTCGCGCCCAGTTAAGTGCCAATCCCTCGCTGCATGTGTCCAAGACGCGACTTGCTGTGCACCAACTACCTCTGTTCGTGTCAGACAAGATTTTAAAGCGTCTTGCATTACACGCGGTGCGTGCTTTCTATGAAGAAGTTAAGGGAGGCAGCCGCCGCGACCTCAGTGTCGATGAGAAGGAAGATACTACCACTAGTTCTAATGCCAAGCAAAGCACAGATGGAAAAAAGCGCCCCCCGCCTTCAATTGTTATTCAGTCTAAAGTCGTACGCCAAAATGAACGCATCGATCCACTGACCGGCCGGGGTCGCTCGCGCGGATACGGCTTTTTGGAGATGCGTTCGTTCCAACATGCGCTCAAGGTTTTGCGATGGGCAAATGGAAATAAAGATGTCTCTGCACTTCTTGTACAATGGTGGCGCGAAGAGCTCAAGTCAGAGAAAGAAAAGCTTGATGCTGACAGTTCTGATGAAGCTAAGCTCCGTTCAAAGCGAATTTCGTCCGCTTTGGAAAACCTTGACTCTAGTTCCAAATCGGAGGCTCGCGGTTTCTTGCGTATTGAATTCTCAATTGAAAATATTACGACTGTGCGAAAGCGAGTTCTTCGTCAAGAGCTGGCCCGTGAAAAGGCCTCAAAGCGCCGAAAGGTTCGTATTTTTGGCTCACATCAGATGTCCGAAGAAATCCGCGACGATGTTGCTTCATCTGAACCAACCGGTCAAAAACGTCAAGCAGTGGGGGTCAATACCTCCATGGCATCTCCACCCAAGCCAAAGTCATCTATGGGTTCTCTGATTGGGAAGAAGCGTGCCATCCGTAAACGCAAGCATGCAAACTGAGCACCGAATCACCCCACGAACGATTGCATAACGCCGTAGAGATTACCTAAGCACGTGGGGCTGTTCCAACTTTCAAGTGGTGTTGGCCCGTGTGTCAAGCCATAATTCAGTACTCTTGGTGTTTGCCACCCTTCGTGTTGTCTTGCCATGTCCTACAACAAAAATGATCCTGACAATTTGTCTGCCCTATTATCCCAGATGGGGAACAAGCGTCATGCTTTTATAGAGCAGACTACTTTTGATCCAACCACCCCTGACCGAGATCACATTCTTAAAAACAATATGTACGTGAATATCTTCTAACATGGCAGCGGGTACCAGGCAACAGTTTTTGAAGAGAAGAAAGTTCAGGCTGAAAAAGTTCAAGAAATTCTAGAAGAAAATGGTTTCATTCCTCAGGAGCTGATTGCTTCCGAAGTTGCTTGGTTTTACGAACATCTTGGCATTGATGATATTTACTTCAAGCGCGAATCAGCAGAGACAGTTGCCAGCCATATCTTATCATTATACGGAGCGAAGATTTCTGAATACACGAACAATACAGGGCATCTTAACATTGACCTTCAGAAGAAGTCAGAAACATCTGCTGTCTTTATTCATTCGAGTGAACCTGGAGTCAGACGCCGAGAGGGCCCCCAATGGGAGCAAATGATGGACGAGAAATACCTTAACAGATCTAACACAAAATGTGCATTCCGTCTGGAAACGTACCGCTCAACCGGCTCAGCGTCGGTAAACACCCCAGAGCATCTTCGTTGTTATTTCCTGCAAAAATGTGAATTCGTTCAGCCTATCCCGGACCCCTCTTCAGAGGCAGCCCACGATATTCGAGCTGTGTCTGACCTTGACTTTTTGTCAAAAGCAAGCGCTCATACTCTGGGTGTCTACCAACGTATTATGGACGAGGCTCTTCGGCGCGATGGCCCAGTCATTGATTTATTCGAAGTTGAGGGCGCCAAAGAACGTCGTGTTGTTATTGGATATCGCATGGGATCTACTTCTAACTTTTTCAGTGCTATTTCTGATCTGTATCATTACTATGACCTTTACTCTTCGCGGAAGTATGTTGAACATTTCAGCAATGGGATTACGATTGTGTCCATCTACCTAAACCCCTTGCCTGAATCTCGAGCACCTCCGATCGAGTTGAGCATTCACCAAATCTTGAAAGAGATTTCGCTCATATTTACCCTACCAGACAATCCATTCTTTTCTGGCGGGGATACTGAACATAATCATGCTGTACAAGAGGCAACGTATGCATACGTTGGTTGGCTTTTTGCACAACATTTCTGCAATCGCCTGGGGTCCACCTATGAGGCTTTACGTCAAATCATTGATGAAAACAATTCTCATCAAGCTGCTGTACTGAATGATATTAAACTGCGTCTACGAGAGGAAACTTTCACTCGCCAGTCGATTTTTGAAGTGATCAAAAGTTTCCCGCACATTGTTCGTCTGCTTTACGTGCATTTTGCTCATATTCATTACCCTTACCTGACGGGCTCTCGAGACATCAATCCTACCCTGAGTCATCAAAGGCTCACTCGCGAGACATTGCTATCTGACGAGCAGATGCACGAATTTATTATACAGAGTGCCAACAACTCGCATGAACGCCAAGTACTCCTCGCACTTTTGACTTTCAACAAAGTGGTGCTTAAGACCAACTTTTACACACCAACAAAAGTTGCACTGAGCTTCCGTTTGGATCCTTCATTTTTACCGACAAGTGAATACCCTCACAAGCCCTATGGTATTTTCTTTATTGTCGGGTCTGAATTCCGTGGATTTCATGTTCGCTTCCGTGACGTTGCTCGTGGTGGTATCCGCATTATCAGGAGCCGCAACCGCGAAAATTACTCCATCAATCAACGAACCCTCTTTGACGAAAACTATGGCCTTGCTAGGACTCAGCATTTGAAAAACAAAGATATTCCGGAGGGTGGTGCGAAGGGCACCATTCTGCCCAACATGGATGCTGACCCGCGCAAGTGCTTTGAAAAATACGTGGATGCCATCATCGATTTGCTTATCAAGGGTACGACACCTGGTGTCAAAGAACCAATCGTGGATTTGGTCGGCAATGAAGAGATTCTTTTCTTAGGTCCTGACGAGGGCACAGCTGATTTCATGGACTGGGGTGCAGAGCATGCCCGTGAACGTGGGGCCCCATGGTGGAAGTCTTTCACCACAGGTAAAACTGCAGCCACATTGGGTGGCGTTCCTCACGATATTTTTGGAATGACGTCATTATCTGTCCGTCAGTACATCCTTGGCATCTTGCGCAAGAAGAATTTGAAAGAGGAAGATATCACAAAGGTGCAAACAGGTGGTCCAGATGGAGATCTTGGTTCTAATGAAATTTTACTATCGAAAGACAAAACCATTACTATCATTGATGGTTCCGGTGTCATTCATGATCCAAATGGACTGGATCGTGAAGAGCTTACTCGCCTTGCTAAATTGCGGAAGATGATTTCCAGTTTTGACTTGACGAGGCTTTCACAAAGTGGATATCGTATTTTGGTGGAAGACCGAAATGTCAAGCTGCCCTCTGGCGAAGTAGTCTCAGATGGCGTCACATTCCGCAACCAGGCTCACCTGCTATACAAAGCAGATTTATTCGTCCCGTGTGGTGGACGCCCTGATTCTATCAATATATCGAATGTTTCGAAAATTATCACCGGTGACAGCAAGTGTCATTACAAATATATTGTCGAAGGCGCAAATCTTTTCATCACTCGACAGGCTCGGTTGGAACTGGAAGAGCATGGTGTCATTCTCTACCCCGATGCTAGTGCGAACAAAGGTGGCGTAACGTCAAGCAGTCTTGAAGTACTGGTAGGACTTGGTCTCACGGATCAAGAATATATATCTAATATGCTGTTTGTGGATGGACAACCGACTCCCTTCTATATCAATTATGTTCACGATATCCAAGACATTATTAGGCGTAACGCCAAAGGTGAATTTGAAGCCATATGGAGGGAACACAAGGAAACGTCGAAACCACGTTCGATGATTTCCACTGAGCTCTCAACTACTCTCAACTCAATTTCTCAAGACATCGAAAATACGAATCTGTACGACCAAGAACAGTTACGAAAAACGGTACTAAGCCACGTTTTCCCGCCCACGCTGGTCCGCCTGGTTGGCATGGATGAGCTTATTCGGCGTGTACCTACTAGCTATCTCAAGAGCGCTTTTGCTGCTCAGGTAGCTGCTAGCTTTGTGTACGCCAAAGGTACTCGTGCAAGCCATGTCGACTTTTACAGCCACATTTCATCAATGTTACAGCATTCGTAGACTGCCCCACCACTTGTGTTCTTTCGTAATGTGAATCGGCCTTAAGAATAGATGGCCCGCGCGCGGCGTGTACTTGATTGGGTATATGCAGGCGTTTGCCATAACTCCGACCGAGCGCTTACTTCCTCGACTCCACATGGGCCAGCAGTTTCGCCACAGAGAACGGACTCTTTCCTGAGCTACGATTGTGACAGTAGCAGAATCGTTGCCTTCTTTGTCCGTTTCGGAAAAGTTGTGCATCTCCACCACTATTTACCATGCTGCGTCAATTTCACAAGGCGCCAATGCGCGCCGTAACGAAGTCACGCGTGTCTACACTCTTTGCTAGGTCTGCTGGCTGCCGCATGGTGACTAGCTCGGTTCGTGTGATGGCAGGTCCTGTTCCCAAGGCATCTTCTCCTTCCCCCAACGATTCCTTCGCTACGACGAACAACTCTTATTATGCTGAAGAAATGTATCGTCGCTGGAAGGAGGATCCCAAGTCGGTTCACAGCAGTTGGGACGTTTACTTCTCTGGCATGGACTCTGGCATGCCGAGTCAACAGGCCTTTACACCTGCGCCGAGCCAGCTCAGTATGCCAGGAACTGGTACTGTGACTCAGCCGGGAACTCACCCGGCGAATGACTATCTGAAACTCCAGCTTCTCGTGCGTGCCTTTCAAGTGCAAGGCCACACCATTGCCAAGATTGACCCCCTAAGGATTCTAGACAGTGAACGTGCCGAGAAGATGCCAAAGGAGCTTGATCCTGGGTACTACGGATGGAGTGAAGCTGATCTCGACAAGGAGATGCAGCTAGGCACCGGCCTGCTCCCGAACTTTGCCACTGCAGGCACTTCCAAGCTGACCATTCGTGAGGTTATTGACGCTTGTCGCCGCATTTACTGTGGATCGATTGGTTACCAATACGTCCATGTGCCTGATCGCAACCAGTGTGACTGGCTCCGTGAGCGTCTTGAAGTGCCCAAGCCCTTTGAGTACTCAAAGGACGAGAAGTGGCGCATCTTCGATCGTCTAGTTTGGTCTGACTCGTTTGAGCGCTTCATTGCCTCCAAATATCCGAACGAAAAGCGCTTCGGTCTTGAGGGTGGCGAATCCATGATTCCTGGTGTGAAGACCATCATTGACCGTGCGGTGGAGGCGGGTGTTCGCAACATCACTATGGGTATGCCTCACCGTGGACGGCTCAATGTTCTCGGCAATGTCATCCGTCGTCCTCTGGAGAGCATTCTTCACCAGTTCGCCGATAAGTCGAACGAAGAGGGTGGTGGTGATGTGAAGTACCACTTGGGTGCCAACTACATTCGTCCTACTCCCTCGGGTGAGAAGGTTGCTTTGTCGCTTGTGGCCAACCCATCTCATCTTGAGGCCGAAGACCCCGTTGTGCTCGGAAAGACCCGTGCCCTGCAAGACTTTGAGGGTGACAAGGAGCACAACAAGTCTATGGCGTTGCTCATGCACGGTGATGCTGCTTTTGCTGGCCAGGGTGTTGTGTATGAGACGATGGGTATGTACAACCTTCCCAAGTTCGCCACTGGTGGTACAATCCACATCATTGTCAACAACCAGATCGGTTTCACGACCGACCCGCGTTTCGCGCGTTCGACGCCCTACCCGTCCGATATTGCCAAGGCTATTGACGCTCCTATTTTCCATGTTAATGGTGATGATGTTGAGGCTGTCAACTATGTCTGCCGTCTTGCTGTCGACTGGCGCGCCAAGTTCAAGAAGGATGTTGTGATTGATCTTGTTTGCTACCGTCGTCATGGTCACAATGAGATCGACCAGCCTTCGTTCACGCAGCCTCGCATGTATGAAGCTATTGGCAAGCAGCTGACTACGCTGAAGCAATACATTAACCGCCTCATCGAAGAAGGTACATTCACTGAGAAACAGCTCAACGATCACTGTGAGTGGGTTTGGGGCATGCTTCAAGAGGCGTTCGAGAAGAGCAAGACTTATGAACCGGAGGAGCGTCAGTGGCTTTCAAGCGCATGGGAAGGTTTCCCATCGCCTCGCGAGCTCAAGGAGAACATCCTTGAACAACGCGATACTGGCGTCGACATTGAGCGTCTGCGTTACATCGGCAAGGTATCTGCATCGTGCCCTGAGGACTTTACTGTCCACCGCAACTTGGGTCGTATCCTAAAGAATCGCGAGAAGTCTCTCGAGGCCGGCGATGGTATCGACATGTCTACTGCTGAAGCTCTGGCCTTTGGTTCGCTCGTCATGGAGAACAACATGGTCCGTGTTTCTGGCCAGGATGTTGAGCGTGGTACTTTCTCACAGCGTCATGCAGTGCTGCACGACCAGAATAGCGAGAATACTTACACTCCCCTTCAGCATCTCTCTGATGACCAGGCGCCGTTTACCATTTGCAACAGCTCGCTCTCGGAGTTTGGTGCCCTCGGCTTTGAGCTCGGCTTCTCTCTGGTCGACCCCAAGAACCTTACCATCTGGGAGGCTCAGTTTGGTGACTTTGCCAACAATGCTCAGTGCATTATTGACCAGTTCATTGCTTCGGGTGAACATAAGTGGCTGCAGCGCACGGGTCTGGTTGTGAACCTGCCGCACGGTTACGACGGTCAGGGTCCTGAGCACTCTAGTGCCCGCCCTGAGCGTTTCCTTCTTTTGATGGACGACCATCCTTACCGCTTCCCCGACAGTGAGCAATTGGCCCGTCAGCACCAAGATGCCAACATGGCCGTCGTGTACTGCACTACGCCTGCGAACCTCTTCCATGTTCTGCGTCGTCAAGTTCACCGCGACTTCCGCAAGCCGCTGATCAACCTCTTCAGCAAGTCGCTTCTGCGCCACCCCGAAGCTCGCTCGAAACTTGAGGACATGGGTCCGGGTACATCATTCCAGCGTGTGATCCCCGAGCCTCACGAGACTGAGGGCAAAGATGCGCTTGCTCCGCCGGAGGAGATCAAGCGCCACATCCTTACTGTGGGTCAGTCGTACTTTGCCTTGCTCAATCACCGTCGTGAGAACGAAATCAAGGACGTTGCCATTACTCGTATTGAGCAGATTGCTCCTCTCGACTATGAGGCGATTGTTGCGGCCCTTGACAAGTACCCCAACGCTGATTTGATGTTTGCCCAGGAGGAGCCTGTGAACAATGGTGCTTGGCTGTACCTTGAGCCCCGTCTGCGTACTCTGTGCACCAAGACGGAGCACCACAAGGGTCGCGAATTCATGGTCTCTGCTCGCCCGCCGTCTAGCTCTGTTGCCACTGGTCACAAGGCAGCACACGTTGCGGAGCTTCGTGGCTATGTTCACGGCGCATTTGACATGAACCGCAGCGTCCATGATGAGGTCTAATGTTTTCTATAGAAATCCTCTTTCCTCTATAGGATGCTAAACAAACTTTGTGCTTCGTTGGAAAGAAATTCTAAACTAGATGTACAAACATGGCGCAGCAAATGCGAAGTCATAAAGTAGATAAGAGATTCTGGTATATCAGGTAACAGAGGGCGACGGCGACGAACTCGAGCTGTTCTTGTCCTTCTTGTCGTTATTATCGTTGTCATCTGTCGTCGTGACAGCCGCAGGAATAATAATCACACAAAGTAGAGCAACGATTGCAATAATGATCACAATGCGCATCTTAACATCCTTCCACCACATACGTTTGCGAACCTGGTTCGCACCACGACGGAAACCTTGAGCCGATACAGCAAGGTTGTCTGTCTTATTTTGTAGACTATCCAAGTTTTCGCCACGTTCATTTACCTTGTTGATGTTTTCACGCATAACACCAACGGTTTCATCAATTTGTGCCTGAATTTGTGCCGTGCGCGAGTTTCCTTGGCCCGCGGCTGCCTTGGCTCCATTCTCGGCAGGAATGTAAGGGTCGTAAGTACTGCCACTCGACATGTTGAGTTGAGGGGTGGAACGTGCGGGTGGCGCGTTTCCGACACGTTTTGTCATCGGCTTAGCACGGGCCTAATATTGATCCACGTGGCGCCACATGGTTATGAAACTACATAATGCACGTGATGCTTTTCTCACTTTGGAACATCTTCGGAGGACTAGACGTGCACTCGCTCCAGGTTTCATCGTTTGACGACTTCAAGTCAGGTTCGACATGGTATGTACGACGTCAGTGTGCGCATGCTCTATATATCGTAGAGTCACGCAGTTTTTCTGCATGACTGTACGATCGCTGCGCACACATGAGAATTCATGATGGAACAGAGCTAACATGCGGCAGGCTCGCTACGCGTTTGACGATACCAAGTTGCCGGAGAAGACTGCCAAGTCGCGTGGTGCCTACCTCCGTGTTCACTTCAAGAACACGCGTGAGACTGCGGCTGCTATCAGCGGCATGAAGCTCCAGAAGGCTTACGCTTACCTTGACAACGTCGTCGAGCACAAGCAGGCTATCCCCTTCCGCCGCTTCAACGGTGGTGTCGGCCGCACTCCCCAGGTGAACGACTTCAAGACCACTCAGGGCCGTTGGCCCGTCAAGTCGGTCAAGTTCTTGCTTGGTCTTCTTAAGAACGCTGAGGCCAACGCCGAGGCTAGCGGTCTGGATGCCGAGGCCCTTGTCATCCGCAACATTGTTGTTCAGCAGGCTCCTACGACTTACCGCCGCACCTACCGGGCGCACGGTCGTATCAACCCTTACCGCAGCTCGCCTTGCCACATCGAGATCCACCTCTCGGAGCCCGTTGAGCAGGTGCCCAAGGCTGTGACTGCTGTCCCCCAGCGTCTCAACAAGCGCCAGCTTGCCAAGAAGCGCGTCGCTGCTGCTCGCGCCATTGCTCCTGCGCAGTCTGCTTAAGTGTGTTGACCCCTCACTTGAGCCCGTATACTTTCCGGGACTATCGGCCTTAAAGCATGATAGGACCAGTCATTTTTCTGATCTCGATCTGGTCTCGGTTGATACCGTAGTACAGTAGCGCTCTGCGCGGTGGGATTATGGTTTGCCCCCCGCCAAAAATGAATCACTCTCCCCAGATCCTACTACAACTACTCTCTTCATGTGCGTGTTGAGTCTTTCCAGCAGATCCGCCTCCACAAGCAAGTAGGTAGTAGGACAGGGAATACTATCAACCACTATGAGCGAGTGCAGGCAGCCTCCTCCGTTGCTCACCGGTACCTTGGGGCTCTATCAAACTTGCCCCATTTCTCTCCCCTATTTTGAGACCAATCCTCACCACCCGAACAAGCTTGTATTTGTGCCGGGTTTGACTGATACAATTGGTGTGGTGCCTTATCTGCCCAAGCTGGCTGCCGTCCTAGATGGTGTGTCCTACTCACTCGTCCAAATAGTCAAGTCTTCTGATCTCGGAGGTTTTGGAACCTCTTCGCTCGAAGGCGATGCGCAAGAACTTGCGCAACTCATTGAACACATCAAGACACGCACGAACAACCCTTGCACAGGCAAGCTTCTGATCATGGGGCATTCGACAGGCTGTCAGGATGTGATGACCTTGCTTTCTCAGGATCGACTCTTGTCCAATGAAACCGGGGATGAATGCATCCGTGTCGACGGCGGCATTTGCCAAGCCCCTGTCTCTGACCGTGATTATTTTACAGCACATGCTACATCTCAGAGCACACAGCAGCTTCAAGAATGCCGGGAAAAGATCGCTAACAACCAGCTATCGGCTCTTCTCGACCGCTCCGGTGCGAAGCACAAACCTGAATCTTTGCGAGGCCGAGGCAAAGGAAATTCTGAGGCCGTTCTGAACCCAGCCTTTACGGCGTACCGCTTCGGAAGTCTGAATGACAGCAACGGCGATGATGACTTCTTCAGTAACGATTTCAGTGATGATCAAATCCGCCAAGCAATCATGCCAGCATTGTCAAGAGCGCCGCTGCTATTTCTTATGGGCGAGCAAGAGTACGTATACACAACACTAACGTATAAGCGAATTTGTGCCTACGTCTGTTGATAATTTGCGGCTATTAAGGCGCTGGTCGGAGGCACTTGAAGGACAGCGCTTTTACACAGAATACATTCTTGGTGCAAACCACAAAGTCGACAATGCCGAGGCGCAGGACCAAGTTTGCGGGGCCGTCTTGAAATTCATACAAACATCAGTATAGCCTATATATCTACATATTCAACCAGCGAGATTGACAGAAATCTTCAATATCCCATCGAGTGTATGGGTCCACGTCTAGTAGATGCTCCAATACCTCATGAGCCTGTTCACGACGCTCGTCAGTATCTTCTGGATCTTCATTTAGGGTTTCCGCAGGCACTGCAGCACGTTCTGACTGAGTTAAAAGACGAAAAGGGACCTCATATTCACCGTCACTAATCCGCTGCAAGAGGCGCGACTGCACAGCATCTGTGAATGGTAAACTTCCCGAGCATAGCACATAGAGAATGCATCCCAAAGCCCATATATCTCTGGCGTAGGGAGATAGATCCGGGGGTGGAAGCGGCTTGGCGTGCGATGGAACTGTGTCAAAAATGTCCATATCCGTGTCCAGGTACCTGACCATTTCAGGAGCAATATATTCCATAGTCCCACAAGGCGTAGGGACTGAGCTTGAAGGTGCATCTTTGGGGATCACAAATTCTGCGAGGCCAAAGTCTGCTATCTTCCAGGTTATACTGCCTTCCTGCTCCGAGGAAAACCCGAGAATATTTTCGAGTTTCAAGTCGTTGTGCACCACATGCGCCATGTTATGAAGACAGTGCAAAGCAGAGGCTAGCTGCTGCATTATAACGCGCGCTTGATATAAAGGGATTCCTCTAGATCTAGGAAAATTGAGGGAGGAATGCCGTGACGACGATAATGGAGATGTCACAGGGTCGTCGCTTGGCTCATATTGAGGCGACGTAACAGTTGAGGCGCCTTCATTCCATATGAATTGAAGAAGATTGCCAAAATGACTAAGTTCCATCACTAGATATTCGCGGATCCTCTGGTTGTCTGAACCATCCTCTGAGCTTGTGCGCTTCTCATGATACAGCAGAGCCAATAGATGGGGGTGCTGAGGCAATTGCTTCCAAATAGCCACTTCATGTTTCAGCTCGCATTTCAAGTTTGAAGTTGTGCGCATAACCTTTACAGCCACTCTTTTATTGCCTTCATCGAGGGCATATGCCTCAAAGACAACGGAGCTACCGCCGGCACCGATGGTGCGACCTAAGCGGAAGGTCGTACCCGGCTTTCCAAATTCAAAACCTTCATCCATTTCCCGATCAAAAGACTTTGAAGCCGAAACACGCCCCTTAAGAATCTCAGCTGCTTTTGATGTACTACGACTAGGCCGCCTAGGCTGGCGCTGGGAGGACGAATGTCGCAAGTGACTCAAAATACTGCCAGTTCCTTTGGAGCTCTCTGATAAAAATACATTTCGTTTAGGAAGTTGGTCTAGTGGTAGTGAAAATGCTTTGGCCTTGTTGTCTGTATGGTGAAAAGCCGTTGGGCCGTCAACAGAGTTGGGTATTTGAACAGCCGAGACCTCTTGCTGTGGTATCGGCATAGACCTGTCCGAATGGCTAGATTCTGCGAGTCTTTCCCACTGCCAAGACCTCGCAGATTGAAGAGATCCATAATCTTCCGAATCTGAGGGGGTCCCATGCCTCGATATTTCAATTCCAGGCTGTTTCGCCATCGTTGCAACGGCGCTCTGCCACGACCGTGCGAGCCAAACTTTCAAGTCATGAAACCACGTGAGGCGCGTGCGTCCCTCTGCAATACCTCCACACGAACATGGCTCGTAAGGCAAAGAAGCCGCCTCGTACGAGCTTATACCAGCGTTTTATCCGTGAGAAACTCGCACAGTTGGAGAAGGAGGAACCGGCGCTTTCTCATCGTGAGAGATTTCAAAAGGCTATGAGGCTGTGGTCTATACAAACGAGAAAATCTACTCGAGGGGGTCCTTCTCAAGGATCCCAGTGATTTCGCGCCGTTTCTTGAGCCATGTCGGAAAACTAGGCGACATGTCCATTCTGGACGAATTCATTATCAATGATTCATCCATCGACCTTGTCCTGCTGCGATGTGGAGACTGAGAGACGACAGAGACATCATCATCCTCGCGCTGGTCCTCCTCCCACTGTATCTTGTCCAGCAAGTAACTTGTGAATGCAATCAAATAACCGTACCGTGCGAGGTAATTATTGAACACCGTACGAAGTTGAGAATGACGCTTTGAACCAGGCTCCGTATTGTCTGCGCGGAGCTTCATCATACTAATGGCTTTGCGCAGGTTCTGGATGGTTTCCATACGGTCAATGGCCCGATCCAGCAAAGTTTTAGCCAGGCGACCGTGAGTCAGAACGCCGACGAGCTGCAGAATACATCGATATTCCCCGTCCATTCGCAACTCGTCCTCCAAAAGTTCTCGTGCGTCACTCGCTGGACGCAAATCATCTGTTATGGGCCATTCACCGCGCTCCAGCCATATGTGGCCAAATTCACGCACCGTCACAATCAGCGAAGCGATAACCATACCGCTTGTGGTACGCCCACGACCCATTTGACAATTAAAGACACAGATGGATTGCGTTTCAATGGCGTGTAAGACGCGCTCCTCAAGCTCAGCAAAGACATCGGGCACAGGCGCCTGCTCGTCCGTGATGGCTACACGCGCATAATCCACTCGGAAACTCTCTTGGCGCATACGCTCGTACACATCACGAGGCGTGAGAATGTCTTTTTCATGCACGGTCTCCCATACGGGCACAATGGTAAAGTCACCGTCATCGTTGGGTACCTCGTCATGCAACAGCACACGACCCTCGCGCTGTTGAGCCTCCTGCCAAAGATCTCGTTGGAGTGCACGCTCGATGCGCTCTACAACGTCCGTGGTAACACCAGTGGCTTCCATGTTCGTTAATGGTTGCTCAGCGAGCCGCAACACATGGGGACGTCCGTTGACATACAGCACGGGCTCTTCACGCAAATTGGTCCATACCACGTGCCTTCGTGCGTTAGCATCAGCCCCCATGCGCTTAAGACCCATGCGTAAGCCATCAATGGTGGGCATGCCGCAACCCCACACCTCTTGAGCTGTAGGGAATGTACTGTGAACCTCATTCTTAGATGAAGACAGATCCACAAGCGGATTTACACCACGCAAGTTCGGCATACCCTCAATACGCAAGGGAAGACCAGCCTTGAGGATTCCGCTGAAGAAGTCTGACTTGAGGATGGTGGATGCGCTCAAAATCGTACCGGATCGATTGCGCACTACTTCATCCACCTCATCACTGAGCGCCATTCCGTCGCCAATATCGATTTTGCGAAGCGGGCTGATGGTAGCGAGTTCCATTTTGTCGAGATCTCGCGCAATAGTGGTGATTACAGGCTGCTTCTGAACAAATTGCTCGTATGTGTGCCGGAAAATCGTGCTCGGATTGACACTGTTCAAATAGGCCTGGAAGAGCATCATGTGGAAATACCGCCGCAAGTTTTGAACACCCTGAGCAATACGCGGCTGCTTTTCGGCCTCGGGAGCTTCACTGGCGGCCACATAGGCATGCTCTATAGCATCCCGAATGTTGACCACAGTACCGCACGAATCGACGGCGTCATCGACCATGCGCTTAATTTCCTGGCCATGAGGCACCACACGCAGAAGGCTGTTGATGACATGGTAGGATGGAGCAGGCTCTGCCGGAGGCTCTGGCAACGGGGCACGCTGGATCCAGCGTTCCATTAGCAAAATCAACACTGAAACTAGTGTCGTGCGACCACGTCCCAGCTGGCAGTTCACCACGATGGGCGTATTCGCATTGTAGCTGTCCAACACGGCATGTAGGAGGTACGTAACGTCTGAAAATTCCACGCTTTTCTCTGCCGTGATGGGAACCCGCCGGAACTGCAGGTGTATGTCCGGCATGAGTGACGCAGCCACCTGGTCCATAAGACCCTGAACTGTAGTTATATCTTCCGGCTTTGCATCTTCCCACAGTGGCACAACGGTGCCGTCCTCCGTTTCCGTGTGCAGCAGCAACTTTCCGTCGCTAGTCTCTAATTCATTTACAACATCTTGCCGAAGTCGGTCCTCCAATTGAGCCAGTCTTGTTGGCGTGATTCCGCTATAATCTGTGATGTTACGCAGGGAGAGTTCACGCTGGCGCAGGCAATAGGGATGTCCACTCACATAGACGAGTGGCTCCTCACGCAGGTTAATCCATAGTACTGTGCGTTCTGTTTCTTCCCCCTTGGTCTGTTCATCCAATACATAGTTCAGGAGATTCTTGAATCCTTCCACTGACGGTTGACCCGTGCCAAAGATGTTGGTGTCAAGGACACGACGGAAGTTGACGACGCCACGCAAATGGTTTTCATTATCCAGCGAAAACTCGCGCCAGACATCACGTTTCAACAAGAGACCAGAGCGCAACACAGTTCCGGCTCTGTTATGCACAACGAACTCAGCAAACTCATCGCCTGTGACAAGAGCACCCTGCGCCAAGACTTCACCAAAGCGTCGACGAACCGAGTCATTGGGAGCAGCCAGTGCGCTAGCATCACCGCGACTGATGATAGACAAGTCCGCCACCGGCTCAAATAGGGCAAGGTGGTGGTGAAGCGTGCGGATTCGCACGATACCCCGCCAAATCTCAGCCCGCTGCTTAAGCCACTCTGCGAAGCGGGAGCGGAATGTTGCTGTTCGACTCTCCTCGACATAACTGGCAAACGCAATCAAAAAGTAGTACACTTCCAAGGCCTTGGCGGCTCGCCGCAAAAACAAATGTGCCTGGGATTCATCGATAGCTGCGGCAGTGGAATAATGCAGACGTCGCGACAAGATCGATTCACGCAAGTTCACAACATGCGCGCATGCATCGATGGCTAGATCAACAACTGCCTTGCAGTCCAAACCCTTATCCAGTAATCCACAAAGTTGGCGAATGATACCGTAGTCACCGAGATTCGCTTCCTGGAGTGATTTGAGAAGCACTGGCTGTATCAGCAGTTGCTCGATCATGCCACTAGTATCCTTGGTAGTCAAACTGTGGCTAAGCACATAGATGAGGCGCAGCAGGTTGTGGTTTTGTGCCATATTATCTTGTACCCGGCGTAATGTATGCCCAAGCGTAGTGGGCACTGCCTGTGTATCCAGCTCTTGGCTGCCCTTGTCCTTCATCGGGTCGGTGTCGGTAAGCAGTACCAGCTGGCGTCGGCGTACCAGCACAGCTGCTATCATCGCAAAGGTGGTACGGAATACACCAGCACCACAGTTGGCCACAAAGCACGTCCTGAGGGGATCCGTATCCTTGATGACTTGCGTATATGCATCCAGATAATTATGCTCTAAAGGCTGATCTGGTGCCACTGGTAGTCGATGGTACGACACGCGCCAGCCTTGAGATCGAACCCACGCAAAGACTTCCCGCACTGTACGAACCTCGCCTTTTTCGACTGCCACCCACATCGACTTGAGGTCCTGGGTGTTCTCTTGCTCCTCATGCACGAGGAGCAATCCGTTGTTCTTCACTGCCTCTGCAAGAATATCGTGCTTGAGCCGCTTTTCAATAGCCTCTAGATTCTCAGCACGACTGCTCATACTCATTGTTTGCCTTGGATTGAGAGCATCACGAAGCACGAATGGTCGGTCTCCAACGTAAACAACGGGCTCTTCCCGCGTGCAGACCCATGCACAATACCGCGAGTCATCCTTGTCTTCCGTAGGATTACAGTGTAACACAGATAGGACAGTCTTAAGACCGAGAATGGTTGGCTGGCATACGCCAAATACACCCAAATCCATGTCCGCTTCCCGAAACAGGGGTGCACCTTCAAGGGCGATCGCATGGTGTTTGGTCATCTCCGCATGGGCAACACTATGGTCGCGCTTCAAAATCAAACCCCGCGATAGGACGCTTCCGTATCGCTCCCGAACAATCCTTCGCTCATGGAGCTCCCATTGTGACGTTAGGATATGCGTGGGGGAACGGTCCGGCATGGCGACAAGACACGCTTCAACGAGGCCCCTGCGCGCCACGCATCTTACGTGGGCGACCCGATGAGGGCCCGATTTAACACTGGTTGTCCAAACACCTACATCACTGTGATGCCGGTGCGGGCGTTTTTTGGTCCGCGTCGTGTTGTGACAACGCCGGCTGCCTCAACAGCACCATTATATGACGAATCTGAGCTAGAGCAGGAGCAACTCATCAATCCATATGAAAGCCAGGCTCCTGCTTACGATGAGACACAAAATATTGTCGACGACTATGAATACTTGACGGAAGAGACATACAAGCAGTACCACGATACAGGCGCAGGTGCAGACGCAGAGCACAATGAACAACTCACATACCCTGATGGGGAGTACCAATACCCCGCCGAGATATATTACGATAATGCTTTGACTGTCACTGAACATACCAACGAGCCATACAATAGCCCACCTACAAGTGACAACTATACAATGCAATCATTTGAGCCAAGAGCTTTTTCTTCAGATATGCAACACTCTAATTTCGGATGGTCAGAGAGTGAAATGCCCTATCTGGAGCCGATGGATGCTGTATCCAAAGAGGCCATCAGCTCTGTACATTCCGACGATGAAGCAAACCAAACAGTTCAGGGATTGCTAACTTCGGCGTATGGCTCAGAATCTACTGCTCCTGTACAACCCACGGCACCACAAGGGGGTGCCTACAATGGGTATGGAGAGAAGTCGTATTATGGCCATATTCCTCAGCGTTGTCCTCGTCGCTACAACACCGTCAAACGCGTGCCACTCGATCACGGACATCTCGTTTTAGACTGCCCTGTTCCTCCTAAACTGCATTGTATGCTCCCTATACGTGAAGGGCGCGAGTTCTCGCACATGCGCTATACGGCACTCACATGCGATCCTGACCGCTTTGCGTCAGAACAGTACTCACTGCGACAAGTGCTATACAATCCTCCGCGTCCCACTGAGATTTGTATAATTCTCACTCTCTACAATGAAGATGACAAGCTCTTTACACGGACGATGCATGGCGTTATGACAAACATTGCCTATCTTTGCTCGCTTAAGAATCATGCCACATGGGGCCCGGATAGCTGGAAAAAGGTATCAGTGGTGATTATTGCTGATGGCCGAATGAAAATTCACAGCCGTGTGCTGAGTGTTTTGGCGGCCATGGGCATTTATCAAGAGGGCGTGGGGAAAAACACCGTTCAGGATGTACCGGTTGTGGCACATATGTACGAATACACAACCCAAATTTCTGTCGATCCTTCATTGAAGTTCCGCAGTGCGGAGCGCGGTATCGTACCAGTTCAGGTTCTCTTGTGCATAAAGGAACACAATCAAAAGAAAATCAATTCTCACCGTTGGGCCTTTAATGCTTTCAGTGCCATTCTGCAACCCCGTATCTGCGTCCTCATCGACGTAGGCACTAAGCCAAAGCCACGGAGTATCTACCGTCTCTGGGAGACTTTCGATCGAGATGAAAATGTGGGCGGTGCGTGCGGAGAGATTGTGGCATTGAAAGGGAAAATGGGCCATGCTCTTGCCAACCCGCTAGTTGCTGCACAAAACTTCGAGTATAAGTTGAGCAATGTCTTGGACAAGCCTATGGAAAGTGCTTTTGGCTACATTAACGTTCTTCCTGGAGCTTTCAGCGCGTACCGGTATGAAGCACTGCAGAATGATGCGATGGGACACGGTCCTCTCTCTACCTATTTTAAAGGAGAAAAGCTCTATGGTGGTCATTCGAATGCGGATATTTTCACCAAAAATATGTACCTTGCAGAAGACCGTGTCTTGTGTTGGGAACTTGTCACCAAGCGCAATGCTTCGTGGATGTTGCGATTTGTGAAACGAGCCCAAGGTGAAACTGATGTTCCTACACAAATACCTGAGCTTATGTCTCAGCGTCGGCGCTGGCTGAATGGTTCCTTCTTTTCTTCTATCCATTCTATTATAAAGTTCCACTACATATATCGTTCTAACCATTCCTTCTTTCGAAAGGCCGTGCTTCACATTGAAATGCTTTACCAGTTGATACAACTCCTGTTCTCGTGGTTTTCATTGGCAAACTATTATATTACCTTCAAAATTTTGGCCGAATCTATGACTGATGTTGTGCACTGGTTACACATACCCTCTGTCATTTGTGAGTACATCTACCTTGCCTTCTTGATATACTGCTTGTTACTGTCTATGGGGAACCGACCACAAGGTAATCGGAACGGATACCTCATTTCTATGATTGTTTTTGCTCTGTTAATGATGTATATGATGATCATTGTCGTATACCTGGCCTATGTGAGCGTCAAAAAGGAGGTGAATGACAACCAAGGGATTCAAATCGTCACTGATGGCGTTTTTATCCGTATCGTTGTCTCTGTGCTAAGTACATTCGGCATCTGGCTTATATCTTCTATCCTATTCGTAAGTGAACTTGTTTTTACCTTCAGCTTGACCCATGGCATCTGTTCACAAGTCTGCTCCAATTCATGCTTTTCTCGCCGAGGTACGAGGTGAACACTAACATGAAGCTTTATTAATGTGATCAATATTTGTACGCTCTCTTTCTTACATTCCAGATGCGTTTTCCAACATACACGATGTATCTTGGGGCACTAAAGGATCGACCAGCACTAAATCCGATCTTGGCCAAGCTGTCGATGCTTCGGGTGATGCCGTTAACGTCACGTTACCCAACGAGACCCAGGATATTGATGCAGCGTATGAAGATGCATGCCATGTTCTTGCAGCGAAACCAGAGAAGATAACTCCGACGCGCGACCTAGACCTGGAACAGAAAGACTACTACGCGGCTGTGCGCACAAATGTTCTGCTAGCGTGGACCTTGACAAACGCTGCACTGGCTGTGGCTATTATCAACTTGCCTCGTAATGTGCACAACATATACATGGCTATTCTATTTTACGCTGTCGCAGGTCTTGCGTTTTTCCGCTTCATTGGAACCATCTTTTATCTGTACGTGTACCATTACCATACAGTTCTTACAGCAGCTTGGGCAAAGCCTTGCCAGGTAAATAGAGGCTTAGATGATTTTCTTGTCTGATTCTGGTGATCCATTTTGCTGTGATTTTTCCATAGAACTGGTCATCTTCTGGACTGGGTTTTCAATATGAAGACGGCGGCTGACAAGGTCCAAGAGCGAGTTTCCGTTGCCATGGTCATGCGCATTCCGCGGGTCGCTCTCCCATATAAAATAAGCAGCGATACCTGTCGCAACTCCGAAAATGGGATCAGCGAAACTGCTGTGAGTGACAATGAGCTTACCGGCCGATTAGATATTTCACCATGTGGTGGTAAAGCACACCGACAGGCCCGTGCATGATGTCGTTGTCACAATTAGTGCACGTGATTTACCGGTTGGCACATTAAGTGCACGGCTCGATAGCTTGTGCATTGCCTTGTCGTGGTATTATGTACCCTATGAATCAATGGGGCAGCTCGGGAGCACCAGGGTATGGTGCTTTCCCGCAGCCTCAAATGACGGGACAGATGCCTATGAACATGCAAAGCACAGGATTACCAGGTGCATCTTTTATTGCACGCCCCCCGGCGCCGCCGCCGCCGCCGCCTAACATGATGACACAGATGTCTGGGTCCATGATGGGACAACCGATGGGTGCTCCGCCTATGATGCAACAGCAGGTAACTGGAATGTCACAAGTCATGCCGCAAACTACGGGTATGTCGCCTATGATGCAGCAGCGTCCTACGGGAATACCCCCAATGATGGGCCAGCCAACGGGTATGCCACCCATGATGGGGCAACCTACGGGTATGAACCCAATGATGGGCCAGCCAACAGGCATGTCACCTATGATGAACCAGCCAACAGGTATTCCCATGGCCGCACAAATGACTGGCGCTTTCTCGGATCCCCGCATGCGTTTAATGTACACACAGTTCCTGCCTGCTGCGCAGCCATATTCGGGTGTACCAATGCCCTCCAACATGAACTTCCATCAAGCCAGCTTACAGCCTGATCAGTTTCAAAACAAACTGCAGACCATATCTACGCAGCAGTCTAACAAGGCCAAGGGTGGAATTCCCTGGACAATGAGCAAGGAAGAGCGCAAGAGTTATGATAACATATTCCGTGCCTGGGATGCGAAAAAGACTGGCTGGATCAGTGGCGATGTGGCTCGTGAGCTGTTTGGCCAGAGTGGTCTTTCTCGCGAGCAATTGCTCCAGATCTGGCATCTCGCAGATGCTGAAAACCGCGGCAAACTGAACATCGCTGAATTCCACATTGCTATGGCCCTCATCTATCGCGCACTGAATGGTAATGAAATTCCACAAGAACTTCCAGCGGAACTCATTCCCTCGTCTTCGCGCGACCTGAGTGAAAGCGTCGATTTTTTGAAGGATTTGCTCAAGCAGGACACAACTGTTCGCAATGCCACAGCGCTCAATTTGGCCGAGCCAGGGTCCAACAAAGAAGCCAAGTATGCTGAAACGCGTTCGTTTTACAAAAACCCTGTGGAGCGGGACTCGAGTCGTCCCAATGATGCTGTGGCATACAAACACAGGGAGTCAGATTCTGCCGGTTACAGAAGCCGGAGTCGCTACCTCGATCGCCGTGAGGTCCAGTTTGACGGCCAGAGTGCTGCTGAAGATCTTGGTGAGATGAAAAGGCAGCTGGAAAAGACTCAGCGCATGCTGGAACGCACTGATTTGAATGATGAAGAAGATCATGATCTTCAGAATGAGATGGAAGATGTTCGGTATGCCATTCGTCGTCTCCAGGATGACATTGAGTACTATAACCGTCGTGAGGGACCACATGCTGGAGAGCAGCGCCGCAAGGCAGAACGCACCCTTATGCAGCTCCTTCACGAGCGCCTACCTCAACTGGAGCGGCGCCTAGATAAACGACATGCGATTGACAACAAGAAGGAGCTCGATGCAAGCCGACAGCGCGATGCTCGAAACAATGAAAAGTATTCGCACCTGCGTGAGCCTACTCCATCTTCACCTCGAACCCCTGCTGCTGGGGCACAGAGATCGGAGCCATCTGAAACCACGACGCCTGTGTCATATGCAACACCTGCTCCATCGAATACTGCCCCTGTACCTAAACTCTCAGGCGCTGAACGCGAGGCATGGATTCGTTCAGAGGCACAGCGGCGTGTCCAGGAACGTATGCGCATGCTAGGCGTGGCAGGTACAGTTGAAAAGACGCCCTCTGTGGATGCGTCGGTGGAGCAGAGACTCGCTACTGAAAAAAGTGAGGCGGAAGCCCGAACGCTGCAGGCAGAGCAAGAGGCTAAGGCTCGTGAAGAAGCACGCAAGGCTCGCCTGCGGGAACATAAACAGCCACCACCGCCACCTGCTCGAGCAAAGCTATCGGAGCCAGTGAAAGAAATTACAAACGAGCAAGAACCTGCGTCTGTTCATCAAGAGACTGTGCCTCCATCTGAAACGAGCGAACAGCTCGTAAATCATGCTCAAAAGCCGGAGCCATTTGCTCCATCAAAGCCTCAATGGGAACCGGTGCCACAACCAGTGACCGCACCTTCGCCTCGTGCGACTCCTTCGACTAACCCTTTTTTCCGCCAGGCGCCTGAAGCCCGATCATCAGAGTACGAGGCAGGCACTGCCTCTATTGCTGCGGCTAACGATCCACCGCGTGAACCAGAGCCCGAACCAGAGATCAAAGAGCCCGCTCCTACTCAAGCTCCTATGCAACCCCCTTCCCCACCACAGCCTCAAAGGCCCATGCCTCCATCAACCGCCCCTACACGTTCTGTACACTTGCCACCATCAAACGATGAAGATTGGGATGAGGAAGAGGATGAAGATGAAGATGAAAATCCTTTAAGCTCCCGTGCTACGCGCCAACATCTGGCACAGCAACTTTTCAGTGGTGCTGTGCCGACGACGCCATCAGCACCATCTGCGCCTCCGCCACCCATGCCACCCGCTCCTTCGACTGCTCTTATGGAACCGGGATTGAAGGAAGAAGTTCAGGCACCACATACTGCGACTTTGTCGTCTAGTGGTCTGTCTTTACCTCTTGGTGGAAGTGGTGGTGATCGTAATGCGCTCCTGTCACAAATTAGAGGACGCGCAACCCTCAAGAAGACAACGACCAGGGATCGATCGGGTGCATTGTCGGCAGGCTCAGTTTTGGGCTCCTCATCACCCCCTCCTGGTCTCTCGACGTCCTCTGTGCCAGTGGCGGACAGTAGCGATGACGAACCTGAGAATGTTGAACCTGTGGCTGTACCCGGTGGATTTGTCGAGCCTCCAGCGGATGCTATGCAGAAGGCCGATATTGATCCTGAGAGCATTGCTTCTTTGCAGGATGCTCGACCTTTGGAATCTGGTGCAGAAGCAACTGAAGACACGCTTATGGGCTTCGACACGAGCCGACAACTCTATTGTCGCACCTTGTATCCATTTGCTGGCGAAGAGGGAGTGCTTTCATTCGATGAGAACTCCATCTTGTTGATTCATCCGAAGCTTAGTGGCGTATCTATCGAGGGAGACTGGACTTATGGCTCATTGGCATCCATTCCAGAGCAGAAAGGCTTGATCCCTACTGCGTACGTTGCGCTTGTGGAATCAGTTGTGGCAGCTGAGGCGCTATACGACTATGAGGCGACTTCACCGGAAGAGGCCACCATTAGCGAGGGCGAGATGCTGCAAGTGGTGGACCAGAGCGACGAAAACTGGTGGCTTATCATGCGGAGCGACAAGTGCCTTTTGGTGCCAGCCAATTATGTAGCAGTGGCGTAAGTATCCCGAAATACATTTGTGATTTGGAAGTACAGCAAGCAAAAAAGAAAGAGCACAATGGGGATCGAACCCATGACCTTCGGGAATCAGCTTAACCGAAAACCGATGCGGTAAACCACTCCGCTATGTGCCCGATTAGATCGTTGGCTTTGGTAAAATTCATCCCTTAAAACAGCTACAAAGCAGGCGCCTTCCAGCGGTACTCAAGTTGGATATTGTCTCCGTTCCCCCGAGCGCAATGACGCATACATTGTAGTAACGTGTACCGGGGAGGAAGAGATATGTTCCGGCACATAATATCAATTGGAACATCCACAGAGGAAGACCTTTGGTAGGCGTAAGGTGCCTCAACACCGGAGGCAACCAAAGATTGATACACATATTCGGCAATCCGAGCAATGCGTAACAGGCGAGGTGTGGTCACGCTGGAAGACTTGGATGGCAGCGGGGGTGCCTCTAGCGCATGCTTCATAGGCTGCATACCATTCACCTGGGCTGGAGCCCATTTTTCCAAGTGCACTCGAATCCGTGGAAGTTCCTTGTTCGGGTTTTGACGTACGAAGAGGATTTTAAGAAGCCAATTAGGGGCCAAAAGCTCAAGTAGGGGCGTATCACGAACAATTGACTCCACGGAGCCACGATAAGCCACCTTCAACTCGCCACTGTGACTGATATCTTGAAGTAATTCAACGGGTAGGGAATCGACAAAGATGATTCCTGGCGTACCTGCGGAAGGGGGCGCCGAGCGGCGAGGCCCTTGAAGGATAGTTTTAAGCGCGCTCATATCCTGCTCAAAGCTGGTAAAGGCCGGCTTGTTCGTGGGATCCAGCCGAGACTGTGCCTTCTGGCCCGTGCGACGCAGTCCATTGAGCAAAGACCCATTGGAGTCGCTCGGAGAAGTGCCGGGTGTGCTAGGTGACGCTGTGTCAAAGTGAGTCTGCACCTTATTGAGTAATTGCAGCAAGGACGTCTCAAGCGGCGATATTGTCACATGGGATGGTGCGGGCACAGAAGTGCTCGCCGCAGACGTAGAAGTGCCCGTCATGTGGGTTATGATGGAGTGCAAGGATTGATTCATGTCCTCAATTTGTGGAGCATCAGGAAGCTGCGAAAGTGGCATATGTAGAAGCGTCTCGGGGGTGACTTGCAGCGTATTTAGCCACCGTGCAAGTTGCGGGACACCATCATTGTTCTCGGGAGGATGCAAGGTGGCTTCTGCTAGCAGGAGACCACGGAACAAATTACGCAAAACACATACGCCTAATACCACGCGATCCTCTGTCCAAGGCTGCTCCTCTCCAGACACCACATCCAAATTGAACTCATCAGCATAAACTTCGGCTGACCAGACACGATTTTCATCGATGTATACAGTCAATAAACCAGTCGAAGTATCTAACGAGCACCAAGAGTTTGTCACACCATCACCTTCAATAATACCTTGAACCATATCCAGTGTGTCGCTAGGCTTATCTTGAGGGCGCCAGTCATCATTAGACTGCTGACCAAGAGCAGCCGCACGTAATGAATCCCCGTCAAAGGTGCCCAGACACCGCGCCTTAGGAATATGCCAAAGGGCTACAATACCACCGGAGTCAATAGTCAAAGCGTGCATGCGGTCATTCAACATGCATGCCCGAATGATGCCATGTGATCCAGGCACTTCCAGAAGCGGTGAAGTGGAGAGTGGAATCGCTTCTTCAGCAGAATCAGGTTGTTGCAGCTGTGCGGCATTCTCGTCTTCGATCATGGCGGCAGACGCGTGCGCGTCGTTCGAAGACACAGGACTAGAAAGTAAGTCAGAGTGACGCATAGGTTTCAAGTTCACCTGGCTTTGCAGAGGGATTTCGATTAAATTTGATTGTCCGCCTTCATTGTTAAATTGGAGAAAAGAATTCGTTGGAACGTCTTGCCAACTTCGGAATGCTGACGACGCAAGGGTTGAAGTCCACAGACGTTGGTGCGAGTTGTCGAGCGCAATACTGAGAATACTGGGGATTTTTCCAGTGTCACCGTTGGATTCTTGAGCCAGAACAATACATTGGCCATCCGATAAATCTTTGTTGTGATTCCAGTCAACCTTGCACAAGTATCCGTCTCGATCACCAGAATAAAAGGTTACCAACTGTGGGTCACTGGAGTGAAGACTCCACACGCTGCTGTTATGATGCAAGAACGTGTGGATGCAACGCTGCTCACCCACAGACCAAAGCCGCACCGTTGTGTCTGAGGAGCCCGACAGTAGATAGCGGCCATCCGGACTCATACACATCGTGCGAACATTATCATCGTGCCCAAATAACTCAAACGTAGAGTCTCGCATTCTGGGATCCCAGCCGTGGATAGTACGATCAACACCACCGGTAGCTGTGACGCTGCCTGTATAGTTGCATGCCGTTGAGTAAATACTGGCAGGTGCCAATGCTCGCCACATAGGTTCTTGCCGACCTTCCTTGAGATCCCACAGGCAAATGGTACGGTCGAGGGAGCCACTCGCTACCCACGAAGCCGCAGGAGCAGAGGCCAGCGCTTTGACAAAGTCTCCATGTGCACCCAGTTCATACGAAGAGCCATCTACACCAGCGTTCCAAGCCTTGACAGTGCAGTCGGACGAACAAGTAACCACTGTTTCATGACCGCGGCATAGAGCCATGTCCCAAATCCAGTTGCGGTGCGGGCGGGCACTCTGGACCAGCTTTGGGCTTGAATAACGATCCAAGGAGGTGATATCCCACTGGCATACGAGACCGTCCATTCCTGCACTGTACAGTGTAGTGTATTCGCCTGTAGCAGATATTTTCATAGCGCTGACAGGTCGCATATGCTGTTCACGGACATTGCCCAGTACGGACTGGTTGGCTTCCATGGTCGGCTTGGAAGAGCGTTTCACACGGGGTGTTGACAGGCCTTGTGGCACATGCGAAGAGTAAGTCGGTTTGGGAGGCGGGAGTTCAAGAATCGGAAGTGACCGCATAGTTGAAGGGTTTTTGCCAAGAAGATACCTGCGATGAGGATCATCATTGACAGAAATGAGAGGAGGAAGGGTATAAGAGACCTGCAAAGATGGCGCGGTCGCCTCCCTTCCAGGTCCTAGTCGACTGTTCATCGTGCTTGGTCAACCTATCTTGGTCGCCTGTTCGGGCCAGAAAGTGGAGGGCAATCTTAGTAGCCGCGTCACATAAACCCAGAGCGCTTTTGGTTTTAATCTACGGACCTGGCGCATCGTTTTTAAGCGAGCTACGTCCCGCGCGCAGAATTTCATCCACAGAAAGCAAGTTGGAAGCAATAACAGCACTGCTGTGAATCATGTGGCGCTTGACACGGTAGTTGTCCCAGACTCCGCTGCTGACCGGGTCCATACACTCGCCAGTTTGGGTATCCAGGCCCACAACATGACCTTCGGCACATTCATCTTGCAGGTTAACAATAGCATCCTGAATATCAAGGCCAGAATTGCTTGCTAGTGTCTTGGGAATAACCATAAGGGCATGCGCAAACGCTTCAACACCAAGCTTCGCGCGGCCCTTGGCCGTGCGTCGGACATTGTCCAGAAGATGTGCGGCGGCGGCCACTTCGAATGCGCCAGCGCCAGGAACGAGCGCGCCGTCTTCGATGGAATTCTTCACGCTCCGCAAGCCGTCGCGCAAGGCATCCTGAATTTGATTGAGGGTGTGGGCGTTCGGTCCCTTGATGAGCAAAGTCACGCTCTTCGGATCCTTCGTGTCCTCGACAAAGGTGAACTTTTCTTCACCCAGGGTCTGCTCATACACAAGACCAGCCCAACCCAAAATGTCAGGCGAAAGATCGTCCACACTGTTCTGAGCCACGCCACCACAGCACAGCTGCAGGCGCTCCATGTTGCGTCGCTTGGCTCTTCGGAGGGCAAGAATGCCATTCTTAGCCAGCACATCAAGCGACATAGGGTCAATGCCCTTTTGGTTAAAGATGACAAACGACTTGCGCTCCGACTCGGGAGTGTTGGCATCGGCATCACAAACTGCATTCTTTAGTTCAACAATCTTCTTCAGTTTGGCATCCACAAAGCGTCGTTCAGACTCGACCAGCTTTTCACGCTGCTCTGCAGATGAGTAGAAAAAGCCCGAGTTGATTTCACTGTCTGTTAGCATGGAGATACACACGTCTTCTCGTATTCGAGGCTGACATTCAGCGTCAGCACATATGCGTTCCGCACACGTTTGGGCATGTCGGGGTGGCGTGCGCCATGGTCCATGACCAGGCCGCGCACCAGCTGCGTATCGGTAGCGCTTTTGTGCTGCATCTTCATAATCTCAACCATGTGAAGATCAATAGGGTTGCGAGTAACCCATTCGTCAACGCGTTCTGAGCTTCCATCCTCTTTAAGTGCAGGCACTTCAGAGGAGCTCGGGGCACGAGGCTTAATAGCAAGAACCGCATCGACGACGCTGTCGGCCAGCTGCTTTGCCAATTTGGGCGCCAGCTTCGTGGCCAAAGCGGTGTTTGCGACTGCAACTAGTGTCGCACGGTCAGGATCCATCTTGTGCTTAAAGTCCTCAAGGAATTGAAGAACCCCTGCTTTGGCCACATCGAAGCCATCCGACACGACGCGCGAATGGACACCCTCCTGGATATAGCGCTCTGCCTGTTTCAGCAGCTCGCCCACCAGAAGGACCACACTTGTCGTGCCATCGCCACACTGCTCATCTTGAGCAACTGCTGTTCTTGCAATCATGGCTGCCGTCGGGTTCTGAATCTGCATCTCGGTGAGCAGTACCTTGCCATCTTTGGTCATCTTCAGGTTGCCCGAGCCATCAACCAGCATCTTGAGCGTTCCACGGGGACCCAGATTAGAGCGGACCACCTGCGCAAGACCAATAGCACCTGCTATATTGACCTGCAAGGCTTGGAGTCGCCGCACCGACTCCGCTCGGGGATTAATGAGCTCGATCGCAGACATATCTGGAGGACGACAAAAGCAACGAGACGCCGGCGCTGGCGACGCGACATGCGTGGCATAGTTCCTTGTACATAATTCCTATACATATCGAACGCTGTCTTATGCACTACAGATGCAGTTCGTTTAAAATGCGCTTGGCGAGGGTCTGATATTGCCACGGATTGCCAGAGACACGGCGGAATTGGAGTCCATTTATACCCAAAAGCAGTGGAACTTTTACCACAAATACTTCAAAGCAAACTTCCACGTCCGTAGATGACGTCGTGGCCGACTCCAGATTGCCTGATGGATTCGTTCCGGAGGGTGGGCTGACCAAGGACGGCTCAGCAGCCCCTGTTGAGCGGAAAATATCAACATCACCCACACCTGTAGCGACCAATTCATTTACATCTTGAGGAATCAACGAAGAGACATCTTTGTCACCCTGGGGCGTATGAGATGTGAGTGTTGTCTCGTGGAAAGGTTGACCTGTACCAGACGAAGACGAACTTGAGAGTTCCGTGTCACAGAGATGTCCACGGAATATACACTCGAAACCACCATGAATCTCCGTGTGCTGAATTCCGTATAATTCCAATACTCGGACCAGATCACGACGAATGACAGTTCGGGAGCGGCGACTGGTCGTCTGCACGCTAAAAAGACCTTTGAGAAACACTGGTTTAGAGGTCGCTTCTTCTCCTACCGGCGGGGAGACAGGCATGTCTGCCACAGGCGAAGAAAGAGACGCCATGGAAGTAGGTGTATCACGACCCGAGTCCTGCACGCTCCCAAGCTCAGCCACGGGCAGCATTGAGCGCCCGGGCGTTTTCACTGATAACGACCCAAATCGACGCGAGAGGCCTGGCTCTGGAGTTGCTGGCAGCATGGAAGGCATCTCCGTGTCGTGTAGAGCAGTCTGCGATGACTTACACGGTCCGGTAAACTCAGACTGGATAGTACCGAGAGAGGGCAGTGGCCTTGCCGCGCCCGATGAAAAAACGCGCGGTTGCAACTCGTTCTGCTGCGAGTGATGCATACTAACACTTCGCTGAAGAGCATTGGCTCGTGATAGTGTGGCGCTACGCTGGATCTTTGGATCCTTGACACTGCTTGTGCGAAGATTATTTTCCAGCTCATCGACATTAGCACGGGGTCGAGGCGGGCCTTTCATAAGACCATGCGGTTGCGACTTTTGGCGTGACTCGAACACGGGGGTCGGCAGGGAGCAAGGCTCAGTAGGCGCCAAGGATTGCACATGTACAGGTGATTGTAGAGCAGGTGAAACATTTATGTTCGTGGCTCGAGGCGATACCAGAGACTTTTCTGGTAGGCGCAGCGTTGGGTTGGGTATATCATGAGGCTCAGTGGGGTTGGACAAAGACTGTACATGCAAACTTGATACCTCCGTGGCTGCAATAGCAGCATCTTCTGGGGGTAAAATTACATCGTTTGTTGGTGTGGAAAGCGAATAAGATGGCTGGGTTGTGCTAGGACGCTCTAGCAGGTCAGAGGAGTGTAGGTTTTGCATGCCGACAGCTTCACGCTCCATCTTCTCACGAACAAGAAAATAGATCGAGATCAATGGATGAAAGCCATATGCAGGATGCAGGGGTCCTTTAACGCCTGGTGGGCCATCGCTGTTAGCTGAGTCGTCTGAATCCTTTTTGCGTCGGTAAAAAGGCAGACCAAGTGGGAGCGACATGCGATTGCGTGAAGCTGTGGCTGTGGCTGACATCTCATCTAAAGCTGGGTCATCCCGGCGATCATAGTGAGCCACAGCATTGAGGTAAGCATCACTGTGTAGAATCTCTTCGAGTTTTTGCTCGATATGGTCGGCTGGACCAAATTCAAAGCCAGTCATGCGTTCAATAACATTCCTGTCAAGTTGGCCGGCACGCAGAGGCACACGGTTGGGAAGATAATTTGGCTCCGGCTGATCATGATCTTTCATCATCCAGGGATGCGACATGACATCCTGCATAGTGGCACGTTGATGAGGGTTTGTCACTAACATGGTAGAAAGCAAGTGCTTGCATTCAGGGCTCAGCCATGCAGGATATTCAACTACGCCGCTCTTGATACGTTGATGTAACACAGGCATAGATGGATCATCAAATGGCACTTTTCCGCACACCAATACAAAGAGCACCACACCAAAACTCCATACATCAACCTCAGGACCCGTGTAAACACGCGCATTCAGCAGCTCGGGCGCGGCAAAATAGAGTGAGCCACAGAACGTATTTAGGTGTCCCTGGGGAGAGAATAGATTTGAGAGACCGAAATCAATAATCTTGATATTGCCTGACTTTGAAATTAGGATATTCTCGATCTTCAAGTCACGGTGAACAACGTTATTAGCGTGGCAGTACTGAAGAGCACTGCCGATCTGGCGCGCAAAGATCCGGGCAGAGCGCTCGCGCAGGCGTCCATGGGAAATAATATAATCGAGCATTTGGCCGCCGTTGATATGCTCAAAGATCATGTAGTAATGATTGGTATGCACAATCATCTCGCGCATACGACAAATGTAGGGATGCATCAAAAGCATCTGCAGGCTTCCCTCCCGCACGATACGCACTTCCTTGGAGGCATCTTTGGAGGCTGCACGCGAGAGAGCAGCATTCATCTCCGCCTCGGTAGCTGCATGGTTCGGATGCTTGGGCTTGCCTCGACCATGTTGCAGGACACCAGTCACACTAGTATGTCGTGGAATGATTTTCACGGCAACTTTGCGCTGGTCCGACTTGCAAACGCCATACTTAACCTTACCCATGCTTCCCGCACCAATCGTGCGGCCTACCATATAGTCGCCCAAGGACCATCGCAGCTGCTCCTCCTGCAACGGACTTGAGACAGCCTCGGCCGGTAGTGGCTTGGGCACTGGAACAAAAGCTTCCTGTAGCGCTGGGGGGTTTGGATGCGGCAGCTGGTGTCGGGGATGAGTGTTGGAACGCGATACAGTCGCAGACGATGCAGTGGGAGCGGACGGAATGGAGCTTGGCTGCATGGGCGAAAGGGCACCCAAAGCTTCGGGATCCACCAATCCTGTATTACCCATATCGGGAGCAGCAGATTGAACTGGCTTGACAGGACGCAACGGCGAGCTGGGACGACGATGCGACGAGGCAAACGACGGGCCCGTCGATGCCAGGTATCCAAGATCTACCTTTCCCGTAGGCGTACTTTGGACAGATTGGGAGGGTATTGCAAGGGGTGGTGGGGGTACATAGCCATATCCATCATCAATGATGAGTGAATCGCTCAAGTAACTATCACCCGGCCCCGGCGATGGGTGGTTTGCCATAGATCACACTCAAAAGTAGTGAAGAAAAGCAATCCAATTAGCGCAGGAGATACAGGCCAGGGGCAACAAAGGAGCACCGCCAGGATGATAATTAGCGAAGCCAGTACTGTCTTCGCACGCACGCTAGAACAGCAAGCGAGCTCTGAAGTTCAGTGTAGTACTGCGCGGCTGAAGCAGCCATTTTGTCGCCCAAAATATGGCTCCACCCTCGCATGGGGGCCGACCCTTAGTCAGAATTGGTCATGAAACCCCGTGCGCAAGCGGCGTGCACGTAGCCTGGGCCAGGCTCCGCGGATAAACTAGCTATACTCGTGCAGGTTGCTCCCTAGTTCGGTGGCTCCAGTGGCTACTCGGTGGTGCTCATGCCACACACAATCCAGGCGCCTTGACCTAAGCAAAGATCAAATTGACACTATAACGAGATAGATCAACTCAGTTCAATTCTATACCGAATGCTAGCGCAAGTGATTTAGAGTTTAGAGTTGTCCGCCAGAGTACCGATCTTGTACTTCGAGCCAATGTCCTTGAGCACATTCTCGGGGTGGTAGTTTTCAAACTTGTCAGTGGCATCCTTGCCCGAGTTCTTCAGCAGGATCTTGCTGCCACCCGGGTGCTCATCGAGCCACTGAGTAACATCGTAGACGTCACCCTTGATCACAACCCAGGCAGAGTCCTCTGTAAGCGTGTTAGAGTATCTGCATGCATTCAAAATACGTACGAGAAGTGTGCTGCTTCACCTCTTCCATAGTAAACGTTTTGGACATGATGATGGTTATGACGGGACTTGCACTCAGCCGACGTAGCCGGGTCTTGCGTCAGCGCCAATGAGATCAAACGTATTTGGCTAGGGGGATATGACGAAGTATGACTAAACATGTCGGTGAACATGCGCGCTGGAAGACAGGCGGTCGGTCAGGCATTGACGACTTGGCGAAGATGGCGGATCGAGGGACAAAGCGCCCGTTGGAGGTAGGTGACAATGACACTAACATGCCCAGGAAAATCATGATGAAGAAGATTATGTGAATTCTCCGACGCTTCCCTCTCCATCCATGAGCTCTTCGGTGAGCGCCAATCAAAAAGGAGGTGGTCTTGGTACACCGACGGGGGCCATGACGGTGATCAGTGGATTTTCTGATGAAAGCGATCCTATTGCCGCGGTTCTCAACAAACACGGTCTGGGATGGCCCGCAAAATCTACGCTTGATCGTCTGAACTATACCGCAGAAGAATCTGCCGCCAACGAGGAGCGTTTGGCTGGGGCTGTACGCACGATCCTGGAATGCTTGGGCGAGGATCCCGACCGCGCAGGACTGAAAGATACCCCGCACCGCTATGCACGTGCCCTCCTGTGGATGACCAAAGGATACGAGGAGCGCCTTTGTGATGTAATCAACCATGCTATCTTTGACGAGAACCATGACGAGATGGTAATCGTCCGCGATATCGAAGTTTACAGCCTTTGTGAGCATCATCTTGTTCCGTTTAAGGGTAAAATCCATATTGGCTACATTCCTAACCGCATGGTGATTGGCCTCTCGAAACTGGGCCGCATTGCGGAGACATTCGCAAGGCGTCTTTCGGTGCAAGAGCGTCTAACGCGGCAAGTGGCGCTGGCTCTGAACGAAGCCCTGAAACCGCGTGGTGTGGCTGTTGTGATGGAGTGCGAGCATATGTGCATGGCGATGCGCGGTGTACAAAAACCCGGTGCTGTAACCGTTACGAGCTGCATGCTCGGCGTGTTTCGCGACCGTGCCAAGACTCGGGAAGAATTTCTCAGCCTGATTCGTAAATGATACCTTCTTTTATTCTATGAACACCAAGTATATATGATCCAGGCATCAACTGCCGTGCATCTTGTGCCAACGCTGCTAGCCGTAGGGCTAGGCGGTCGTTGGCCGTGTGGATGTGGGGGGCGGCTGGAACACCTCCACAATATTACTAAAAACGATGTAGTCACGTGTTATATAGTTCCAAGGCATTGTGAGCCACGGTTGGGTCCAAGAACGAAGTCGACTTGGTCCCCTACCATCGTTAGCAAGCACCATGAGCAAGATCTCCGTTGGTAACAAGTACCGCATGACGCTCGGTCTTCCCGTCGGTGCCGTCATGAACTGCGCTGACAACTCGGGTGCCAAGAACCTGTACATCATTGCCGTCAACGGTGTCGGTGCGTCGCTCAACCGTCTCCCGGCGGCCTCGGCTGGTGACATGTTCGTCGCCTCCGTGAAGAAGGGCAAGCCTGAGCTCCGTAAGAAGGGTATGTACAAACTAACGCATTCTTTCTAACATGCGCAGTTATGCCTGCCGTGATTGTGCGTCAGCGCAAGCCGTGGCGCCGTGGCGATGGTGTCTTCCTTTACTTCGAGGACAACGCTGGTGTGATTGTGAACCCTAAGGGTGAAATGAAGGGCAGTGCCATCACTGGCCCCGTTGCGAAGGAGTGCGCGGACCTGTGGCCCCGTATCGCCTCGAACGCCGGCACCGTGGTCTAAGTATGGCCTCTTCCAAAAATGCGTTTCTTTTGCTGCGCTCGCACAAGAGTACTATATAGGGCCTGCTGCCCCTAGTTCGCTGGCCGGTATCTAGAAACTTGTGCTCATACCATGCAAATGCCCATTCTACGATTTGCTAGGGAATTTGGTGTTCGACTAGAATGCGTGAAAGATATTGCGACAACGCCAGACGCACAACCAACATGCGTTCCTGCGCTAGTTTGCGCTGGTCAGAGAAGCTAGGGCCGTTCTTGCCTTCCTTGTGCGTGAGCAATTGCTCGAGCCAGTGAAAGTAAAAGTCGCCGGCTTCGGTGCTCTCGTTGGTTTCTGCCACCGACGCCACTTTTTCTGTAATCCGCAGAAGCTCGTAAGTCTCGGAGACAGTGAAGTAGAGTGTAGGTGATTGCAAAAATGGCAGGGCATCCACAAGTAGTACACTCAGGAAGGATTCGGGCGTGACATCGCTCGTAAGGAGCTCAATAAGGATTTGTGCCGCTTCACGCCAAGTGTCCGGTTGACGGAAAGACTCGTGGAAGTCGCGGTACTTGAAGTGGAAAACCAGCGGGGCAAATGTCTGCTGAGAGAAGATGCTGAGTGTAGGAGCCAAAACCGAAGAGACTGGCTCTTCGTTCCGTTCAGAGGACAAGGCAGCGGCATCTTCGATCAAGACGCGCGGCACTGTATTGACACTGGCGACAAAGTGCTCCGGACCCATCACGACATAGTCATGCAACATGCGATCGGCAATGACACGGACCTGCCGCGCATCGCGTGCACGCACACTGTAGGCAATGGCGAGGCCATATTTCTGGCGCTCCATGAGATCATGGCCCAGTCGCCGACAGATGAGACGGACTTCGTCATCCATGCCATACTCAATGCATGCGTTCAGCACTTCTTCCACCTTTTCGAATTGGGCATCGGCCTCGGACGTTTTCTCATTAACAGGTGTATCCAGCAGTGGAACCTCGAAAAGAATGGCGCGCATCTGCGAGCGAGCTGCTGGCGAGTCGATAACATTCAGATATGACAGTGCCATGCGCCATAGACGCTCTTCCTTCAACAGCGTGTCGGCCCATGTGCGCAGGATTTCTTCCATCAGCGATGTGGCTTCTTCCGTGCCGGTCTCGGCACCCTCTAACAGCTGCGCCTTGTCGCAGTAGTCGCCGAGATGAGTCGCAAGCCACTCGTCGAATGACTGACACATTTTGATGCACTGGACCAGATCCCCACGCAGTAGAGCTGACAAAATACTTTCACGCTGTAGTGTGCCGTCCACCGGTAGAGAATCAGTAACCAGCTGTAAAACCTCTGGGAGGTCGTCGCGCCGCATCGCAGGCTGTACAAGTGTGCCCCATGCACACATGGCTTCCTTCCAGTCTTCGGAAAATTCGAGTACGCGTTCCTTAACACCACAGAGCAGCTCTAGAAGGCAACGGAATTGTGCCTCGAGCTCCAGGCGTATATCGGTCGGGGAAGACACTTGACCCTTCAATTCGTTCTCAACCTGGTCCATCAGGCGCTGAAAGCCGCTGAGAAACACTCGCACAGATGTGAGCCAGTGACGGTGAGACGAAAAGAAGGACTGCTCCGTCGCGTGTGCCGTGGAGCGTGGGAGGCTCTTAAGCATCTGAATGGTTTCGCGCGCAATACTCTGCAAGGTCGGCGACATGGGACTGTCGACATAGGATTGCAGAACTGTGGCGGCTGTGCCGTAAAAGCCGCGCAGAATGCAGCGGAAAACATAGTCCCAGTAGTCAGGGTGGTCGTGGGGCGGCAGCGTTTGCGCGATGGCTTGGCCTTGCTCGGTGGTAGGAGCAACGTCGTGCGCATTGAGCCAGTGCAGCAACTCTTCTCCCACAACACCCATGCCGCTACCATCCTCCGGGAAGTAAAGCACTTGTGAGAGATGGAACACCATGTGCAGTTCCTGGACGTGGCGCTCATACTCGGTCTCCTCCGACTGAGGGGTTTCAAGCGCACGCATATACGATTGAATCGCCTCGCAGTACAGAGTTCCGATCCGGTAGTAGTACTGCATCGTTTGTACCGAAGGGCCGGCTGTTAACCACGCAGCATCGCTTGGCTTAGACTGGCTGGCCTGAGCAGCAGCGATGCTTTGCAGCGACGAAAAGATAGTAAAGGACTGGGTATAGAACTATTTTGTGAGCACCATGAATACGTACGCTGATGCGTGCAGATGCATGCGCATCGCCGTTCGATGCCATTGTGGCCACGCGCGAGCTACGGTCGATGCGGCAGGTGCGTCGGCGACGAGTGGGGCACAAACGAAATTATTCCTGGCGCGGGCCTCGGCTGTCAAAGGTCTACCTACGGGCCTTCTTGGTCTGGCGACCCTCGCTGCGGCGCTTGATGAGCGCCTCAAAGACTCGCTTCAATTCTCCATCGAGAGTGCGAGGGTCAAAGTAGGAGGGGGCAAACTCTAGGAGCCAATCGGGCTTGACTTCTGTCACAGTGCGGATAAAGTTGCGCGACGTCAGAACAAACTCGTGGTACACAACAAACTCAGGCATGTGGTCAAGCGTTGTAGAAGGGTGCGGCGAGACGATCTGGTTGTCCTTGACTGTAGTGTAAGCGCCGCGGCTGCCCCCACCTGCCGACTTGTGGGCCACCTGCATGAAGAAGCCACACGCAATGGCCTGCCGGATGTTGGTGTAGTAGCGCTTGTCATCAAAGGGCAGAGACACCAGGTCTAGGTCGAAGCGCTCCATTGTGCGCTGCAGCTGCTGTCGTACATTGTCGGCCTGGATCAGTGCGCGGTGCGACAGGTAGTTTTGCCAACACCAGTCGCTGCCGGTCTTCATATCAGGGCAGTTCGTCTTGTACGCGTGGTATACATTCAGGAGCGTCAGATGGTCTCCATCCGGATGTGCAAATTCAGCGCGTGCAGCATCTGCTGCCTGACGCTGAGATGCTTGGCTTGGACGCACAAACACGTTAGGCACAGACAGCATCGCCGCAATACTCAGAATCTCGTTCGAGCACTTAAACTCGGGCGACACGATCAGCATCTTGGCCAACTGAGGGTCTAGAGGGAATTCGGCCATGATCTCACCCAGTGGTGTGAGATGTCCCTGGTCGTCGAAAGCACCCAGGTAGTTCAGTAGCTCCAGCGCCCGCATCACCGTCTCAGGCGCTGGTGGATCCATATAGTCGAACGTCACGAGATTGTCAATACCCAGCTTCTTGAGTTCCAGAACGGTGTTCGCCAGGTTCGAGCGCAGGATCTCTGGATACGTCTGTTCAATCAACTCGCTTGCCCAGTCACGCTCCGTGTACAGACGGAAGCATTTGCCCGGACGCGTACGGCCTGCACGGCCTGCGCGCTGCTGCGCAGAGGCCTTGGAGATGGGACTGACAAGCAAAGACTCGACACGGATGCGGGGGTTGTATACCTTCTGCTTGCTGAAGCCGGGGTCGACCACGTACACAATGCCATCGATTGTCAGCGACGTCTCGGCAATGTTCGTGCTGACAACCACTTTGCGGCCAGGCGGACCGCCTGGGCGAGCCGCCTCGGGCGCCGAGTCAAAGATGCGCTGCTGCTGCGCTGGTGGAAGAGACGAGTAAAGAGGTACCACCTTCAAGGGGCCGCACAAGTCCGGCTCTTCGGTCAGCAGCTTCTCGCCCTCGGTGCGAATCTTGCGGCAGGCATCCTCGATTTCGTCCTCACCCGTGAGAAATACCAATACATCGCCAGGCTCTTCGGCCTGGTGGATCATCAGCACTGTGCGGATTGCCGCTTCCACATAGTCCTTCTCGGGCTCCTGGGTGTAAAAGGTCTCCACAGGGAAAGTGCGGCCAGGAACCTTGAGCAGCGGGGCATTGTTGAAGTACTTCTGGAACTTGAGAGCATCCAGTGTTGCACTCATGACTATAATCTTAAGGTCAGGGCGACGTTTAGCCACGTCTTTGAGCAGACCCATAAGAATGTCTGTGGCAAGCGTGCGTTCGTGAGCCTCGTCGAGGATGACGGTGCTGTAGCGCTCGAGATTCGGGTCGTTCATAGCTTCACGCAGAAGCATACCGTCTGTCATGTACTTGACCAGCGTGGAGCCACGCTCAGTCATATCCTCGAAACGGATGGTATAACCCACCTCTTTGCCGAGCGTGAGGTCCATTTCCTCCGCTACACGTTTTGCGACGCTCATCGCGGCCACTCGTCTGGGCTGTGTGCATGCAATCATGCGTGGCGCCTCGATTCCGTCCGCCCCTCGCACCTTGTGCAGCTGTGGCAGATCGGAGAGCGCCACGTACTGGGGGATTTGGGTCGTCTTGCCACTGCCCGTCTCACCGATCATGACCATGATTTGGCTCTTGTTAAACTTTTCGTAAAACTCTTCCATCTGAGCGAAAACAGGGAGCTCCTTGCGTTTGGCCAAAATTTCCTTGTACGCCTTGGAGAAGGGGCGCGGACCGCCAGCAGCAAAGGGATTCATTTCTCCATCAAGCACACGCCGGGCTTCGGCACCAGATACTTTCCGGCGCTTCAGCCCCTCGAGAACATTTTTCTGAGCACCCTTATCTTTCCGATGCGCCAAATAGGGATTCTCGTCCGCCGAGGCGGAGGGCCCTGGCACCGACATGGTTGTGAAGCGGCAAAAGGCGGCGCTTGCAGACGTCGTGCATCGAATCACGTGACTCGTGGAGCGGCGGGTGACGGCCGCGACGTGTCGCGGCACTCCCAGCCGCCCTATGGTGCGTCGGAGCATGTCTTACCCCCAGGAGCCCATCGATAATATGGCCGGTGTGAGTGCCGATACGAAGACAGTGGAAACATTCCATGAGGATGCAGTGCACGACGCGCAGCTGGACTTTTACGGCAGCAAGTTAGCTACATGCTCGTCGGACCGCACTGTCAAGGTGTTCGATGTGCAGAACGGAGAGGCTGTTGGAGCCGGTGAGACTCTTGTTGGACACGAAGGTCCAGTTTGGCAGGTCGCCTGGGCGCACCCGTCGTTTGGCACCATCCTGGCGAGCGCCTCATACGACGGAAAGGTCTTTATCTGGAAGAACGAGGGAGGCAATGGCACGTACGGTTCTGCGTCGGGATGGACCCGTATTAAGGATCACGCCTTGCACTCGGCGTCTGTCAACTCCATCGCATGGGCACCGCAGGAGCTGGGTGCCACGCTGGCATGCGCCTCGACGGACGGCCGTGTGTCTGTACTGACCTTCAATGAGGATGGCTCTTGGTCCGTGGACCTGGTCACGGCGCACCCCGGCGGCTGCAATGCTGTGTCGTGGATGCCAGTGCCCGCGTCGGATGCGCCGGACGCGCCCATTACCCGCCGGTTCGCCACAGCGGGCTGCGACACTGTCGTCAAGATCTGGGAGTTCAGCGATGAGCTTAACCGATACGTGGAAGTTGACCAGCTGAAGGAGCACAAAGACTGGGTCCGTGATGTCGCCTTCGCACCGAGTGTTGGTCTCGCTCGCACGTACCTGGCGACGGCTTCGCAGGACCGCACGGTGCTCGTGTGGACACAGAGTGGCGTGCACGAACCATGGAAGTGTACCTCTCTTCACCCGAGTCAAAAGCCTGAGGATGGCGCCAAGTTTCCTGACACGGTATGGCGCGTGAGCTGGAGCCTGAGCGGCAACGTGCTGGCCGTCAGCTGTGGTGACGGCAAAGTGTCGCTTTGGAAGGAAAACCTAAAGGGTACATGGGAATGCATCAGCGAGTACGTGTAGTCCGCAACTCACCCACAGCCTTGATGCCTAAATTTGAGATCTCATAGTGACATACTTTGACGCCTCGGCTACGATTCGACTTGCCGTGTAGTACGGCTGGCCCGTTCCTGTGCCACGTCGAGCCCCGCCGTTTCCGCCTCCACTTGTGAAATCTGGCGATTTCTCCTCTCCGACCTTCATGTCGACGGTTGCACAGAAAGCATCGGCGTCGGCTCTATTTAGCCTTGCATCGCTCGAGGCAGCAGCCACGCGCCTCCCCGCACGCCAAGTCGCCGAGAAAGTACTCCGCGAGCTCCGGTCTACGGTAGGCAGCTCTTCAGGCCACACTGACTCGCAGCGCAATCACAAGGATACCCTGTCCGGCTCGCTGGTAGACATGGTCGAGCTCTATGCACAGAATGTGCCCAAGAGTTCCCAAATTCTGTCTGACATGGAGCTTCTTTTGCGGAGCAAGCGCATCCACACATCGTTGATGGAGATGTACAACCCGTTATATGGCATGTCCGAGCAGGAGCGCATTCGTGCAACGGCGCGTACCGTTGGGCTCGACGTGCCTGAAGCACATCTCTAGATCTGCATTCAAATAAATGAATAGAATCTACAGTCATGTCATCGTTTCCGTGCTATGAGCGACAAAGTCGCGGAGATTGGTCTTGGCTCGGCGCAGTTTCGGCTCGGGTCGCGCCGTAGTTGTGTCCGGGGTACCAAGCTGAGCAGTCCCAGGCCGTGGAGTTGTATCACCACTTTGTTGCGCGGGCGGCTCACTTAATGTGTTGGGAGAAGACTGAGTGGCAGGTGGCTTATTTGCTTGCGGGTCACACTCGCCGCTCGAGTTCTTTGCGACACGGTTTAACGCTTTGTAGCTGCCGCTCGGCGCAACGGCTGAGCAGAGCTCTTCGGCGTCTTCAATACCATAGTTGACAAAGCTCAGGGTCATGGGCTTGCGCTGAGCCGTGGGCGCGATCTTGGACGACATCTGCATCGCACTTGCTTCTCGCAGCGCCGCCATAGAGCCGCGCATACGAAGATGCCCCGACGGCACCTTGGGCAGCTCTGGCGTGATAGCCGTAGGCTGCACAGACATGCGCTTCTGGCTCGTAAGGCGGCGCACTGTCTTCGGCGTCGAACGCGACTTGGACGGCGACTGGGGCGTACTGGGTAGCGACATGGCTTCATACGAGATCTTGTGCAAGTGGGGCGTACTTTGGGCCTTACGAGGCACACTAGCCATAGCAGAGCGCCGGCGACTCGGCGACATGTTCTTTGTTTGTGTAGATGGCATCATAGATGCGGATGTCTGCATGATTGCCGTGGAACCGTGAGCCATTGTGTTCGGACGCCACAGATCCCGGTCCGATGCCACAGAGTCACGAGGAGATATGGTGGCTGGTTGCATGCTCGAGGGGTCCACAAACGACTGGTAAGCACCGGGCTGCATACCCGGCATTCCAAACATGTTCCTGTCTTGTAAGCCGACCGGTGTAAACGGACTGGGCACACCCGGCTGCAGACCGAGCATAGACCAGGTGGGCGGGATTAGGTTATGAATTGGCGACATGATAGGTGTTTGCGCATAGGTCTCTGACCACATGTCCGGTTTCTTCACCGGCAAAGGGCTGGACTGGAGCGAGTTCAAGCGCAGGTGTTGCATCTGATGAACGGGCTCCTGCATCGGAGAGGCATAATGAAATGGTCCAGGCATGATACCTGGCAGCGAGGACCCTGTTTGCTGGGGCGTACACGGTGGCGAAATATGCTTGGTTGCGTCGCTGGATGCGCTGTTATCAGGCTTTCCAGCCGTCGATTCCCGCAGCATTGTGTTTTCTCCATGCTCGCTGTCCGAATCGCCACTGCTCAGTCCCACGGGGTGGGCTAAGGTCAGTGGCGTCATATCCCTTACCAGCTTGTTGAGGCTGGCATGGGAGCTGGAGCTGGTGTTCGACGAGCTGCCGTCGAGACTGATGGTAAGGTCATCGGGGTGCATCGTTGTAAGGCTTACTTGCAACGGGCTTGGTATGTTGGCCTCGCTCTTCACGCTCGTAGGCAGATCCGACGAAAATAGTTCAGATTGCGTGCGTGTGAGAGCAGTGCCCATGTGGCCAAACTCAGGCGAGCCTACCATCGCATCTTCAAAGTCATGCGATTCAAAATTAGGCGCTGGATCCAAGTAATCCAAGGGCGAAGTGAGGGGCTCCTCTATGCCGACAAAGGGAGAGGCCATGTCAGCGTCAAGGTATGCGAGTTCGTGTGTACAGGTAGCCAACGCGCGAGAGGCTCGCTCACGCGATCACGGGCCGCTGAACACGAAGGGTCCAGTTGTCGGTGAGGTAGTGGACGAGAGCACGAAACTCGAGCTCTTGGAGGGGAAAGTGGTTAACAGAGGAACGGCACGCCGACTATACACCTTGTAGATGTTTGGACTGCGATCGCCCGTCCGGTGCATGTGGCCCCACATGGCCCCACGTGCTCACCTGCCAACCGTCGTACAGTCTGTACCGCGACTCTCCGTCTCCGCCGAACCAGCCATGTCCGTGATTATGCGGCCCATGCTGAACACGCTTCATTATCTGGTATGTCGCGCAGGTGGCGGGACTTACATTTTAGCGCAAAGCGGCTCATGAGCGTCCTGTCATTTTCTTTTCGATCATTGTCGGCGCGATTGGTATGTCCCCAGCACTGACACGCTAGGCCCTGCCCTTGTCCTGACCGTGCCGCCAATGCGCATGCAGATGGGCTGGAAGCCTGCTGAGCGCATCCCCGTGACGTATCCATGTATGTATACGCTGCTGACCCCAGTGCCCGAGGGCCCGCGCCAGGCTGTGTCCGGCTACGACGACGAGTAATCGTTCCTATCTTCCCACATATTTGTAGCTCGAAATGTGGATGCATTCCCTAACCCATGACCACATTCGTGACGAGGCTCACGAATGCCCCCACTGCTAGGCCACACACCAGCCAAAATGCCAGAAGCATCGAGGCTGTCGCCGCATCTTCATCAGCCCACATATCTGGCGCCTGCGACTCTTGCTGCTCGTTGAGCAATGTCACATCTTCCAGGCAAACGCCCGACGACCCGTGCACACTCTGAGAGCCTGAAACTAGGAACGATGTGGACAGCAGCCCTGAGGTCAGTCCAAGTGCAAAGACCAGGGCGAAAAAGATCGTGTCAGAAAAGCTTCTCGTTTGGTCAGACTGCACATGACAAGCCAGTATAGCGGGGAGGAACAACCCGCGAGCAAGTGTGGTTCCCACGGCAATGCGGTGATCACGCACGTTGAGACAGGGCAGCAGCAGCGGCAGACGCCGGCCAAGCAGGTCTCCCATGTTCATCGCCACCAAATGCCATGCAACGAACACACTAGCGTTCTGCAGCCAGGGTACATGCGTCAGAGTTCGCACACGCGAAGTCAGCCCAGGGTATATAGTGAGTGTGACCAGGAACAAGCCGAATATGCTTGCACTCCATGGCACAATGCGTTTTTGAACGGCGACGATACGTGACCAGGGCGTGTCGCTCTCTGCGGACGACCCATGGTGTTGGCTCATACACGCCTCGACATTGCTCCTGATAGCAGGTTCACGTAGTATAGCACGAAACAGAGCCAGTGTCAGACATTGCAGGAGCAGTGTCCACACATATACAGCTGTAGCCGCCCTGCTATTTTGAAGATAGTGCGCGCTTGATTGTTCGTGCACACCGTACTGAGCGGCTAGCCATGAACTCAACAGGTTGACAACACTTCCTAGAGCACCATTTACCGCCTGTCCCAGAAGCATATAGCTCAGGACGTTGCCGCCAATGTCCAGCCGTGTGCAAAAATGCATAGTTGCGCTTTGTAGATAAGACTGCAACATCGAAGATACCACACAGGAAAACATTAAAAAGAGATAGTATATGTAGGGATGGTGTAGAGAACTCATATCCAGCACCAAGACGGACCCTAGCATCATCACACTCACACCCAGAAAGGTTTGTAACGACCGCTGGATTTGCAACGATGGGGAAGCCTCCAGTAAGTAGACACCAACTCACATGCTTCTTACTTCCGCTCAGCGTAGCTAGTACCATACAAAAGACGGCTACGATATTGAATGTCACGATCAAACCACTTGCAAACGTTTGCTCCAGCACAGTTCCGCGAAACGCATCGCGAAAATACTCGATCGAATAGACCATCGCATTGCTACGTTAGCGCATTGTCACGCACAAAGGCGCCAAAACAGACATGCCTAAAAGCATACTGGTCAGGCTCACTAGCCATGCGGGGGATGGGGAACGGGCTCCGCCATGGCTGTCAGCCCCCGTGTGCGGTGGCCCCGGCGCGTTCTCCATCAATGAGGTGGAGTGCTATTGCCACGTGCGCCCAGGGCATGTGGGACCGACAATCCGACGAGTCTGCCCCACACACCGGGGTCGTGGTCAGGATGCTTTCTCGGCGAGTGCCCGTGTTTGCACCTGGGAAACGTCTCTCTCGGCGCCGATTTTCAACAAAGGATGATGATGAAAATACGTTTCGCCCACGACCTCAGGCAATGACGGCCTCTATGGTGAGTGGTCGGGCCAACCCTGTACAATTTGTGCGCGCGCGTGAGGGCAAAGGCGCCGTCATGAATTATGGCATGCGCCGAAGATCTCCGGAACGGAGAAACCAGACAAATAAGCAGATCGAGAGCCGCAGGCAGCTTGCACCTGGTACTGGCAGGCCTCTCCCTGAGGCCCAGACATTCTCACTGCCGTCCTCCTCGTTCAATGCCTCCTCGTGGGTCTCTTCAGGCGTTGCACCGCCGCTGGCCGGGAGAAATGCCGCCGGAGTTGGCGAGGGATATGCGGGTCGCTCTATTGAGCGCAAGCCTACTGCTCTGATCTTGCCTGGACAAGGTTCCCAGTATGTGACCATGGCGCATGACCTCTATAATGAGTTCAGTACCGCCCGTGAAGTATGGGAGGAGGCGGAATATCACTTGTCGTCATTTTTTGAGGGAAAGCCGGTGAAGGGGGCACCAGATCACTCTATGCGTGATGCATTTGAGCGGCAGTTGCTCCAAGGGCAAACACTTGACCGCCTTGTCCATCCAGGGGCAAATCGCAAACCTGGCTGGTTCACCAACTTGGTCTTTGGTGGCTCACAACTGGAACTTACGCGACCTGAGAATGCCATGCCGGCTATTCTTACCGTCACACTCTCATTCATGCGGGTCCTGCGCCGTGAATTCGGCGTGGACCTAATCAAGGACCACATACACTGGGCGGCCGGGCATGGGTCTGGTGTATATGCCTCCTTGATTGCTACAGGATCTCTACTCTTCTGTGATGCGCTGCGCGCTGTGAGGTACAGAGGCCTCGAGGCCGCACGCTGTCTCGAACAGCACCCTGTCCTATTTCCTAAAGGCTGTGAGCGGCCGGCTAGCATTTTTGAGACTTGGGGCTTTGCCAATGTATCCAGCGGCAAGGGTGGTCAACTCGAATTAGCCACAGAAGATGCAGCCAAGGATGAATCACAAAAAGCGCACTGGCGCGGGACGCAGGTTAGTGCTGTGGTTCTGCGTCCAGGCATGTTGGATCGCGCTTTGCAGGAGGTCGAGTCGCTTCAGCAGGAAATTGAGCAAGGTGCTGTGCCAGGCATCGCCCCTCAGGAATTCGTTGCCGTCGCAAACATCAACTCCCAAGTACAAATCGTCTTAGCGGGCACAACGGTGGGCGTGAATTATGCCTGCGATCGTCTGAACTTCAGGGGCATTGGCGCTCGGGCTGTCAACCTACCCGTCTCTGGACCATATCACACGTCCTTTGTCGACGAAGCTGCTCAGGCATACGGACACGTGGTTGACGTGCTTCCTATCCAACCTCCGTCTCCATCCATGCGGCTCATTTCGTCCGTCGATGGCCACGAAATCAAGACCGTCAGTGATCTCCGACACGATTTGCGTGTCGCATTGAACGCACCCATCCGCTGGCTTAAGACGATTGATACACTGGTGTCTCAGGGAGTGAAGCGCTTCGTATGTCTTGGTCCCGGACGCACTATTGCCCAGCAGCTCAGTCGTGAACTGGGGCTCCGCGAGCAGGCACGAGTCAAGGCGGCAGGACCGCATGCCCTTGCGAGGAAGGGTACTCTTGATGAAGAGGCCTCTGAATTTGAGGTTTGGAGCATTGCCACAACCGATGGAGTACGTACTACTGACTCACATCAGCTTAATCAACTCGTATCAGCTGTACGCGGCCTCTCTCTCGCGTCCGACAAGTAGCGCTTTGTACCATAGCCTGCAGCCTGCCATACCGTGTTGTCCACGTGATCAAGTGTGCTGTGTCGATCCGCTCGGACGACTCATTCGCCTAGGGCGATGCTCTTCCCGTCAATGCTTCATCAAGTTACATTTGCGCTGGTCGCAAGTGCTCTTCTTGCCATATTTTTGGCAGACCGTGTAGATGCAGCTGCACTATCTACTCGGGTGCCTTCGCAAAAAGAATCGTGCTTCTATACTTGGGTCGACCAGCAATATGAGAAGGTGGGCTTCTACTTTGCTGTGCAGGAGGGCGGCAACTTTGACATTGACTACTCTGTTATGTCCCCATCCAACCGTGTCATTCTCGAAGGGGAAAAGTCTTCCCAGGAAGATTTTGTATTTACCGGCAATGAGATGGGTGAATACCGGTTTTGCTTCCATAACCAACACGTCTCCCACGCCGAGAAACTCGTACGTTCTCTTGCTAACGGAAGATCGACTTTGATATTACCGTAGAGTCTGAGCCACGCTTGGAGCTGCCACTCGCAAAGGCGAAACTGCTTCGTGAGCAATCCACGCCCGTGGAGGACTCTATGTCCAACATTGACTCCGACTTTACGTCCATTGAGCGCACTCTGAGGTACTTCCGGATGCGTGAGAACCAGGGATACTCACTCGTGGAGCTGACTCGGTATGTCTGACACTGTTAACACAAGCCACCGCATTCTGCGTTACAGCTTTATTGAGGGTCTATTTATCATCTCCATTTCTTTGGGGCAGGTGTACATTGTGCGTCTCCTGTTCAATCGGGGGTCTTCATCGCGCTTCCGTGTCTAGTCCTTACCCCATGTCTCCATAAGGAAAGCCTGTAGCATACTTCGACTCTCCTGCCCCCACTACACAAGCCAGGCTGTTGCACGCAAAGCGCCTCCGTCGCCTCTCTACTTACATAAGCTTCCCTAGCGGAGCGTCTTTTCTTCCGTTAACTTCATGTCATCCGAGGCTGCCTTGACGTCGGAGCAGCGTTACGAGCTAATTACCCGTGGTATCGAAGAGGTGCTAGGCGGAGATGCCATTAAGCAGATCCTCGAGGAAAACGAGCGCCCAGTTCGGGCCTATTGGGGCACGGCACCCACAGGTCGTCCTCATGTTGGCTACTTGGTGCCTCTCACCAAGCTCGCTGACTTTTTGCGCGCAGGCGTGCTAGTCAAGGTGCTATTTGCTGATATCCATGCTTTTCTGGATAATATGAAGGCACCCATTGAGCTCGTCAAGCATCGCGCCATCTATTACGAGAAAATCCTGGTATGTGTCATGAAGGCAATTGGTGTACCCACAGACCGCCTCACGTTCGTGCTGGGCTCTTCTTACCAACTCTCTGAAAACTACAACTTTGACGCCTATCGTCTTGCAGCCGTTGTCACAGAGCATGACGCTAAGAAGGCTGGTGCAGAAGTCGTTAAGCAGGTCGCTAGCCCTCTCTTGAGTGGCCTCCTTTACCCTGGCCTGCAGGCGTTGGACGAACAATACCTGGATGTGGACTTGCAATTTGGCGGTGTGGACCAGCGCAAGATTTTTACGTTTGCCGAGCAATACCTGCCAAAGCTTGGCTACAAGAAGCGCTCGCATCTCATGAATGCTATGGTTCCCGGCATGAATGGCTCCAAGATGTCGTCGTCGGATACGGACTCTAAGATTGACTTCTTGGACGCGCCGAACGATGTCTCGCGTAAGATCAAGGCTGCATACTGCATGGAGGGCGAAGTCGAGAACAATGGTGTGCTTGCATTTGTGGGGTCTGTATTGATGCCGATTTCTCGCATGCGCCTCGAAATGAACCCCGAGGCTCTCCAGCAGGACGGCTGTTCTCGCTCATTCGTCGCGGAAGAGGCGCCAAAGGGAACACTCTTTAGCATCATGCGCCCTGAGAAGTTTGGTGGTCCACTATTCTATACCAAGTATGAGGACCTGGTGCAAGATTTTAAAGACAAAAAGGTACACCCCGCTGATCTAAAGCCAGCTGTTGCCCAGGCTCTGAACACGTTGCTGGAGCCGGTGCAGAAGATGGCTTCTCAGGAAGAGTTCAAGAACATCAAGGCCCAAGCATACCCCGAGGAGGAGCCCAAGGCCAAGAAGGTGAAAACCAAGAAACGTACGTATTCTATGCTATTGACACCAGTGAATCCCATGATTGCGCCCTACTTTACGAAAGAGGAGGGTGGCTCAGCAGAGTCTCCCGAAGAGGCCGCGGCCAATGCCAAGGCTGCCGGCTTCGAATACAAACAGCGCAAGGGCAAGAAGGCTGCCCCAAGTGCGGAAACAACGGCAGCTCCTGTCGAGCAGATGCAGAACATGTCCGTACAGCCTTAAGGGCAAGAAATAGTCATGACGAGACACCCTTGGTGCACGTGAATGGGCGGGTGGCCATTTTGCCCGTGCGCACGACACCTGCGTGGCCACACCTCTACTACAGCCATGCCCGCCACCGAAGGTATGTCCTCTTTGCTGATAGCAAAGAAACCGCCAGCTACCGCTTCAACCAGTACGAATCATTCCTTCTCACCCCAGCACTATGTTTCGCGTCAAAGATCCCAAGGCCTCTTTGGACTTTTACGAAAATGTCCTCGGTATGGATCTGATTGACAAGCTAGAGATGTCGGACTTTACTCTCTACTTTCTGGGCTACCAGCATCAAGGCAATGTCTCGCGTGGTGAACGTGAGGCTCTCTTGGAGCTGACGCACAACCATGGTACTGAGAATGATCCCGACTTCCACTACCACAATGGCAATGCGCAGCCTCAGGGCTTTGGCCATCTTGCCATTTCTGTGGATGACATTGAGGCCGCTTGTGCCCGGTTCGAGCGCCTGGGTGTCAAGTTCCAGAAGCGTCTTACAGGTATGTATTCTTGTCCTGACGTGCAGACGGAAAGATGAAGACACTCGGTACGTGCACTACGCTAACGACCCAGCCTTCATTCTCGATCCAGGTTCGTACACGTGGACTCACCCGCAGACAACTACTGGATCGAGATCATTTCGGCCAAGAGTCCCCAGTAAGCGGACGAGTCAAGGACCGAAACCACGTAGTGTCTACGACCCATATACTACCTACATAGACCAAGCTTTTACAAATACATCGGGCGCCATGGAGATCAAGTTGAGGCAACAAACCTGAATACATAACATATAAAACAAACTCATGCTGGTTTCGCTGAGTTCGTCATTGACACGGGGTTGTTAGAAATAGATGCCAAAAAAGCATTCGCCGACAAGTTTGAATTTGTCGTCCCTTGATTTTTGATACTGTTCGTGCCATTCTGCTGGTTTAACAAGGCTTGCGCAGCGGCAGCAGCTTGCACGATCTGCTCACGAGACAATGTGTCCGTCGACACGGGGGGCCGGCCGCTAACGCTGTCTGCCTTGGCACTAGCGCCACCTCCATTCGCATGCAAAAGCTGAAGTCCCAAGAGACCATGCGAACCAGAGTGTAGGTAATGATACCGGAGGCCATTCAAGTTCTTGTAGCGCTTGTCACAGTTCCCAACCTGACACACATACATCTTCTCAGGAGGCACATTGTTATTCACCTTACCGGGTGTGTCAGGTCCCTTTTGTCCCTTGTTTGAAGCATCATCGTTGCCGAAGAGCGGGACTGCACTGCCTAACGCAGAGGCATCTGGCTTAGTATCGCTTGTCGACGCAGCACCCTTTTCAGGCGTCCCGGCCTTGTTGGCGACTTGGGCCGGATCTGTGCTTTTACCCGCAGCAACACCATTGACATTGCGAAGGTTCTGATTACAATGACCATGCAAACGATGATACTTGAGACCGTTCATTTGCTTGTAAGCTTTGTCGCAGCCAGGTGCAGGGCACTTGTAGGGTCGATGCTCGGCCGCATTGTCTGGGGTAGAAGTGACACTAGTCGTAGACGTGGCGGGAGAAGCCGGCGTGTTTGTGGTACTCCCGCCTACCGTGGCATTGAAGCGTTCACGCTTCGAAGGTCGCTGAGATGCAGCTGCCGAGGGGAAGAATAGATTTGGAGGCGCACATGAAGGCAGCTCCTCTGCGGCCGAGGGACGAATCGACAGGTTAGAGAATATACTGGCTTGGGTGGTCGATCCGAAAAAGGCCTCGTTGTCAGAGTCCAGCGTGGGCGTGCCAGCTCGTGAGCTGCCCGGGCTGGAGAATGGGGAGCCATAGGCATTCGACATGCCTAGAGGGTGCCGCCCTCCATTCTCTACCAAGGCGCGGAAGAGCGGGTTGGCTGCCGATCCATTGGCGTGTTGACCAAATGTGCGCTTCTTTCCGCGAGCTCCAGAGGGGGAGCGCATAACTGCCGTGTCAAACGCGCTGGGAAATTCCAAGTTCTCGTCGGCTGTGGACACCATTGGGGTACCGGCCTTGGTCAGAGAGCGGCCGCGCTTAAGGGCGGTTTCCTCTTCTGTCGACTCCAGAGACCTGGTACTAGCGGAAGAGGTGATGTCCGTTCCGACATCTGCATCAGAGGCTAAGCTGGAGGTCTCGAGCTCCTCGTCAGTGATCATGCTTGCAATTTCGTCGTCCTCGAAGCGGACGTGGCATTCCTCATAATGCTGCAACAGGTCATGTAAATCATCCAATGCGCGGCCGCAGCACGAAAAGTTACGGCAAAACGTCGACTCAAGCCGAACAGACGAGGGTGTGGCAATTGTTGTGGCGTCCGAGTCTGTCGACGACGAGAAGCGTCCTAGGGAGTACTCAAGGAAACTGTATCGTTAGTTCGATAATATCATCACATACTCGGCCACATCCTTGCCAAAAGACAGCGCCATAGCCTCCTTAAAGCTACCGCCACCCAGGCTAGCACTCAAACCTAGGTAGCTCCCGGAGCTGCTTTGGCGGGCGAGAGGGGTGCCCTCGCTCACATTGGCTTGTCCATTATCTCCTGCTCTCACAATAGGTATGGGTCCTGGCGTTGCGCTCGACATTTTGGCAGGTGTTGTCCCGAGATCCAGAGGATCCAATCCTTGGGATGGTTACCCAGGCAACCGCCTACGGAACGTCTCGGTCCACAGTAGTGCGCCCCTGGACTCCGTGCAATCAGGTCGTGCACATTTGGGAAATTCCCAAATGCATGAAATTATTTCCGCCCCGAATGCGTACCATCCAATCAGCTGCGTGGTATATATTGCATAACCGGGCAAGTCGTTATAGCGCCGTGAGCGTAGGCGACGTCAGAGCATCCTTGTGGGGTGAGCCCACCGTGGAAGCCAGTGCACCGAACGAGAAGGCCGGTGCTACGCCGGCCTGCTCGGGAACCGCCGGTGACGAACGTCGAGCCACATCGAGCTGGGATCGAGTGCTATGGCGACGTCAACCGTATCCCGACAATTACGTCGATGCATCGTTCCTTAATCAGCTGCGCACGAATGCAACGGCTCAGTTTCCGCGGTTCTTGTCGATTGCACTGTCATCTGTGAGCATTGTGCAGCAGCTGTGTATAGTTCTGCTGTTCGTGGCCCTATTTGTGCATTTGTACCTTGGGACGGTTGACGCGTCCATCCTTGTGTGGACGAGCGTCGCCGTGACAGTCCTGCTTGCATGCACAGGCGCAGGCAACCCTTTTTCACTGAACCAGAGTCTACCGGGCGTTCTTGTATTGTCGTTTACGCTGTATTCCTTGTCGCCTGTGGTGCGTACTTTTAGCGAAGCCACGACGAGCGACAGCGTGTGGGCATGTGCGGCTGTGCTCTTCTTTGGGCACCTAGCCTTTGCTGACTATCGCATGAACGCATCGAGCTTGGCGCAGCTTGCATCTACTATCAGTCTGAACATGGGTATGTGCGCCAGTGTGGTCCTCTCTAGTCGGCTGCGTCTCGATCTGGATGTATTTGCGCTTCTCCTGGTGGCCCTCCAGCTGTTTGCGATCTACCCCCTGCTGCGCACACGAATCTACGCTAGATTCGGGTATATGCGCACGTCGGATGGCTACCGCATTCCCTTTGCCTCGATTCCCCTGACAATCGTTCTATTGGTGGCGAGCATATATGGGATGCTGCCCCACAGTCGACTTGTGGCTCTCTATCTGCACCCTATGCTGGTGGCTTTTGTTGGCGTTTTGTGTCCCCTATGGATGCGGTATACCCAGCGATGGAAGCGAGAGATGCGGGGCCCCTGGGACGAGGCTGTCGTGTCCGGGGCAGGGACAAGTGTAGCAGCTGTGCCACAGGCATGTGGCTATGCATCATAGGAAATAAGTCTTTTCGTGGGGGGGGGGGGCAAGTGGCCTTATCTTGACGCACATCGAATAGTGCTCTCTACGTGGAGATCCAGCCGGCTACTTGTTCGCCACCATGACAGAGGGTGCAGTGTCACCGCTTCCACCGGAAGATGCCCATGTGAATAGGCGAGAATCATTACACACGAATCGATGGCTACCCAATCCCGCCATATTTTCTGTGAAGCGGTCAGATGGTTTCAATGACGAGTGGGTGCCAGATTCTCCCGAGAGCCATCTGGAGAAAGGCTTCTCGCCTAAAGAGCACTGGCGTCGTTCACAGCCCTGGTCAGTATGGTCCTCAAAACCCATGTCTAGCTCGCTGTCGTGTACCGAGTTTCCCAACCAGGGACATGGGATCCTGTCAGAGTTTTTTGTTCAGCGACCCATCTGGACTTGGGAGCCACTTCGCTCACTCTATGTCGTGTGGTTTTTCCTCTACATGCTCTTCTTTGCCATTCCGCTGCGGGCGCTTGTGTATATTCCGCGCTGTGCGCGTCCACGGCCGTCGTGGTCATGGAAAAAGTCGGTGATGGTCTCGTTTATCCGCTCGTGCACCATCTTGATCTGCAAGACGCGGATCATGCTTTCGGGGCAGCCTTCATCAGGCGAGCCCAAAGTACACGAGAGTATATACTTGAGCATTGATCCCTCGGACGTGCTCACGGACAACCCCGAAAAGCAAGACGAAATCCTCCGTGGAGAGCTGCGCCGCGCGATGAACTTGCAGGGCACCCAGGTGTTGCCGACCTCTGGTTATTTTGTGGCAAAGAGCGGCGAGTGCGCGCCCAAGGACGTACACGCAAAGCCTGGCGAGCGACTGCTTGTGCACCTACATGGCGGCGCCTACTGGCTGGGCTCGGCGCAGGAGCACTACCCCTCTGCCAAGTTTTGCCGCTCGCTCCTCGACCTGCTACAGGACGATGAGCGCATGCCGAGCCGTGCGTTTCTGGTCGAGTACCGCCTCGCGAAGCATACCCGCTACCAGCAGGGCAGCTACCCCGCCGCCCTTCTTGACACGCTGATCGCCTACCTATACCTCGTGCAATGCTGTGGCTTCCGCCCCGAAAACATAATTCTATCTGGCGACAGCTCCGGTGGCAACCTGGCACTCGCTCTGTGCCGGTACCTGCGCGACGAGCGCGTTGAAAACATGCCCCATTCGCTGTTGCTCCTATCGCCCTGGTGCGACGTGTCGCGCTCGCACAGTGGCCCGCTCAGGTCGCCCAACCCATTTTCCACGACGGTGCTGAATCGCCAGAGCGACATTATTGATGCATCGCAGCTGTACCGCAACTCGGCGGTGTGCCCGTTACTGGGCCGCCTCCCTGCGAGTGAAGCGTATACAAACCCGTACCTCTCACCCGTGTCGCTTCAGCTCGATCCCCAGAACCGCGCGTGCATGCCGCACTGGGGCTTTGAGGGCTTCCCTGCGCGCACGCTCATCTGTACAGGCAGCGCGGAGCTGAATGCGGAGCAACACATGACGCTGGCGTACCGTATGGCCGAGGGTACGCTGCGAGGGCGCCCGGTACGCTCTGGCGACCTGCTCATGTGCGACGAGGAGGCGCAAGGGTACACATTGCGCGAGCAGTACCCCCGGTCGACCGAGTGGCTGGCGCTGCATGACGAGGCCGTGCGGAGCTCGCCGAGCCCGTCGATGGTCGTGCCACCGCTCGAGGATCGCGAGGTGGTCCTCGATGGAGCCACGGACGGCATTCATATCTACCCCATGTTCTCATGGTTCGAGCCGGAGCGTAGCCAGGCGCTAGCTCGTTTGGCTGCGTGGATCAAGGCGGGAGCCAACTAGATTGTACAGCATAGACTAGCAATTCCGCATTCGTTCCACATGGATGCCGTGGCTCGGCTGTGTCCAGAGGCGGCGACGCAGGTAGAACAGCTGGTACGCCTTGGCATCAAGGACCTGCGCGACACTGGCTGGTGTCACTTTGTCGTCGTCAAAGCGATACCAGCGGTTGTGCCACTTGGAAAAGTTGGTATAGTGCCCCGAATGGAGTGTGCCTTCGTGCACGACCACGGTGAAGAGGTCGTACGCGTAGGCCATGGGGTCCGTGGCCTCCTCGTCGCCGCTGCGCAGCATACAGCACTCGCGCACATCGAGCGTGAGGGGGAAGCGCACCTTGACGTCCATCTTGGCGCTGCCCAGCGCATGCTCGTACCGCTTGAGCTGCACGCACAGCACGGGCGGCAGCGTGTACAGCTTGAGCTGCTTGATCGCCTTGCTGCTCTGCTGGCAGTAGCTGCACCGGTACGAGGCCTCGGGAAGCTGCTCCGGCGCACAGTAGCGCACCAAGCAGCGCTGCAACGTGTCCACAGCTGCCTCGGGTACGGACGTCGCCTTGTCGCGCTTCTTGCCCAGGTCCTTCTTCTTGCGCGCCTCGGGCATCTCGGCGCGCACCTCGAGGCTCAGGTCCAGGAATGGCTCGCGCGTATGCGTGACGCGCTTGCACGTCGGGCACGTCACACTGCTTTGCAGGCGCCCCCCAAACGTGCGGTGCACGACACACGGGCACGACGCATCATGGTCAGGCGCGCGCGGCTGTCCGAGCGCGGACGCCTCGGCATGCTCGCTCAGCTGCGCAAGCGTTGACGCGTCGTCCCACGGGCTCGCCGGTAGCTTGACGCGGTTGTGAGCGTGGCTCGTGAGGGCCGCATGAATCCCGTTCAGCGCACTAATAAACATTTCGTGCGCGTCGTGCTGCCCCGCGCGCGAGAGCTCGGACGAGGACGAGTCCATCCAGATGGCGTATAAGAATGACGTGGGGCCATGAGGGCCCGTCGTGTCGCTATGCGTGAAGAACTCGGCGTAAAGCTTGTCCATCTCGCACGCGAGGCAGTCGCGCCCGACCGCACACAGCGATGCATTGTGCCGATCGCTCAAAAAGTAGTTGCGCAGCAGCGGGTTGTGGATGAACGACTGCAGAATCACATTCAAGAAGCAGGTCGATCCCATGTTGCGCAGGCCCCGTGGCACTCGACACACACTCGCAAGCGACTGGCCATGGGCGGCTGGGTCAGTGGCCGGACGTACAGGTCGCATCTTGGCGGAGCACCGCATCCATTTGCGCCTCGGTGGCGCGCCGCACGCCCGAGCGCTGCCGCTCGGTACGCTGCACGTACTCGAAGCGTGCATCATACACCACGTCGTCGCACGACGCACAGAACAGAGTGCCATGCACGATATCACACGCTGCGTCAGCACACACACGTACCATACGGATGCCCCTCTTCGGCAAGATGCACGCCAATGTGCGACGACCCCACTTCCGCGCCGTCCGCGGCACTCGACGCGCCCCGCGTGATCGGCAGCGCCGCCTCCCGCACCGGATCGCGAAAGAGGCATGCGGCGTGTGCACACGTCAAGCACAGAAACGGACGCCGCAGATCCATGCCACACAGCGCACATGTCGGGTACTCGAGCTGCGGTCAGCACACGGCCGTACCTTGCGCCGCTTGTCCGCGGGCGTCGGCGCTTCGTCCGCGCCGTCCTGCGGCCGGATCTTGCCATCGAGCAAGCGGCGGCCCCACCGCAAGCCGGCCGCATAGCGCTCCAATAGACGATCCAAGCTTGCATCGTCTTCCTGCGCTAGGTGCTCGCACCCCGCAGCACCACCGCCTAGCGCCCGCACATGCGGCGGCACACACCCCGCCATGAAGGAAGACCGACGCTGCTATGTGGAGGCACTGCCTCAGCTACGACATGGCGCCTGCAGCGCCCACTGCCGCGGCGCGTACCAGAGGGGCTGTCTAGCCAGGAGGGGCTGCGCAGAAAAAAGCGCGCGGACGCGGGGCGTTGGATCCAGCGACGCTAAAAGCAGCGTGCACTGCAAAAGCTCGCTGCCCAAGACCGGCTCGGAGCCCGCCGCGCGCACGAGCGCCGCAAGCAGCGCCGTAGCCAGCGCACTCTCCGTGCGAGTAAACGGCGCTTCGCGCAGCGAGGCATACGCGAGAAGCGCGTGCAGAAGACGCAGCGTCTCACGCACGCTCTCCGCTGCAAGCTGCGGCATGGCCGCCCACACCCCCGTCGCTGGTAGCAGCACGGCGGCGATCAGCCCATAATCCGTGCGCACATCCATCTGCGCAAGTCGGCGGAGCACGGACGCCTCGTCCAGCTCCGGCACACATATGCGACGCAGGAGACGCAGCCAGTATGCAGCACGCGCCTCGCTGCGCGGCGGCCTCACACTGACCGTCATGCTGATCCACGCAAGAAATCCGCGTCGTGTGACCAGCTCGTGCGCCATGTACGAGATGTCCGCTGCCGCCTCGAGCAGCGCCTCGAGCAGCTCCGCCTGCCGCATCTCGGCGGGCGCCTCACCGCGTGGCATGCCTTGCGCGCCGGCCACGTAGCCATACAGACTGAGCACCAACTCCCACACGTGCCGGCGCTTGAACGCCTTGCCCTCCCATCGGGCACGCGCGAGCGCCTGCTTGTCAGGACACTCGGCCACTAGCGCATGCGCATGCAGCGCGTCAGTCAGGAAGCGTAGCATCCACGCACGCTCCGCTGGCGCCTCGTTTGTCGTCGAGTGCAGCAGGCCATACAGCAGGGGCACATCGCTGGTATCAAGCAGGGGGCGCTGGAGCAGGAAGCGGAACAGCACCGGGAACAGCGGCTGATGCGGCGCTGCGAGCGCGCGCAGGCCATGTGCAGCCAGCAGAAGCGGCATCGTCGGCAGCCACGGCACCTCGTCGTACGTGCCACGCACCGACGTCGCCGGCGGTGGCGGCACACAGTCGCGCACGCGCTCAAGGACGAGCAGGGCCAGCTCCTTTTCGCGGAACTCGGTCGCTTGCAGCGATGCAAGCACCTTGCCCAGCACCTGCAGTGCGGCAAGACGCAGTGGCGCACGGTGCGTCGAGAGCGCACACAGCACCACACCCAGCGCTCCGGTGCGCAGGATCGCAAGCCATTCGAGACCCGTAAGCCGCGCATCGGCGCTTTGCTGCTCACGCTCCAGCATGGCACCCGCGACGAGGTTCAGCACGAGCCATGGATCGTACGCCTCGTGCGCCTCGGCGCGCGGCTGCATCGCACCCATGCGCGGCATGTGCACACAGGCCGCATACGTGCGTCGCGGCTCGAGCGATAGCAGCGCGGCCAGCACCGACTCACGCACCACGTCGGAAGGCACAGGCGGCACGCCACTGTCCGCCTTCCACGCATCCAGCACGCTACTCAAGCCCCGCCGCTCGAGCAGGGCCCGCAGCGCGCGGTCGCACGGCTCAAGTGTACCGGTATACAGGTACAAGACACGCGCCAGCGACGTAGACGATGCCAGCGCCTCGCCCGGCTGCGCAAGGCACACAAGCAGCGCAACGAGTGCGCGGCGCAGCGGGCCCGCACGGGCGGCCTGCACGACGTCGGTGCGCGAGAGCAGCGCATTGACGAGGCGATCGGCTGTGCTTGCGCGCAGCGGCGGCGACGCTGCACGCGCAAGCGCACACGCCAAACGCACAGGGCCGCGCTCCAGCGGTCGGTGGTGCAGAATTGCCATCAGCACAGGCTCCGCCACATGCGTCGGGACAGCGTGGCCCCGCACAAGCAGACGCGCCGCATCTGTGAGCCGCAGCGTCGCAGGCGCATCACTGGGGTCCTCGGCAAAGCGCCGCGTGAGGTACGGCAGCACCACGCCCAACCATGCCTCGCGCACCGGCGGCGCACACTGCGATACCAGCCATGCTGCGTCGGTGCCGGCTGGCGACCACGCACGTAGCGCGTCCACGAGTGCGTCATCACACACGTGCGGCGCGCGTGCGCGCACGAGAGCGAGCGATACACACGCTGCTGCGTCGTGCAGACTGGACGACACGAGGGTCAGAATGTCGGCATCGCTGAGCAGCGATGCCTTGCCCAGCTCCAGGAGTGCACAAAGCGGCAAGGGCGCGCGCACATCGCACACGGATGCAGCTGCCTCGGGCACGAGGTAGAGCGCGCGTGCAAGTGTGGCATGCGCGCCCGCAGCAGCGAGCGCGGGCCAGTCGGCCGGCGCTGTCGCGTGCTGCCGCGCCGCACGCCATGCAGCGAGCGATCCATGCGTTGGCGGAACAAATGGGTCCGTACCGGCCGGCAGTGTCGCAGCGAGCAGCGTATCAAGGAGCGTGCGTGCTGCAGTCGAGCGGCTTACCTGCTGCACAAGGGCAGGCCATTGCGCATACAGCGGCGTCCATGCAGCGGGTCCAAGACTCTGGGTAGGGCCCTCGTGCAGCATCTGCGCAAGTGCGTGTAGCTGCTCGTCCGTGGCGGTCGCGAGGGGCATCGCCGCCATCATGTGCGTGAGGTGTGTGCCCGTGGCAAAGGGTGCGAGGCGCGCCGCGCAAGCGATCCATACGGGGTCAGCTGGCGCCGCTGTGAGGCGCGCCACGATGGTATCCACGAGAGGCGCGACGCAAAGACCATACGCCGCGTCTTTCGTTGCGACTGCACACACCCACGGCACGAGACGCGCGAGAAACGGCTGCGGCGTTGCGTGCACAAGCCACTGTTGCGTGCTGGGATGCGCCACCACATACGTGTGCAGGGCGTCTGTGTGCAGCTGGTGTGTAGCTGCCCAGGTATCCAGCGCGTCGAATGTCGGCGCCACGAGCGCCGCCGCCTCGGGTGCGGCCGGCTCAAGTCGCTGCAGCCACACGGCAAGCATACCGCGCCACGCATCGCCGATCTGCGCAGCGAGTGCACCGTACGTAGCGGGGCGGCTCGCGAGCACGGGATCGGCGAGCGACGCCGTCGGCGGTGGCACGCGGCAAGCCGCCTCGAGTGTCGCGCATAGCGAAGCCGTCGTGGCCGGCGTGGACGCCGCGTGAGCGCCGTGCGCCAGGCGCTCTGCCACGTGCACGAGCGGTGCCACGGGCTTGCCAAGCTCGATGAGCTGACGACACACTTGCTCGACATACGCCACCATGCGCGCTGCATCCGACGCCTCCCACAGTTGCTTCTGGAGGCGAATCTGCGCCTGCTCCGTGACTGTGGCGAGCAGGGGGCTCAGCAGGCCGTCCATGCCGGCGAGCTCACGGATGCGCTCCGCGTAGCGGTACGGCGTCTTGAGGCACCGCAGCGCACATTCGTCGACGAACGCCAGTACCACGGAGCGCTCAGCTAGCGTCAGAGCGCCGGCAGCAAGCGGCATGAGCCACGCATCCAGCTCGTCCGCATCGTGAGAAAAGAGCGCCGTCGCATGGAGGAACGTACGCAGAAGCGCCGCACACTGCGTGCGCACCGCCTCATGCGTCTCGCCATGAGCATACACCGCGAGCAAAAAGTGCAGGAACGAGCGCTTGTCGAGATCAGGCCACGCCACCGGCACCTTGGCCGCGAGGTCGAGCGCAGGCGCCGCTGCCGCCAGCACACGCAGCGCATGCACTTGTGACGCACGCTCCCAGTGCACTGCCGACGCCGGCTTGTCGAGAAAAGCGCCGGTGAGCACGCGGCCTGCGTCCCAGTGCGTGTCAAACGCCATGCTCGGCAGTGCCTCGAGGTACAAAGCCAGCACACGCAAGGCCGCCTCGCGGCGCAGCGCCTGGGGACTCTGCACGAGGGGGTATACGACTTCGACGCCCGGCAACCGCTTGCGCCACGCCAGCTCGAGCGCACGCAATGCGCTCGTCCACACGCCCGTCTCGCTCTCGCCCGTCTCGCGCGCAATCGCACGCGCAGCGCGCTGGAACGTACACACGCGTTCGAGAAGGCTTGCTGTTACGATGCTCGCATAGTACTGGACGAGCGCATTCTCATGGCGCCACGCCTTGGCGAGGGCACGGCACACGTTCTCTGGGGCTGTGTGTGCGAGCACGGCGGCTGGCGGCGGCGGCTGCGCGGCGCCTGCGAGCGACGGTACCGGCAGTGCAAGGACGCGGCCGAGGTATGCCATGTGAACAAAGCACGCACTGTCGCCACGGACATCGAGGGTGAGGCGGCTCAGGGTGGGTCCCACGAGCTCAGGGCATGCGCGCAAAAGGCGCAGCGCTAGCTCCTGCTGCCGCAGGTCGTGCGTGACGCGCAACTGGCGCAGCAGGGTGAGCAGAACGTGGTTATGAATGTGCGAGGCATCGCCGTGGCGACCGTACCACCCGCGGTCCACGTAGCACACGCCCTGCCCAGGGTGCGTGGCGATGCTCAGGAGAAAGTGGTGCACGAGGTCGGCCACGCTGGCTGTGGCCGCATGCTCGTTCTCGCGCGCATAGAGAGCGATAAGCCACTGGCTCGCTTTTTCATGTAGAAATTTGGCCTTGGCACTCCGCGCGAGATGGGTATCTTGAAACAGTTCGTCGTGGAGCACAAGCAGCACATAGCGCACCACGTCGGGCGGATCGGAGACGAGATTTCGCAAAAGAGCTGGAAGCCCCTCGGCGCCGAGGTCAAGCAGGGCCAGCTTGAGGCTGGGGTGAAAGCTTTGCGCAAGGAGCCCCAGGAGAAATTGCATATACTGGGTGCGCACGTCCGGCTCGATCATGGACACGGGTCGCTTCTCGCCGCGCCGTGCGCGGCGGCGCATCGAGAGTAGGCGCCGGTGCAGGTCCTGCGTCCAGTGGAAACGCTCCCACACGGCATAGGCGTGCTTGCCGCGGCTGAACGCCGCGAGCGCGGCGAGCAGCTCGAGCGCAGTGAGCACGACGAGCACGTCATTACCGCCAGTTCCACGGAGCCTCAGGGACACCGCTACGGATGCTTGCAGACGCGCCATCCATGGCGCCGCCGCATCGAGCAGGCGCCCGACAATGGCGTCCTCAGCTAGAGCGTGGTTCGGTTGGTGCACCGAAAGGAGGCGCAGGAGCTGCGCCATCACCTGGTACACAAGCACATGGAGCACTGCGAGGTCACGCTGATCGGCAAGCTCCCATGCGTCCCACAGACGCGGCACTATGTCGCCCGTACACAACTCGCATGCGAGGCGCAGACGCTCATCCGCCGGCGGCACGCGCGCCTCGCCATAGTCGCCAATATCTGCGGCACCCAGTCGCGTGCGTGCGCGAATTTCACCGAGTGCTTGTGCGATCGTATCGGCACTGCTGCTGCTTAGCTGCCGGCGCAGGGCCTCGGTCATTGCCGCGCCTGTCGCCGCCATGCTCTGCGCTGCGCAGGGCGAGGCTTTTCGTTTCCTTGGCTGACTAATGCCTCCACAATTGCCACGGCCGCGGCGGCGCCGGCTCTGTGATGGCGGCCACGGCGCCGCCGGGCGCGAGTGGCACGGACCGACCGAGCCGCCACACTCAGCGGTACGATCGCCAGCTGCGCCTATGGAGCCATTCCGGCCAGGCGGCGCTTGAGGATGCCCATGTACTTGTGATCGGCGCGTCGCCCCTCGCGGGCCAAGTGCTCAAGAACCTCGTGCTCCCGGGCCTCGGCTCGTTCACCGTGTGTGATGACGCGATCGTCTCTGAGCAGGACGCACAGCATGACTTTTTTGTTGATGCGTCGCATGTAGGAACGCCGTACGCGGAGGCGCTCGCACACGGACTCGCGGAGCTGAATCCCGCCACGACCGCCACAGCCTGTACTCGGGCGCCTGACGAGCTTTTGCGGAAGCATCCTGCCTTGTTTCTCGAGTGCTCACTCATTGTGTGCGTGCGTCAGACGCGACGTACCGCTCTGCGTATCGCCGAGCTTGCATGGCAGGCGTCGCCGCCCATCCCCCTCGTGTGCGTGCGCAGCTCCGGCTTCCAAGGCGTGCTGCATATTGCCCTCGGCGAGCTGGGCATCATCGAGACGCACCCTGAGACACTCGTGGATCTCCGACTTACCCGTCCGTTTCCCGCACTACAGGCACACGCGAGGGCCTACGTGGTGGATGCGAGCGACTCGTACGCGATGAGCCACGTCCCATTTGTGGTGCTTCTGCTCCAGGCCCTCGAGGCGTGGCAGGCTGAACACGATGGCAACTTGCCCCCGCCGACGTCGCGCCGTGCGTTTGCTGATTTTGTACGCGCACGGGGCCCCTCGGGCACCGACAACGAGAATATCGACGAAGCAATCGCTGCGCTCGCGCAACATGTCTGGCGCCCAATTCAGTCGCCGCCCGTGCCGACAGGTGTTACAGCACTTTTTGACGACGCACAGTGCCGCCATTTGTCGGCGCACTCGCCGCCCTTTTGGCTGCTCGTCGCTGCGCTCCGCCGCTTTGTGCAGCGCCACGGTGTACTGCCCCTGGCTAGCTCGCTGCCTGATATGAAGGCCACCTCGAAAGACTATGTGGCGCTGCAGCACGTATATGCGGCCCAGGCTCGCACTGATCTCGACTCGTTCCTCCGTGACCTCGATGCAGTGCTCGCTGATGTCGGCACATCGCGTGAGAACGTAGCGCTCACCGACGACTCGGTGCGTGTCTTTGTCAAACATGCTGCATTTCTGCAGCTCATGCGCGGCCGCGGCCTCGCGCACCAGTGGCAGGCGCCCAACATCCGCGCGCTCGAGGCGGCGCTATCGGACCCAGTGAACCCAGTCACGGCGCAGTACCATTTGGCGTTTGTGGCGGCAGACCGCTTTATGGAGCGGCATGCACGGTGCCCCGGCGCCCGCGACGAGGATGTGGAAGGTGATGCGCATGTGTTGCTCGAAGAGGCGGTGGCCTACGCTGCCGAGGTGGCCCTGCCTCTCTCCTCGGAGCACCACGAACGGCTCTCGGAGGCCTGCCGCGAAATGGCGCGCGGCGCTGGCAGCGACACGCCCGCTACGGCTGCGCTTCTGGGCGGCCTCGTGGCACAGGAGATCATCAAGATTCTTACCGTGCAGTACTTGCCTCTGGACAACACATGCGTCTACGATGGCATTGTACAGGCCCTCAGTACGTTCCGGCTCTAGCTGCGCTCGGCAGGTGCGGGCTCGTCGGCCTCTGTATGTGCGTACACGTCGCCAACGAGGCCCAGTGCTTCGGCGCGCAGACGCTGCAGAGGCTTAGACACTTGCTCGTCGTACAGCACGCGATCACATACATCGCGCACAATGCTCTCGACCTCGAGCTTGGCACTCTTAAAGAGTGTGCGCAGGCTACATTAGTGAACCAACGTACCCCTTTTCTGCCGCCTTGTCTTCGAGCTGCTTCTTGCGCTCCTCTGTGATACCCTCCTCCTCAGCCTTGGCCAACTCCTCAAACACTTTTTTCAGCTCGAGCGCCGCGTGGAGCGTCGAAACCGTCTCCCGCACGGTGTGAATGGAGCTCGAGGCCGCATGGAAGAACCCTCCCAGGCTGCCAAACATGCCATGTGCCGCTAGGTAGTGCCGCGACTTGGCCGTGTAGACGAAACCCACGGCATGCAACAACTCCACGCCAAAGCTGCGGTCAGTTACGCTGCGTACTTTTCCTGCTTGAGCTCCTGCGCTTCTAGGTGCACAATTTCGCAGAATCCAGCGCGTGCCTCGTCCGCATGCGCCTCATTGTCAGCGGTATGCACGCTCTCAGCATAGATACTCAGCTTGCGCGCGAGTTTGTCAGCCAACTCACTCACGCGCTCTTCGCGCTGCGCTGCTTTTTCCTGGGCAAGGCGCTGCTCCTCCTGCGCCTTGGCTGCCTCCTGCTCAGGCGTGATTTTTGACGCCGAGTCAGCCTGGCCCTCTGCTTCGGCCTGAAGCTCACTCGAGTCTTTCTGCAGCGCCTCCTTCATCTCGCGGCCGAGGCTGACGGTGCCGATAATATCACGGAAACGGTCGCCACCAAAGAGACCACCAAACACCTCTTCAGGGTCCATCACGGCGTCCTCGTTTACGAGGCCCGGTGTCGAGGGGCCAAACTCGTTGCTGCGTTAGTGGCAAGACGCACTATTTGTGTCGTGTGTCCGGATCAGACAGCACCTGGTAGGCGGCGGCCAGTGCCTTGAATTTTTCCTCGCCCTCGGGGTCGTCGGGGTTCTTGTCGGGATGAAGCTTGATGGCCAGCTTTCTGTACGCCTTCTTGATGTCCGCGGGCGTCGCAGACGCCGGCACACCCAGCAAGTCGTAGCTGCCCGTTAGTCTCACAGCACGCACAAGCTCATATCGATGGGGTGCTCATCCGTGCCGATGAGCCTCTTGGACTTATTCTCGCTCTTTCCTTCATGGGATCCTTGCAAACGCACTTCTCGCAGCAGTTTGGGCGCGCCAGGCGGGTCAAAATTCCGACTGCAGGCCACACAGGTGACGGAAAACGTCGTGACAGATGCAGGGACCTTTTTCACGGCTTCCGGCGTTGGAGGCTGGAACTCTATCGAGGCGCGACAGTCCACATACGGGCACGATGCTGATATATACCGCTCCTTTTTGCGCGACGACACGAGCAGGCGCGAGGCGTCACCCATGACGAACGTCGCTAGCCTCGCGTGCCAGTGTCTTCATGTGGAGGACGTCCCCCACGCGCATAGTTCCACGTCGTCACGAACCGCGCTTGCTCACGGCCTTGCTCCGTCACTGCATCACGGCGTCCTGCTCCTGCTCGCTCCTTGCTGCTGGTCTCGGTGCTTCTGGCGTCATGGACAAACTAAAAGGCAACATTGTGTGTGTTTTCTTTTGGCTCTAACACTCGCAGGACTATCACGGCCAGGCGCTCGCGCAGCGTCTCCTTCATGTATTGGTCATTGTGGCTGCCGTACGTCACTCTTCTCACACCAGGCACTGGGGCTCGTCGTCGGGTACGTCCTGCAGGACGTTGCGGTGGCCATGTACATCTTTGGTGCGGGCTTTGTGTTGGCCCTCCTGGTACGTACTATCAACTCACGCGCAGGTATGTGTACCGCCATGGCCCTTCTTCCAGCGGCACCACGTTCAATGGCTTCCTGCGTCGTCGTCCGCGTCGAGCTCGTGAGCAACTTGTGCCTGTGACGCCGGGGTCGTCGATACATAATTCCTATACAGTCTTCCATTCGTCTCGCACGCGACGAATTGTTTTCTCTTATGGCGTCGTCGATAGAGAAGGTCAAGGACCTCAATAAGGAGCTGGCCAAGGCCTCGTCCGCGTCGCGTACGGACGATGTAATCACATTGCTTAACCAGTTAAAAGAGGCAGTCGAGCCCACGGAGGAACTGATTCGCGTATGTATGCTGCTGTCTTACACAGGCCACAAAAATCGGTGTCGCGGTAGGCAAGCTGCGGACTTATACCGACGCGCGCGTTGCTGAGCTCGCCAAGGACCTTGTCAAGACGTGGAAGTCTCATGTGGAAAAGCAGCGCCGTGAGGCCACGTCCAAGGCAAAGAGCACCAAGGAGGTGCCCAAGGCCGAAGCGCCTACCAGCAAGACGGACTCGGCGGGCGGCCCGCCCACAGATATCAACTTTGAGATCCTTCAGGACAAGGTGCGCAATGCCTGTCTGAAGCTCCTGTATAACAGTCTGGAACTGCAAGCGTCGACGGACCCCAAGTCGATCTTTGCCACCGCCCTCCTTATTGAAAAGGCCGCGTACGACAAGGTGGGTGCAAGCACAACCAATAACGACTATCGTGGCAAAGTGCGAAGCCTCAGCTTGAACCTCAAGGACAAAAACAACCCTGAACTGCGTGCCAGTGTGCTCAGTGGCGAGATCTCTGCGGACCGACTCGTCGTCATGCGCTCCGAGGAGCTGGCGTCCAACGCGCTCAAGGCCCAGCAGGAGTCGATCCGACAGCAAAATCTACACAATGCTAAAGGCGCCGAGGCACAGGAGGCCGAAACGGACGCCTTCCAATGCGGCAAGTGCAAGGCCAAAAAGACACGTTATTACCAGATGCAAACGCGCAGTGCCGATGAGCCTATGACGACGTTTGTGACATGTGTCAACTGTAACAACAAGTGGAAGTTTTGCTAGTGTACGAGTAGCTCTCTTCGTAGCTTGGGTGGTCCCACCCGTGCAGAAAAAAAATTGTGCGCACAAGCAATTTTTCTCGCCGCCTCCATATGCCGCGCGACTTTCGTCCCAAGGGCCAGGGCGGCGCTGCTTCGAAAGGAGCAGCGGCCCCTAAGAAAGGCAAGGCAACACACGACAATGATGAAGATGACGTCTCGGAAGATGTACTGCGTCGGGAAGTCCAGGCGATGGGCGGCACTGATGATGATATCGCACTTATCCAGGGCAAGGGCCCTGAGCCCTCCCGCCCGCTCACGGTACGTACATGCTACTTACGCCAGGACTCGGAGCTATCGAAGGAGCTTCAAGCCTTTATGACTCGGGAAAACATGCCCTTTTCGGCCCCCGTAGCGCGCAAGGATCGCGTAGCGCACCCTTCCAAGAGCGAAACCAAGCGCGAGGCCAAGACCAAGAGCGAGGCCAAGACCAAGAGCGAGGCCAAGACCAAGAGTGAGGCCAAGACCAAGAGCGAGGCCAAGACCAAGAGTGAGGCCAAGGACAAGAGCGAGTCTGAAGCGGGCGAGATAAAGGCAACGACTTTTGCACCAGAGAGGCGCGCTCTTCAAAAGCCCAAGCACGAGGCACAGCGTCCCAGCGTCCCTGCAGCGCCTCCGGCTGCATCGAAGCATGTCGTATTTGATGGCGATGAGCCCAAGCCTGTCCGCTCGGGGCTGCGGCTCATTATTGAGCCGACGTCGGACTGGACACACCTATCTCTGCCGGAGATCGACGCCAAACCCTTGTCCAACGTGCCAGAGACACTGATCGCCTCTCTGCAGGAGTTGGGAAAAGAGGTGCTTTCTACCGAGAACGACACGTACACGCGCATGGCCTCTGGTGAAGCTGGCAAGAATGTGATTCTTGGCTCGCTCAACTTTTCTGACCTGCAGTTCGCTCGCACGCTGCTGACCTCTAGCAAGGCCAGTACGCTGTCCGATCGAATCTCTGCCGTGACTCTGCTCCTCCAGAGCAGCCCCATCCACAATCTCAAGGCGCTCGAAACCCTCATGGGCATGGCCGGTAAGCCGGGCCGCGAGGAAGCGAGTCGCGCGACGCGGGCGCTGGCCGACTGGCTCGCCAGTGGCGGCGGGCTCGGTAACGACAAGTTGCGCTACTTCCGGGACCAACCCCTGCTTCCTCATGTGGCAGCTATGTACCAAGCGGGTGTCTCAGATGCAGTCAGGCAACATGTGTGTGCATGGGCCTTTGAGGACTTGCTGAAACGCACTTACTTTACGTTTGTACAGATTCTGGAGCGGCAGTCCCACGACACACTCTTGTTCATGCGTCGCCAGGCCGTGTCGCAGGTGTTTGTCCTTCTGCGCGACAAGGCGGAGCAAGAGCACAACTTGCTGCGTCTTTTGACGAACAAGCTGGGCGATCCTGACCGCAGCGTAGCCTCCAAGGCGAGTACGCATTTGATGGAGCTTCTGCAAGTGCATCCTGCCATGAAAGGCATTGTGCTGCGCGAAATTAGCGAGACCGTCCTGCAGTCGCAGTTGACTTCGCATCGCGCGCGCCAGGCCGAGGCCTCGGGCAAAGGCAACCAGCACGCCACCTATTACGGTGTTCTCACGATGAACCAGACTCTGTTTACGGCTCACGATGCGCCGCTGGCCAACGAAATTTTTTCCGTGTATTTCCAGCTCTTTGAGGTCTGCTTGAAGCAGGAAAATGAGACGGAGAAACCAGAGGAGGCAGAGAGCAAGCCGAAAGACAAGAAGCGCTGGCGCGATCGGAACAAGGGCGCGGCACCTGCTACACAGAACAAGAGCGCCTCGGATGTGTACGGCCGCCTTTTGGCCGCGATTCTGACGGGTATTCGCCGCGTTTTCCCGTTCACGACGCTTGACACGGATGCCCTTGACAGCCATCTCGAGACTCTGTTCCGCATTACGCACACCCATTCCTTCAACATCTCTATCCAGGCGCTGCAGCTAATCTACCAGGTGGCTATTGCGATCCCCACACACGGCGAAACGGCCCGTGGCTTCTCGTCCAAGGTCTCGGACCGCTACTACCGCACGCTCTACGAGTCCATGCTTGACTCGCGTCTTGCCACGACAAGCAAGCAGGCCATGTACCTGAATCTCGTGTACAAGTCGATCAAGTCCGACGATGATCTGGAGCGGGTCAAGGCCATGATCAAGCGGCTGTGTCAGATCCTGAATATGCAGGAGCCACCATTCATTGTCGGTTCATTGGTTCTCTTGGGCGAAGTGTTCAAGGCACGCCCTGGCCTTCGCTCTATGATCACGGATCCCGAAGAGGAAGGACTCGAACACTTCCACGATGTCGTGGAGGATGAGGCACCCGGCGCTGGCGCTGGCGACGATTCTGTCACGCAAGCTACCTCCTATGATGGCCGCAAGCGAGACCCGCGCTTTGCGCATGCTGGCGACTCGGCTCTTTGGGACCTGCTGCCGCTTGTGCGCCACTTCCACCCGTCCGTGAGTCTTAACGCGCGGCAGCTGCTGGAGGGTGCGAAGGTCACTTCGACGGCGGACGTCACGCTGAACACGCTCATGCACTTTCTTGACCGATTCGTGTTCCGGAATCCGAAGAAGCACATGGGCATCAAGGGAACGAGCATCATGCAGCCGGCGCTGGGCGGCGACTTGCAGGATGATGTGCTGGTTCGTCGCACGGATGTGCCTCTAGACTATGTGAACCAAGCCAGCTTCTGGTCTCTGCGCCCGGAGAATGTGCCTGCGGACCTGCAGTTCTTCCACCAATACTTCCATTCGAAACTCAAGCGCGCGCAGAATTTGCCTGAGCCTGCCTCCAAGACGGCTTCCGATGACCTCGACGGTTCGGAAGTTGGTGGCGAGCTGGACGAGGAGCTGAGTACGGATGATGAGGATGAAAAAGAAATCTGGAAGGCCATGAAGGCCTCTATGCCCAAGCACGAGGAGGAGGAAGACCTGAGTGACGACGACGATGATGACGAAGTGCTGGCGCAGCTCAAGGCAGACGCTGAATCGAGCGAGGACGACGTGGACGACGCCGAGGACGAGGAGGATGAGGACATTGAAGCGCCTGAGGACGAGGAAAATCCTCGCTCAGATGACCAGCAAGTATGGTCCGATGAAGACTCTGACGAGGAGGATGGCGCGATGTTCTTGGAAGACGAGGACGACCTTGTGCCCTTCACCAACTTTGACGAGGAGTCGACGCAGATCGCGGGCAAGAAGCGTCCTGCTGACGAGACCGCCGATGTGCCCACTAGCAAGAACAAGGGTCGCACAGCTCAGCGCCAGAAGCGCCGTGCACTGCCCGAGTTTGCCAGTGCTGAAGACTATGCCCACATGCTTGACTCCGACGACGACGGCAATTAGCCTCCGTAGTTCTTTAGGCCCGATCGGGTGCCCGATCCTTTTCGTCCACCATGGCCATGGCCACTAGCGCGGCTCGGCGCGAGATTCTCGAGGGCGATCTGATCATTGTGTTTGCTGTATGTAGCGCGTGCTTACCCAGTCCCGAGACCGCACACCGACCCCGCTCGTGGTCCAGCGCGGCGAGAAGCTCATCAACCTATTTGGCTTGTTCCCCCATGATGACATGATTGGCCGTCCGTACGGCAGCAAGGTGCGTTTTATGCACTCACAGCAGCTTCATTCATCGAACAAGAAAGGTTTCGTGTATCTCTTGCGTCCTAGTCCGGAACTTTGGACTATCTCTCTCCCTCATCGCACCCAGATCCTGTATGCACCCGACATGGCCTTCATCACGATGAAGCTCAATCTTTCGCCAGGGGCTCACGTTATTGAGGCCGGTACGGGTAGCGGCAGCTTTACACACTTTCTAGCACGCACAGTAAGCCGTGGACCACCCGCCGGCGGCGGCGCGGGCCAGACGCACTGCACCTGGCCCACCCGTTCGGGTTCCTTGACGCCTATGGTCGACCAGGCGCAGGTCTCTGACTTTGACGGGCGAGTCTATTCGTTCGAGTTCCATGCTGAGCGAGTAGAAAAGGCTCGCACGGAGTTTGCGGAGCACGGTCTCGACAAGACTGTCGTCCTCGCTCATCGCAACGTGTGCAAAAATGGATTCGGCCTCGATCCATCGTGCGATGCTGTCTTTCTCGATCTGCCTGCTCCGTGGGAGGCCGTGCCACATGCAAAGGAGGCACTCCGCACTGATATCGCTACTCATATTTGCTGCTTCTCCCCGTGTATCGAGCAGGTGCACCGTACTGTGGCCGCGCTTTCCGAGCATGGCTTTAGCGATATTACCATGTACGAAAGTCTAGTCCGCACGCATGAGTCACTTACCAACGTTGCACCGCTCGAGCCGATTTCTCAGGTTGTCGAGCGAATTCAGCAAACGGAGTCAAAACGCGAGCTTCGCCGCCAAATGCAGATCCAGCAGTCGAAGCTCGAGCGCGAGCGCCGTCAGGCGGAGAAAGAGACCCAAGCTCAGCAAGCTCCCGACACAGCCGAGGACCGCCGTCATGCGCTTACAGCTACTGTGCCCCACAGCGAAAGTGCTGTGGACACACCACACGTTGAATGCGTGCCCTCGAAGCGTAAGGCGACAGATGAGGAAGAGCCATGCGTCCCTCCGACCGGCTCGACCGTGCCTGAGCCACCTGCCGAGATGCTCTACAGCAGCGGCTTCCGCCAAAAGGTGGAGCGCCGCCCTGTCCAGCCAGCCAACGTATATTCGCGCCCTTATCCGCACATGCGTGGCCATACAAGCTATCTGACGTTTGCTACATTGCTGCCGCGCAGCTAGCTTGTGTTATACCCTTGCAAGTCGCCCAGGAAATTGTATTGAATAGTCGACGTAGGGGCATTCGAGCCTTGGAAATCGAGGCCCACAACAAAGTGCTCTGCGCTCGATGCACGGCTGCTCTGTGGTTTGGCCAGCTCGACGTGCGCAAAAAGGCGGCGGAGCTGCGCGAGGAGCATGCGGGTCGATGGGGTATATGGCTCCGCAAACACTTTGGCCACAAATGTTCCACCTTTGCGGAGCATGCGCAATGCCATGGTAATAGCGGCAATCATGAGCTGGGCATGCACAAACTCATCCACTTGATGAATGCCTGTCACGTCTGGGGCTCCGTCACAAACGATCAGGTCGGCCAGACGCTTTTCCTCGGACGCCTGTGCACGCTGGAAGGCAGCTTCCACGGCTTCTGCCGTGGACTGAGTTGTGATATCCCCTACCACCTGAGTGACGCCCTCCAGGGGCGCCATGATTTGCAGGTCCACAGATACGATGCACGCACCTGACGGCCCCAGCGCACGACTCAGCACTTGGCTCCATGAGCCTGGCGCCGCACACAGGTCAATCACGTATCCTGGCATATGCACATCGCGCGACAAGGCCGAATATACTCGCGCTCCCAAGCTATCACCCAGCTGCGCACACAAGACAGCTTCTGCATCGGGACGAAGGTCATTTCCTACCTCTTGCTCCAGCATACGGTAGGCTAGTGAGTGACCACGTCTACCAAACAAGCCATAATGCTCATCCAGATGTAGCAGCTTAAAGGCCGAACGCGCGCGATACCCCTCCTGCTTGCCTTGGCGGTAAAAGTGGTCCCGCTGGTCCTTGGTGGATTTGCCCATCTGTGAGCAAGTGGAGGCAGGATTCGAAGCGAAGCGGCGTGTTGCTTTTTCATGGACGAGGTTATTGCGCGCAAGAGGGCCGAACGTGCGCGCCGCAAACAGTCTGCAGCACAGCAGCAAGATGCTGAAGAACAGATGAACACATCTGGTGCCATTTATTCCCGCTCATGGAAGCCCTTGAAAAGCTTGAGTAACGGTACCCGCGTCCGTATCGTGTCTTGGAACTTGCTTGCCCAGTGTCTCGTGCGCCGTGAATTGTTTCCCGGAAGTGATTGTCTAAAGTATAAGACCCGCTTTCCAGGAATTGTGGCAGAGTTGAGCAGCTACGATTTTGATATTGGCTGCTTCCAGGAAGTGGACTCAATGAATGAACTCGGCCCTGCCATAGAGAAGCTGGGATACGCATACGAATACGAGCGTGGTTATGCTAACAAGAAACACGGACTCATGATCGCATGGCGCAACAAGCAGGATAATCGTACTTCTTTTGAGGCCCCCATTCTAAAGCGCGTCCTTTCCCTGGACGACATGGCCCCATGGGGTAGCGAGGTGCAAGGGCCCAGTCTCTCGCGCGTCACTCGCAATATTTCTATGATAGTGGTCCTTCCTTTTTCTGGAAGAGAAGGAGGCATAATTGTGGCTACGACACACCTTTTTTGGCACCCTCGCTATGGCTACGAACGCGTGCGCCAGGCAGCCATTATCACGCACTTCCTGAACGAGCTTCGTCAAAATACCCAACAGCCGTGGTCCTCGTGGCCGATCATATTTGCCGGAGATCTGAATGATCAACCCCATTCATCAACCTACACAATGCTTACGGGAGGTACGGACACTTACCTGCGTCAAATCGAGACCGACCTGGAGCCATCTCGTGTTGTTCATACGTCGGTGGATGAAGCGCGCGGTCTTCGTACTGTCCACTATGCTGCGACTATCTCTGAGCAGGGAGACGAGGACCGGATACTTGGTCGCTACCGTCCAGCACTAGAACATGAGTTGCTCACACCTGCGCAACTTGTGCGGTATGGCCGTTTTACCACGGCTGGACGTCCGAGCCATTTTCGGAGTGCATACGGCTTTGCATACGCAGCCCTGGCTGCCGAGGGTGCCGAGTTCTTCAAAGATCGTGGCACCGCTCCTGAACGATACGATCAAACGGAATCACCAACACCCACGGATCCACGACAACTTGAAAGTTTCGAACCCAAATGGACGCTTCATTCCAGCCTCTTCCGCTTAACTCTCGACTATATTCTGCTAGCACCCTCTGCATCTGATGACGAGTCAGAGTACCCTGATGTGACAGCACTTCTGATGCTGCATCCCGAGTCGGTGCTTCATTCCGGCGTACCCCGCCTAGGTGTATGCAGTTCCGACCATGTCATGGTTGGGGCGGAGATTGCTTTATAGTGTCCAACAACACGCAGGTGTGGAGGTATTTGTGTAGCGGTCGTGCGGCTTGCCCTGCCGCAGATGCTCCGGTGGTGTCGGTGGGTGCAACCCTATGCTGCTGGCCTGCTGCTGGCTCCATGTTACGTCCATGTTTTGAGTATTTTGTGGTGTGTGGTCGTACTTGCATTGGAGCGCGGCACATTTTACTGGGTCACAAGCCGCTGCAACCTTCCTCAAGACGCCGAGGTATGTCTGACCGACTCATAGTAGTCTTCGCTTCGTGTTTTAGTGCTGAGTGACCCCCAAATTGTTGAAAAAGGCACCTACAGCTCGAAATCTCTTATACCTTTAACCATTATCAGCCACTTCTCCAATGAGTATCTACGGAAGGTATGGCTCGCTCTATCTGGACAGGGTGTGGGTGCCTGGCTATGGCCGGGGCCTAGACCGGCAGATCTCGTTGTCTTTCTCGGCGACATGACTGATCGCGGGCGCTGGTACCGAAGTTTCGAATTTTGGTCAGAGAGTCAAGCGAACTGGCAGTCACTGTTTCCTGGCATCCGCGTCTTGCGCAGCACAGACCAGCCGCTTTCGCGACGACGTACTCAGGACCCATGGCCTGCATTGGTGCTCCCCGGAAATCACGATATTGGCCTGCCTCTTTCAGAATCAGGCACACCTACACCGGAAAACCAGATGGCCGCTGAGTGGTTTCAACAGCGTTATGCACCTTTTGTGAACGACCAGTTCCAACTCACCAACGAGCATGGTTCGGTCTCCTGGGATGCGCGTATTCCTTTATCCGTTGATGGATCAAGAAATGTGACCCATGAGCTCATACTCGTGAATGGCCCGGCCCTTGTAGGTATGGAAACCATCGATGCGGAGCCTTTGCGTACCGAGCAAGCTTTGGCTGCGGCCAAATCTCATGCCGCCCCGACATCCAACATGATTGATTGGCTTGGTGCTCATGCTAGTCCTGATGGTGCGTCTTTTCAACTGACCTAGTTCCCCGTATTCTTTTCACACATGTACCCCTGTCACGCAGAGCATCAGAGCGGTCTTGTGACATAGCATGGCGCTCGGCATCTCACGGAGTCTTTCGAGAGTCACATCGTTCACCCATACCCGGCGGAGAGATTTTCCAAGGTGGGGATACAGCGCGGACATACCAAAACCTGGTGAGGGAGAATGTCTCAAACTACGTCCTGAAAAATATTCAGCCGGCTGTCGTGTTCACTGGTGATGACCATGATCATTGCGAGGTGATACACCGGCATTTTCGTCATGATCAGGCCCACAGTGTACCTGGCTTTGACCCAACTGATGTGCCTGAACTTACAGTCAAGTCAATGTCTATGGCAGAAGGCGTCCACCGTCCGGGGTATGCATGGCTTCAGCTTTCCTCTAACCAACACGGTATCGACTACCGGCCATGCTTATTGCCGAATCAGATATTCATATGGATTGGCCTATATTTGCCCCTCTTCGTTCTCACCTTAGCATTCCTGCTTTTTAAGAGTGGACGGCACCAATCGCATACACCCCTATTACCCAGCCATACTCTGCCCAGACAGAATCGTATCCGAACAGGGCGCATTTTCGTGCGTGGATCCAATGTGTTTGGCTCTATTCGTCGTTTAGCACACCAGGTGGGGTTGATTGGATTTGCGCCTTTGCTTTTGTGGCTAGTTCTACAATCATGATGCCTCGAGAGCCGCACTAGGGACCAATCCCAGCTCTTTTAACGTCTTGTCATGATCTTCCGCTGTATATGTCTTTCGGGGAAAGGTCGTCGAGAACTGTGTCAGTATATAGTATGACGTACTGTTAAAGAAGCTGCACCTTGTCCTTTGCCGTCCTGCAACACAGCCCTTTCCACGTCTCCCAATGTGGCCTCTACACCCATGGTCCCCATCCACATACCACCAGGAGCTCGTACACGCAAACGCGTCTCTGTTGCAGAGCTAGTCTTGGGTGGCACAATCTGAGTGGGCTTTGCTGCTGGCTGTGGGGGCTCTGCTAGCCCTTCACGCATGGCCTTCTCCATCGCAGCCTTCTCAGCACGCCGGCGCTTATCTTCCTCGATCTGCTGGCGGACACGTTCCTTGGCGGCAATATCTTCCAGGCGTTCGCGTCTCTTTTTCTCTGCCTCTTTAATGCGTTCCTTGCGCTCGAGCTCTTCACGCGCTTGGCTAGCCTCCTGGCCAGCCTTGCGGCGAATCATTTCATTAGCCCGTCGCTCCTTCGCATTCTGCTCTTCTTGGGCAGCACGCTTTTGTGCTGCCTTGGCGCGAAGCTCCTCAAGTCTGGCCTTCTTTTCCTCTTCCGTCAAGGGCTTAATTTCTTCTGTACTCTCACTGAAATCTTCATGGCCGGACTTATCCGCATGATACATAGCAAGATCCATATCCCGGAAAACTTTAGTGCAAGTATTGCACTTGATTGATTTGGCAACGGCGTCTGTTTGTCCCGCTGACTCGGGCGAGGCCGCCTTTTTCCAGTCCGAGGGCATAGGCTCGTCCTGATGAGCCTCCAGATGATCGAGCGCTTGTTGAAGCCCGCCTGACGTCTCATGGAGTGCCCAGTCAATACGTTCTTCTTGGAATCCCATTTCCAGCACTATAATCAGATGATCAATACGCACAAGTCGCCCTATCGCCCATGGTGTGATGGTCGTGTGCCCCAACGTGGAGGTGAACAGTGCATTGCTACACGTGGCTATCTAGGACGGCGGTATAGGTCCTTCGAATTTCAGCGCGACGCGCCGCTTCTTCTTTGGCTCTCCTTCTTTTGCTTCGGGCTTTAATTCTGGTGCCGAGTGATTAGGCACTGTCAAAGTTGCATGGTCTTGTGCGCCCCCTGCCGTCGTAGGTTTTTCCGTATTCTGGGCGGGTATAGGCATGGTAGGTTCGACACTAAACTGAAAGGTCCTGTGCAGGGACGGTTGCTTATCATAGTCATAGGGCTGACCCAGCTCATGGTAGTCGAACACAGCCGTCGAGCAGTAGCCGTCGGATGACGACATCATTAAAAGCTGTCCATCGGGCGACCAGGCCAAGTCCGTAAAGGATGCGTAATGCAGGTTGCTAAAGCAGCATATAGGTCCAGCCTGTTGGGTATCATAAACCCACACAGAATCTTGTGTGGCAACGGCATATACCATGCGATAGGGGAAGCCAAAAACACTTGCCTTACCTGATCCCTCTGGCGTCTCTCGCAGGTGGTATAAAATCGGCGAAAAGCGAACGATCAATGTCACTGTCTTGTGTCCTGGAAGCACAGCGATAGGTGCATGAGAGTGCCCAAAGCTAGCGCGGCCATACAGATACACGGAGCCTGTAGATGTGTTGGATAATTTGGTCGCATCATTGGCGTGAGGTGATGACACAATATGCTGCCCCGTGGGTGTGGCCAGCAAAGCTCCATCAGGCGAAAACGCCAGTCGACGGAAGAAGCTGCTGCAGCGATCATCACCATACATTTTGTGAGTGTGCTCTCCCCCCTCCGGTTGTTTTATTTCCTCCTGCTTGTGCAATGCAGGCGAGATCGTGGGAAGATTTGAACGCTTTCTCTCCGAGGTCACTGCATCGTTCGGGGCAGAAGCGGCTTCCGAAGGTGTCAAAGCTTGACTCGCCCTCATATCCGTGCGCTGATTTTTGCTGGCAAGCACTAGGTCCACTTTGTCATTGGGATTTCGGGTCAAACGGCTAATAAGCATGGAACGATCACTGCTCTGCGTCGCAAGAAAAAGATTCAATGGGTCCCAGGCAACCCCTTGGATATAATGTGAGTGGTCCGATACTTCGCGCAGGACCGTTCCTGTGGATGTCTGGATAATGCGCACGGCAAAGTCTGTACCACCCACAGCAAGCATATCCCCTTCAGGGCTCCATGCCATATCATATAGTTCCTGTGTTGTAGCTCGCGTCATCAATCGGACACGCCACGTCTCTTTGTCGTACTTGGATTCTGTATCAGTAGAATTCAAGTGACTTTCGCCAAAGGACTGCAGCGCCTGGTTGCTGCGAGCCCAAAATAGAACCGCCCCATCGTCTCCAGCGGACGCCAAGACCTCGCCAGACGGTGAAAAACGAACAACATTAACTACACCGGTGTGTCGAGTCAATGTTGACAAGTATTCAGCGCGGGGAGGGTGCGGTGATGCACTAGACGACGCAGCTAGCGCGGCAGGTGAAGGAATATTGGGGTGGATCATCCACATACGAACATTGTTGTCACCGCCTGCCGTTGCTAGTCGCCAGCTCTGCCCACCAGCCAATACAGGGGCTTGTTGGTCATTCTGTTTGCTGGTTTCACCGTGTCCAGATAGACTTTGGCCAGGTGGAAGTCCGGATGCTGCTACGTTAGAAAACACACTTAACACATACCTTGTCCTAAGTTATGATCCAAGACATTCGTAAGTCTCGATGAAGTAATGGGTTGAAAATCACAGGAATATATAGGAAGTGTGTCGTGCCATCGAATTTCAAAAGTGACACAGCGAACCATGATCAAACGCGGTGGCCGCCGCTGCCGTGAGGATAAATCGTCGCGATGCGTCCGTCGCACGCCCCGTTTTTCGGCCGATCTACAACACCGCGACTCCCGAGCTACTAGGGTGACCAGCTTACGTGGAGAAAAGGACCTCCCGCTCGCGACAATTCCGAGTTGGATATAGTAGCTACGTGATAAGGGTGGCAGGTACTCGCTGGAGTTTCTCATCGATCATACGAGTTCCTGTAATGAACTGTTCCATTGTGAGGCATGAACATGTAGGATCATTGTTAGTCACAGTGCGCCATATATAGGACAAGTCCTGAGCTGGGAGGCCACTGCGATCCCAAACCATTTTTACAGCCCCAGCCCGAACGACTGGACATGTCGACTCGTAGATACACAGTTTTTGAAAAAGAGAATCATATGTGGCTGGTAGTGCAGCAGTGTCGCGACCAAACTCTAGCATTCTCTCTTGACTCGTATAAACAGATTCTTTTGAACGTCGCGCTGGGGGAGGGGGGGCTGAGCGTCGTGTATTTGAAGATACGTTCCCGGGACCGACTAGAGGGATGGTTCCAGGATTGACTGTTTCGGGTGTTTCAGGCATCGTTGTAACAGGTCGTTTAGGCAGACTAGGCATATTCGTCATCTGGTTAGGTTCGCTTGAGATCTCATTGGCGACATGATCTACAGCGAGTGGCTTTGCATTCGTCTTCGGGCGGGGAGGTCGTGGTGGGCGCATCTGTGGCGTGCTTTTCGACATCATCGAGTCGCTGAAGTTACTGACATGTGGTGATTCCGGTAGTGACGACGTCGTCGCATGTTCAGATGAAATTTTAGGGCGACTGGAAGAATCAGGAGAAGGGTAGTCAATTGTGGGATCGTTAGTATTCGATAATTTTGCCTCTGTCACAGGGGATTTGGGCCTGGCAGGGCTGGTCGCTTGATTTGAACTATTCTCGATCTCGCGATCCAATTCCGATAGGGGATGTGTTTCAAAAATGCTTGCATTATCTTTGGATCCAGGTATGATTGAGCCTGGCTTCTTTTCCGAGCTGCAGTCCGCGCGTCTGTCTTCGAGCGGCTCGGCTTCCAGGCGCGGGTCGTCTAAAAGGGTAGGGCCGATAGCGGCTTGCGTTCCCCCAATACTCCCAGCCGGATGTTGTGAAGGCAAACACTTATCAATTTTATCTTGCCGAGGGTCTTGTACGGAACCTTGTTCGAATAGGGCACGCAAGCTCTTCACACTGATAGCCTGCTCCCCCGACATGACATGCAATGTGGAGGCAAGTGGGTGTGTTGACCACTTCCTTTGGTTCCAACTGCATCCTACGTACTCGCCATGGTCAATCCATCTATCTGGTCTCAATGCTTCCCGTATGTTGACGCATCTGACATATAAGTCCTGAACCACAGTGGGGGATCGAAAATATGCCTGATCTTACTGGCATGGTGTGTGACGTGTACTTATTCAGGTGGCTATTGTTACCGGAGGCAATTCGGGAGTTGGCTTTGAAATCTTTAGAGCACTTCTAATCAAAAGTGCCAAGGTGTACATTGCTTCAAGAAATGAAGCTCGGGCACGTACTGCATTTCTTAAAATCCAAAATGATCCTGATGTGCCCGAGGGCGAATACGGATTTCTTCATTTGGACCTAGGAAGCCTGCGCAGCATTCAGGAATTCGTACGTGAATTTCAAAGCAAGGAGAAGCATTTACATCTTCTTTTTAACAACGCTGGAATTCTGGAACCTGCTGGTGGTGCGACAAAGGATGGTTATGAAATTCATCTTGGTGTAAACGCACTGGGGCCTTATTACTTGACCAAACTACTCTTACCAACAATTCTAGATTCCAAGAGACAAAACCCTGGTCGACTTCCTCGTGTTTGTTTTGCGAGCAGTATAAGCCATCACCATGCTACGAAGAAAGGATTCGACCCACGAAACCCTTCTGGAGAAAAGAGCAAGAGTATTTTCCCTCTTTTCATCCAAGCGTATTCAAACAGTAAAATGATGAACGTCCTGACAATGCTCAAGTTTGATCGCATATACGGCAAGGATGTCATTTTCTCAGCTGTGAATCCCGGCCTTGTGAAGACTGACATTGCTCGTAATATCACCAAAGTCTCAACTGTATTTATCGGCCAGATGATCGGATCACATATTTTGCATGATGCTAGCAAGGGTGCTTTGACTCATCTCTATGCAAGCACCGCACCAGAAACTGGCAAGGAGGGGGGTTGTTACTATGTTCCTTGGGCACGTCTAGGGGAGCCTGAGCCAATTGCCTATGATATATCAGTCCAAGACACTAGTATGTACAAACAAAACTAACATGCAGTGTCGCAATTTTTCGACGAGCTAATTCAATTGCGTGTATGACCTAGTTAGACACTGCACCTAAAAATCTGACGTACCTTCGTAGCACATTTAACGCACGTGCCCCTTCCCCGCGTCGGCCCGTCATTCTCCACACAACCCGCGAGCAAGTACCATGTCTGGAATGATTAGTGCTGTGTACCCGTGCGTTATATTAATCTCATAAAAGCCCTGCGCCCAAGTGGAACGTGGAAAAGATTCCTGACCTGAGTGGGAGGGTATGTTGATTGAATTTATCCAGATTGCTATTGTTACTGGCGGTAACTCTGGCATTGGCTTCGAGACTGTGAAGCAATTACTGAACAAAAATGCCAAAGTCTACCTCTGTGCTCGGAACCCTGAGCGTGCAAATGCTGCAATTGCTAAGCTTAGAGATATGAATCTGCCCGGTACGGTTGAGTATCTTCCTCTTGACTTGGCGAGCCTGGATGCTATCAAGTCATTTGCGGACAACTATCTCTCGAAAGAGAAAACCCTGGATATGCTGTTCAACAATGCTGGTGTGATGAACCCTACTGTGGGCCCGGAAACAAAGGACGGCTATGAGCTGCATGTGGGAACCAACAGCCTTGGGCACCATTATCTGACCAAGCTTCTCCTGCCAGCCCTGCAAGCGTCGGCCCAAGCGACTCCCGATCGCCCACCTCGTGTCTGCTTCACTTCTAGCTTGGTTCATCGCCAGACGTCTAGCAAAGGTTTCGACCCAGAGGATTATACTGGACTGAAGGACCTTCCTTTCTACATGCCTTCAGCCACGCGCACTTATGGAACAAGCAAGGTACGCACTACCACTAACAGTAGTTTTGCAACATCCTGAGTATGTTTTTGAAACTTACACAGGCGCGAAATGGTATCAGCGCAACTTCTCGGATAAGGGAGTTATTTTGTACGTCTAATGAAGTCTGACATTAGCACGTCGTGCCATCCCGGTGTACTCAAGACGGAACTAACACGAGAGTGGACCTCTGGAGTTATGGGTCTCTTTATGCCTATTTTGCACCAGACTGTTTTGTACCCCCAGGAGATGGGCTGCATTACTCAGTTATACTTGAATACAGCACCTGAGGCTGCCAACAAGGGCGGTGCATACTTTGTTCCTTGGACTCGTGAATGTGAACCGCTCTCCATCGCAAATGACATCTCTGTTCAGGATGCTTGTATGTGATCTCAACTGACCTTAGTTGCGAAGTGGTGTGACGAGCAAGTGGCTAAGCACATTCATGCATGACCGTGTAGAACTGATAGCCCGGTTGGATCATTAGTTGTTACATAATATTTGACTGGGCCACAGAGATGTCGAAATATATTTCCCACCTCGGCCCTACAAACCACCAGCGCTCTTGCTTGGGCGGTCAAGAATCCCGACCTCTATGGTTGATCTTTTCAACATTCTTCTACAGCAGAATTGTGTCTCAGCAGCCATTGTTCGACGCCGCCTTATTTTGAACGAACTTCTTCAATCCGACCTCGGTTCGGAACCGGACTAATCTTGCCTAAGCTAGACTGATTCAAGGCTTCCAAACATGCCCATCTTCAACAATTCGAATGCACAGCCTTCCCAACCGCCTACACAACTCGAAAATGAGGCACCAGAACCATCGAAGCGGTTCGGCATTCGTCCAGGTGTCTTATCGCTCGCTGGGCTGTCTAAAATAATGCCAGCACAACCGATGACGCCGTCGCCCACGACTCCCAAGCAGCTAGGAGTGCCAGCATCTACTCCTGACGTGGATCCTCCGCGCCTGGCACAATTCTCTATGCGGCTAAACGAGCTTGTGAACCGTGCATTCGTGACTGCCAAGGACCACTCTATGCCAACTATGACTCATACAGGTACATCACCCTTCACAGGGCAATCTATTTCTGTGCCTCGCATTCAAAATATTGTATATGGGTCCAGTCACTTGCCCAATCGTATGTGCGTTATCGAAATGACGCGCACCGTTGTGGACGAGCTTCACAATGCCGAGAGCGTGGACCCATATCTGCTACGTGCAGTCTCGCGCACTGTCTTGAAAGCTGTTTCCCACTTTGTTTCGCGTATTGAATCACAGCTTGTTTCTTGGAGAAGTGATCCAAGCTCAATCCAGATTCCCGTCACTGTACGCGGACTTCAAAATGTTCCACCTGCGATGGAATTTAATCTGGCACTCATTAGCCTCGAATGGATTGTCGAAGAGAGTTTGGAGCGCTGCTTGGAGGGACTACCTCCTCTGGCCCTGCTGCATTCTCCCAACCTGCTAGTACCGACAGCTGCAGAGGGTCTCGCAAAACAACCTATGCCACCATTCGTTCATGATATTCTTTCCCCATTGAGGGAGAATATGGAAGCAAGTATTATTCATGTCATACAGCCCATTCTCGTGAACATCAAATCCTCTCTGACCTCTTGCATCTTACGAGCTAGTTTTCATCCCTTCCAACCTCGACATGCCCCGCCTGTCCGCGAACTTGATGCAGAAGGTCATACACATAAAGGCCCTTGGTACAAGGAACTGGAAGAGCGTCTCGATGTGGTATACCGTCTTCTTATGCTGCGCATTGTAGATCGCTGCGGCCAGGATGGCCACGCCTGGTTTATCTCTGTTGCTATCCATGCAATTTGGAAAGGCCTCGTGACAATCACTTCAAGGAGTGTATTCGCGCCAGCTTCTGTGGTAAACGCAGAATTTATGCATACATTCGGTCGCACATCCGGAAGTGCTCCTTCTAGTGCCGTTCTTAATTCGCTTTTGGCTAATGATCCCAATTCCCGTCGAGTTCCAACACCTACACAACTGGCGCATGCTCTCCGCTCGGTTAGTCGAACTCACACCAACCGTCACGCTCGAATGTTTGCTGAGAATGGATCAGGCGTTCAAACGCCAGTCGGACTGGCAGCGGACTTTGATGCTTGGCGTGGGCACTTTACTTTGCCAATGGGCCAAGACGATTGCTACGTTATCAACCCGCTTATTGTTGCTGATCAATTGCATGATCTCCAGGTATTTGAACGGCTCATGCGACAATTCTGTTCCGGCTTCCTAGATTCTCCTAACGAGGAAAAGACGGAAGAATCGGAAGCTGGTGATGAGGATTTGGCGCGAGAAGCTTTGAGGGAAGCGTTTACAGCGCTTGAAAGTACAATCATTGTCTTGAGGACTCTGCTACAGGACCCTGAGGCTTTACAGCATTTGGGGACGACTAATTTGGCAGAAGACGAAAACGAAGGACCTTTGTCTCCATCAGCTCTTCAAGCTTTTCGAATGATTCCATCGTTGTTGTTAATTCAGATTGCCTACTGCCGAATTCCACCAGGTTGGCCCTCCAACGAGGCCTCTTCTGCACCAGGACTTCAGCTTAATGATAAGTTGCCTACGCCGCCAGAGCTTTTCAATTATTCATGGTCAGACTATGAGTCGGCGCTTCCCGGTTTTGCCTCTGGGGAGGCAGCTGCTCAATCGCTTGTGGACCGTTACGGAACATTGTTGAATGATCTATTTCAAATGATGGACCGCTCTTTTGTGGAACTTGATGATCTACAAGCGGCTCCTGAGTACGAGGATGCTTCAGAAGACTCGGCAGAAGATGTCCCTTCATCTATGACTCAGTCGATGCCAGCCTTGGAGCCCAAAGAAACCGATTCGAAAGTGGATAAAGCACCACTTGTATCTGCTCTTGCAAATGTTTCTATTGATGATACGTCAGCATCACGTCGCTCATGGTCGTCTCACCGTGTCGTGTCTCCTTTGGGGCCTCGTCTGTGGCGCCGTAACGCCTCTCAAGGCCCTCGGTTCCATCTACCTAACGCGTTGCCACCTAGAGTATCCCGCACACATGCCACAAGCACAGGCTTGTCGCGTGGCCGTGCAAATTCAGGTGCTGCTTCGTCATCGCTACCGCGAAGCACGACCCATACTTTCGCTCAAATGCAACGAGAAGCGCTAAATGTGTTTAAAAGTGTGCTGCGACACCTCGAATCTGTCCAATAAATAGCGTAGGATTGATTGGTAGGACTTAGTCATCCCCAAAGTGTTCCTGGCTACCAGCCCAAACTTTGTACTTATGCTACGTCGAGCAGTGCCGCTGACTGCGCGGCTGCCTTGGGCAGCACCGCGACTGCCTCAGAAACTTGCCAGAATCGTTACTTTAAGATCCCTTCAAACAAGTACAGCCACCGCGCACGAGAAGAAGCCGCAGTCCTTCTCCCATGCTCATTTTGACGGTAAGAGCACCTCTGATAAGGAGCCTCCTGTTGACGAAACACATGCTAGCACTACAGAACACGCCGTAATTTCCATGTTTGACCTATTTTCTATTGGAATTGGCCCATCTTCATCACATACGGTCGGCCCCATGCGTGCAGGCGCTATTTTCGTCCAGGACCTGCGAGAGTCGGGGCTTCTCGACTCGGTATCTAAGATTAAGCTAGCGCTGTATGGCAGTCTTGCCGCCACTGGCAAAGGACACATGACGCCTCAAGCGCTGCTTCTAGGACTGGAAGGAGCAGACTGTGAAACGGTTGATACGGAGAGTGTGCCCATCAGATACGATGAGATTCTCAATACGAAAAGGCTTACTCTGGGTAAGGATTCCACTGCGCAGTGTCTTTCCAAGGAGATTCACTTTGACTTTGATAAAGATCTGGAGGTACGCTCACAATATTGACGGTTTAGTGGAAATGGGGGCAAGTATTGCCTATGCATTCAAATGGAATGCGCTTCAGTGTATTTAACGAGGACGGTGACCTTTTAGCGACGAACGACTTTTACAGTATCGGGGGTGGCTTTGTGCTCAATGGAAAAATGGCCGTGGCTGAAACGGTAGGCCCTCGTCCTATGCCGACTCCAAGTCCAACCTCAACAGACTCGGAGTTAGCGCGTGCCATTACTCTATCGCCTGAAGTGACAGATCATCACCCTATCGACGTTTTAGAAAATGTCTTTTATAAGTCGATCCGGCGAGATGATGCAGACGGAGAGCGTCGCGATGGTGCATCTCTGCAAGATGACAGTTCTTCCGTGCCGCTTCTCCCCGAAAGCAGTCAGCCCGAGCCGACGGCTACCGAGGAGAACAAGCAGCCCCCTTTCCCCTTCCGCAACATGTCACAGCTACTTTCTATTTCTCGAAAGCACAACTTAACAATTGCCCAAATCGTCTACGAAAATGAGCTTACTTGGTATACCCCTGAAGAAATCCACGATAAGATTATGAATATTTGGCAAGTGATGGATGAAGGTATCCGTGCCGGTGTGATGAGCGAGCAGGAGATTTTACCTGGCTCCTTGCGGATGAAGAGACGAGCACCCAAGCTTTACGCACGACTCATGCGTGGGTTGTATATGGGACCTCGTCGCCTGGGGAATATGAGCGGTCCGACGTCCCCAGAGGACAGTGTGGATACCAAGAGCAAGCGCGTTCCGGCGGGTGCAGAGGTACCCGCTGTGGCATCGCGGGCTACCAAGCGAGTGCCTCGCATATGCGGCTCATTTCACCACGAGATTATGCCTGTGCCACCGCGTCGGACCAACTTTCCGGCCATGGACTGGCTTTCATGCTGGGCTATCGCGACGAACGAGCAAGTCGCTGCCGGTGGGCGAATTGTGATCGCTCCCACATTGGGTGCCGCAGGAATTATTCCGGCCGTGCTTCGCTACGTGGTCGAATTTGTCGCGCTCACTCCAGAAGACGAAGAAAATCTGGTCAAGACATTTCTGCTAACAGCTGCTGCTATTGGTATGCTTTTCAAGCGAGGAGCTACTATTAGCGCTGCAGAGGGTGGCTGTATGGCGGAGGTGGGAACCAGCTGCTCGATGGCAGCAGGAGCTTTTGCTGCCTGCATGGGTGGCAGTCCTGAAGTGATTGAGCAGGCTGCTGAGACGGCCATCGAACACAATCTGGGCCTGACCTGCGATCCGGTGGATGGACTAGTTCAAGCGCCATGCATTGAGCGGAACGCGGTAGGCTCTGTAAAGGCCGTCGTTAGTGCGAACCTCGCCCTGTCATCCGATGGGGTCCATTCTGTGACTTTGGACGAAGCTATCCATGCAGCACGTCTGACTGCTCGCGACATGCATACCAAGTACAAGGAAACCTCCCTGAGCGGCCTGGCCACCACAGTCAAGATTCCTGTCGCGGTGCCGGACTGTTAGTCTTTAGTCATCATAGGACGGTGCAGTGTTGCGTCGATCGTGATCTTACCCGTTTCTGTCTCCCTACGCGTCCGCGCAAGCCGTCCCGATGTTTGGCGCGAGCTCTGGGAGCATGTTTGGCTCGGCCGCATCGTCGCAACCTACACAACAGGGATCCTCTCTTTTTGGCGCTTCTTCAGCGGTTTCGCAGCCTGGACAGCAGCCGCCAGCAGGGGGGACGTCACTCTTTGGTAACCAGGCCAATGCTCAAAGTAAACCGGCATCTGCTCCTACAGCCGGTCTTTTTGGTGGTAGCGGTAGCAATGCTCCCGGAAGCGTGCTTGGCAACGCGCCCAATAATACAGCTGGGGGCTTCTCAAATCCGCCCAACCAGGGACAAACCGGTGGCCTGTTTGGACAGGCCGCTGCTCCTGGTCAGAATGCCAGTGCTCCGCTGGGAGGTGCTGCACCTATCGGACAGAAGCAAGGTGGAACGAGCCTTTTCGGAAACAACCAGGCGAGTCAGCCTTCCGCCCAAGGCGGAGGGGGACTCTTTGGCTCGTCTCAGACTCAAGGTACTTCAGGTGGCCTCTTTGGCGCTGCGTCGAACCAGAACCAGGGTGGTGGACTGTTCGGAAATTCGCAAACTAGCACTGCGCAGCCTGGTGGTCTTTTCGGTGGTTCGCAGACGCTGCCCTCGACGGGTGGCCTCTTTGGCGCCAAACCAGCCCTGGGTGGGTCTACCGCCACAAACGCGCCTGGAATGTCTACAAACACGTTGGGCTCGTCACAAACAACCCAAACAAATACAACTGCACCTGCTCAGGACAAGAAACTCGGTGCACCTTTGAATGCGCAGCTGGAGCGGATTGCCATGAGTTGGGATACATCCAACCTAGGGACTTGTCAGTTCCAGTACTACTTGTACAATCGCGCACCTGATGCTGCTAGTCAGCAACATTTATGCGTGCGGCGTCCGGATGCGGTGGGACCCATGCACGATGCTCTTTGGGCAAAAGCGTTGCAGGAAAACCCCGAGCCTGACCGACTATACCCCGTTCTGGCGGTCGGCTTTGGCGACCTGCAGACTCGTGCGAATGCGCAGATGGCTGAGGCAACGCGACAGCGTAATAAAGTTGCCGAGCTGACGAAACAGCTCGCTACGTTGCAGCAGAAGCATGACCTGTCAAATGCTGTCCGTGCACAGACTGCGATGATCACACAGATGCGTATCCACCAGCGTCTCTTGTCGCTGGTGAAGGACAGCTCCCTGCTCATTCCTGCACTGCGCGGACAGAGTCTCACGGCGACAGAGGACATGGTCAAGGCGTCGCTGGAGAACTGCGAGGCCCAATTGAATGGCGCTGTTGGCGACTATGCGGCGCCAGCCACAGATCATGCGCATTTGCGGGCGCAGCTGAACAGCCTCTGGGCGCAGCTGGGCGTGGTGCGTGCTCGGAGAGAGGCTCTGCAGGCACAAAATCCGGGTGGCGGCACTGAGTGGGTCGTTGTCGACGAGTCGTCATTTGATGAAATTGCCCATATCCTTGGCTCGTTGCAACAGGGCCTGGTGCATCTGACAAACACGCTCACTTCTGACGGAAAGGCTCTGGATATTGTCTGTGACGGCCTTAAAGGTGTTCCGTTGGTTGGCGTTCGTCACCGCTAAAGTGCAACTACAAGTCCCATTCCTCGATAGCCTCATAGTAGGTCTGGATAAGACGCTTCTGTGATGCCTCGCCAGATTCAGTACTCGAATCACCGATGGCGCGCACCACCAAGTACTTGCGGCCGGTCAGTACGTCCGGCGTCGTAGGTGGTGGAAACGGCCCTTCGGCGAGCGTCTTGCTGGCGTGCGCTTTGGATCCTACAACGACACAGCCACTGTTGTAAGAAACACATACGTACGCTTCGCGTGCAATCACAATACCAGCACACACGTCCCATGCCCAGCATCCAATCTCCCAGTAAGCGTCCAGGCAGCCCATGGCCACATGCGCAAAGTTGAGCGCGGCGGAACCCATCGACCGCACACCTAGGGCCATCTCGCCGCCCTCAACGCCGCCAGCACGGTCTCCAACAAGACGCTGGAAGGAGCGCGACTTTTTCTGAATTACGTCGAGCGAGCGGTCAGAGCCCCACTCAAACGCAATAAGAGCCTGCTTGAACGACGACAGGGGCTGAGGCTGGACCAGAGGAAGAGCACGACGTTCAGGATGCAGCGGCGTCGTCACAAAGGCACCGTGACCCTTTCGGCCAGCATACAAATAGCCCAGGAACGGCGCGTAAATGACCCCGATCGTCGGCTCACTCTGGTAGACAAATCCAATCGAGATGCACACGAATGGGAAGCCCTTGACAAAATTGGTCGTGCCATCAATGGGGTCGATGATCCACGTGGGTGCATCAGTGACTTGCGGACGCTCACCAGCTGCCCAGCTCTCTTCTCCAATGAACTTGTGCTCAGGGTACTTGGCCTGGATGGCACTGCAAACGAGCCTCTCGGTGCTCTGGTCCGTCTCGGTAACCAGATCCGCCGTGTTCTTCTTCTCGTCAAAGCCAGCTGCATTCTCGAAGCGTGTCTCTGAACCTTTCACAATGGCCTCACCAGCCTTCTTAGAGAGATCAATGGCAAAATCCAGCACCTCCTGCAAATCCAGCGTCATGGTTGCTTGACACGGACCGTCCTGGGTCCACGGCGCACGGCCCGCACGTGGCGCGCCTCGCTGGAGTGGAGGTACCTCCCTGTGAACATGCACAGCGGCACGCCGCGCGTGGGTGGGCGTGCCGAGTGGGCACCGCTCCGCGCGGCGGAACTGCTTCCAGGCACGCAGCAGGGTGAGGAAAGGTTCTTGACACCGCTGTCGCAGCTTCCGATTCCTACATGGGAGCTTGAAGATCTCCCATCGCCTGAGACACCCGCCCTGGCGTGGGAGCCCGGCGAGGAAGAGGTGGCCCTTGATGTGGCCGACATGAATCCAGATGTGGTACCTATCGTCAGGAATCCACTTAGGCATTTGTCTGGCCTTGATGCCCTGGACCAGTATGTTGGCCAGTGGCATTCAGGGGGAGCGTTTGCCAGGCCTGATGCGCAGCACGAGCAGCGCGAGCCCCAGCGTGGCTTCCCCGTAGGCTCCGGCATCGAAATTGTTGGGCCTCCTGGTACCGGAAAAACACGCTGGTGTATACAGATGGCCATTTCTGAGCGCCGGCGCCACATATTTCATACCATTCGCGAATACATGACCGATGTGGGGCCTGCCGTGGAGACGGAGCGGTGGGACGACACACTGGGGACTTTTTGCAGTCTCCTGCAGGAGGAAATTGAGCCTTGGTGTGCACATGTTGTACTGATTGATACGGAAGGCAGTATGCATCCTGGCATACTGGCGCAAATGGCCCAGCATACGATGACGGCTGCCGACCTTGACGAGCTGTATGCGCTCGCTACGACTGCTGGCCTAGACATGGACAAGTCAGAGTTTTCTGCGACCGCTGCAATACCCGCCCTGCAGCAAGCGGTGCTGTGTGGAATTCATCTAGTCCGACCTACCTCGCTGGGGGAGTTGGTCAGTTACTTGGGCACAGCAGCGAGCTCGGTGCTTAAAATACCAGGGCTGCCGCCCCGAACGTCTCTGCTCATCGTGGATTCCTTGTCCTTTTTTACCTATCCATACTCGCTTCCTCCTCAAGCTACGAGAGAGCAGCGGCAGACGCGCTCAGAGATCATCGAGTACATCGTGCGGTCACTGACCACGCTCCGGGACAGTCAGCTTCCCGAGCAGGAGCGCTTGACGATCATCGTCACGATGCAGATGTCCACTGCTTTCAGTGGGACAGCAGGGCTGGAGGCGAGCAGTGAACAGCGACTTATTCCGTCTCTCGTGAGCTCCCGCACGACAGCCGAGTGGGGGTCAAGCGTGCTTGGTCGCAGTGCGTGGCGTTTTCTCCTTATGTACGATGGTGTTCGGACGCAGCGGTACGCAAAGCGCACTCACACAGATCTCTTCATGTTACGAGCATGCCAGACCCAGGGCCACTCCCGCCAGGCGCTGTGCTGGACCCAGCGCCCACGGTGCCCTTCCAGATGCATGTGTGTACAGTGCCACTAACGCAGACGCATGGCTTGTATAGTGTATGAGAGGCACTGGCTACTTTTTCTCTGCGGTATCGATGACTGTGTGTTAGGAGAGAGCATACTGATAGTAACGGGGCCTGTTGTGAGTCGTATGCTACGCACCGTCATTCACGAGAGAAACATCCATCATGGCACCAAACTGCCCATCTAAAATCATGAGCTTCCATGGCGTACCCTTAATTTTGTCGGCCGCGTAAGCGTCGCGCAGCTTGGTCAAAAATTCATGGTAGAATGGCTGTGCCTTGTCGCCTCCCATGGCCGAATGGAAGTCGGGCTTGGTCCCCTTCATCTTGGCGTAGAGTGTGAATTGCGACACTGCTGTTACCCGCGCAAACGTACCACAAAGAACCTCCCCGCCGAGCTCTGTGACACTTTCGCGCCACGAGCGCGCATCTTGCGAAGCAACGATACTGTTTTTCTCGATTTTAGCGCCTTCAGGCCATAGCTTCGTAGTAAGGATGCGCTTCACGAGCATATCGGCCTGCTCTGCAGCATCCTCGTGCGTGATGCCCACGAGAGCGAGAATGCCTGGACCGATACTTGAAACAAGCTGTCCATCCACTATAGTCAGTGCACACACACGCACCGTGCACGGACGCCTGCTTCACACGCTGCAGCACAGCACGCATGGTTGGGAAGCAACGCCTTAGTCAGCTCAGATCCACCATGTCGGCTCGGCAGGCGCTGCCGTCGACGCTGCTGCGTCTGTGCGTGATTTGCGCTACGTCGCTGCAGTCGATGAGTGCTGGAGCTGTGCCGGATCATGTCGTGGATGCGCAACTAGCTCAGCAGGATGGGCAGGCTCTTGCCAAGCGAATTCACCATGACCTTTCTCAGCTTATTCAACAGATCCGCAAGGAGGTCACGGCTCTTTCGCTTGCCATGCGGCCATCGGCCCAAGTGCCACTGGATGCAGGCCCACTTGATGGTGTCGATGATGCGAGTGTGACGTCGGCTACTCAACTACTGCAGTCGCTCGCAAGCGATGTCGTACCAAAGCTTGCATTCCTTGCCAATCTCGCCACGAAGCACCAGGCCGTTTACACACTCAGTGACGCGGCGGCACACGACGCCACTATTCAGCTGGCCAAGGACATGGGTGCTCAAGTTATGCTGGGCGAAAACGCTCGCGGCCCCAAAGTGGTGTCGGCCTCAGTGGGCACGCGTTTTGCGCGTGCTGTGCACAAGCTCGTGATGGAGCTGGTAGAAAACGTGGCTGAACTGTGCCAGAGCTTCATGGACGAGCGCACACGCGCGGTGCTTGCTATGGCGCAGAAGAAGCGCGAAGGTGCTCATGCTCAGCTTGCGGCTATTCCGCCATGTTCCCGAGAGACGTCGCTCAGCGTGACCAAGAAGTTATGGACTCTGTGCGATGCGGCCCAGGGAAGCAAGACACACACACCCGGCTACATTGCACGACTCCCTCGCAGCAATTTGGAGGCGATGGCCATGGTGTGGCGCCAAAATGAGCTGGTCATGCGCGACGGACTGGACGAGTTGCAGGAGGCCATGGAGTATGAGGCTGACGACGCTGATATGGACACGAACAGCCAGGACAATGACCTGATTGAGACGGATTGGGACCAGACTCCTGTCCTCACAGCCGAGCAGAAAGAGACAACTCAACAGATCCATGCGCTCCTTAAGCAGGGGCTCACGATCCTATCGATGCTTGGCAAGTCGCTGGACAAGCGAGAGTATGACTGTGACGCAGGTGCTGATGCTGTCGAGGCCATGGCAGCTGCTCAAGACGAGGTGATCGCCGCTGTGCTGTATGCTGAAGACGAGTCGTCTCTGCCTCTTGCGGAGGCCGTGCAAGAGTACCTGGCCGTGTGTCGGCGGCTGCGCGATACAGTCAAAGCGAGTGGCGGACTAGACGAGCTCGAGCGCACATTCCATGCATTAAATCTATAGTACATTAGGTCCGGCGCACAATACCCAAGGCATTGGGCCCTCGGCGGCGCTTGGCCGATGGCCGCGGCACAGACGTGGTCGGTGAAATGGACGCAAGTTGCTGGCGCGTTGAGTCACTAAGCAGGCTCGCAGCCGAGGGCGTTTGTGCGGATGACTCCTTTTCGGTAGGCTCAGAGCCAGCCGGCTCTGTGCTTGCGTCGTCGGCAGGCGGTGCGGCAGGCTCCTTGGGAAAGTACTTGCGCACCAGCGCCTCATCTTCTTCATGCGTCTCATCGGCTGGATCAACAGTCGCTTCGATAGGGCGCTTGTTTTGCGCAATAGCATCTAGGACCGCACTGGTATCCACGCGCTCGAAGCGCGCATTGCGGGTGCGAATGTCCTGCAGTGCATCCATGACTTCCATTTCGCGCTGGGCTTCCTCCATGCGCTTCTCCAGGGCCTTCATAGGATCAATTTCTTCCTCCTCTTCGCCCTCTCCCTCGTTCTCGGATTCCGAGGGAGGCGCCTTGTCTTCCTCCTTTTCGCGCCATGGCTCAAAGTTGCGTTGCGCACCGTGTTCGGCGGCGTAGTCCGAGTTTTTTGGGTCTGTTTTAAAAGTAATTTCTGAAATGCATTGGGGGCACTTGATATAGAAGCGGAAGATAGGAATACCGTAGTAGTCATCGTTGTTCACCGTCTCCTTGCGCGCATTGAACTTTTTGCCACGGTAAATGTACTCGCCGCACGTGTTGCATCGCATGCTGAAGGGGGCCATGAGACGCACCGTCTTTTGCTTGCCACCACCGGTGCGACCCCGTCGAACGGCGGAGGGATCAAAGTCCGGCGGGTAGTACTTCTGCAGGACCTTGCGCTCCGACATGCTGACAAGCGAAGCAAAGCGACGAGAAACTCGCAAGACTGCACCTCCACCCAACATGGCCGGGCTGGGCGAGACGTGCGTGGTGGTCGACTGACGCAGATGGGAGTCGCAGCCCCTAAGCTCCAAGGCGCTAACGGGCGTAGTGTTAGCTCTTTCAGCCCTCTTGTGTGTGCGCATGGTGTATCGCACGGTGCGCAGCACTGTGGCCCTGCTATTTTGGCTCATTCGCTGGGGCTTCGTGCTGTATGTGGTGCTGTGGGCGTGGCTATGGTGCACCACAGCGGACGAGCCTGGTAGCGTGCAGCACGGGCTTGCGACACTACAAAATACCATTCATGGTGCGTGCGATGCCACTTACGCAGGCCTAATTGCATTAGGGTGGAACCTGCTGCAATATGGACAGCAGCAGCCAGGGCTGTCGGCCTCGGTGCTTCAAGGTCTGCAGCAAATGACACAGCAGGACGGCAGGGCCAAGCGTCGCAAGTCCAGGTCAAGTCAGCGGCCGAAAAGCGACCCTGACGCAAGCCTCGCTGACCTAGTCGATGCACCTGGCTGGCGCGACGTATGGGAGTCGATTGTGAACCCGGCGCCTCGAAAGAAAACTTGGCGAAAGCCCACTACAGGAGCGCGCGCCAAGCGCACCTTTTCATAGTACTATGCAACTGCCGTAGCTGGGTGCAGCGCCACATGTCGCGAAGGCACGCGCCACGCCTCGACATTGTAAGCAATCGCACCATCTGTGCACGGATCGTCGCCATCGAGAAACGCCCAGTGTGTCCCGCGCCGTACGCGCGCCAGCATCCAGTCACTGTACAGCGATGCGTGTGCACGCGACGCAGGGTCCCAAGCAGTCGGCGCAAGACGCCCCGCTGTGACGAGCGTGATCGTGACGGGCCGTGCGCCTGCTGGGCGCGTGAGCTGAGCAACCGCTGGCCGCCAGTGACGCACTGCGCCGACCCAGTGGGGCTCATCGTGTCCAACGAGCAGCAATTGCTCCAGCGATACTGACTCATCCAACAGGGTTTGAAGTGCATCGGTCGCATCGCGGTGACCTGCCGCGTCGACAATGTGGGGCGTAATCAGAGCCAAATGGCTAAGCGCAGGAAGCGCGGCGAGGCTAGCCGCTGTGCGTGGGGTCATGCGAAAGCGTGGGCCGTGTAGCTGCAGGTGCGAGAGGCGCCGCCACGGCGCGGCGGGGCGGCCTGGCATAGAGCTAAGCCACAGGGTATCGTTGGTATCGCCTGCTTAGGGACTCTGAAGGCACACGATCTCTTGCAGGGAGCCGCGCGCCTCGTCGACAGAGAGCACGTTGCGACGCTGGAGTGCGAGAGCCTTGGGCTCCGCGTGCAGGCACAGCGACGAAATATGCGTGCAGACATGTAAAATGATTCGGAGTGGCTCGTGGATGGCTGCGGCAAATCGCCGCGCGTGGACGGCCGGGTCAAAGAGGGCGTGTGCCAGCCGGGCAGGCTCGATGGTAATGTGGCGAGTGCATCGGGCGGCTAAGTCACGCAGTCCCCATTTGTTGTGGGCGAGAACGTTTGCAAGCTGGTGTACATGGTGCTCGCCGCGTAGCACGATGCGCGGTAGCAGAACCACGGCGAACAACGCACGACACCACGCGCGGCACGTGCAAGCGAGGCGGCACGCTACAGCGCGTTCATGCTCGGTATCGGAGCATGCAGCAAGGATAGCAATGTGAATGCTGATATCTAGGGGAAGCGTGTCTGTGTGTTTCGGCCCATGGCCCATGAAGCCGGCCCTGCACGCGGCGTGCGGGGTGAGCAGGGGGGGACAGGTACGAGAGTGCCACGCGGAGCCACGTGACATCGAACAGGGCGGCTAGCGTCGCTGGGCGGTGCGTCGTTGGACGTGGGCTGTCATGACCGTGAACACTGTGCCGTCGGGGCGGCGCCCTTCTTCGCACGGAGGAAATGTGCGCTCTACGAGTGGAATCTCGGGGCGTGGTGGTGGGCCGGGTAGTGGCCATGGTGGCCACCGCGGCTCGCATGGCTGGGGACGCGGCGGTAGCGCGCGACATGCGTCCGGGGGCCATGCTAAGTGGCATCGCTCCTCGCATGCAACCGCGGATAGTGCGTCGGCGGACCGCTACGTGGCGCTGTTAAGCATGCTCGTGGGCCAGATGGTCGTTGTGAGTGTGCAGAGCGGTACGCGGTACGTCGGTGTGCTGTCGCCCGGCACGCTGTCGAACGCTAGCGAGGCGGGCATTGTGCTATCATCCGCGCAGGTGCTCGAGACCACGGAGAAGAGTGTGCATGCGGGCGAAGTGCTTCCGACCCTGACGATTGCGCTCAAAGACGTCGCTGAGGTCGATGCGTCGGGTGCGCGCGTCAGCAGTACGCAGGAGCTGCAGAAAGAGCAGGCACAGCAGCGCCGTGGCTCGAGCTTCCGTACGGACACGGAGATCAGTGGCCAGCCCGGCGCGCGTGGTGATGGACGCACGCTGCAGCGCTGGGACGACTCGTCGGCAGGTGCTACGCCGACGGCGGCCTCGCTCGAGCAGTCGACACGCTCGGGTCCCTGGGACCAGTTTGCGGAAAACGAGGCGCGCTTTGGCGTTACGTCCAACTACGAAGAGACCATGTACACGACCAAGCTGGACAAGTCTGGCAAGGACTTTAAGGCGCGAGAAAAAGAGGCCGAGCGCCTCGCCAAGGAGATCCTCGAGGGCTCGACGTCCAATGTGCATGTGGCCGAGGAACGCAATCAGGTACCAGCGCAGGAGGTTAATGAGGAGGACCGGTACGGTGCGGTGGTGCGTGAGCTGCCCACGCCTGCGCCGAACACGATGGGATCTGGCAAGGCGCTTACCGCTGACTTTAGGCAGTTTGTGAGTGCCGAGCGGGAGCGTCTCGTTGTGCGCAAGGCCGAGCTCGCACAGAAGGAAAAGCAGAGCCGCCTCGCGGACCTCAAGGTGTGGGCGCAAACGTTCCAGCTCAAGACGCCTATGCCAGAAGACATGGCGATGGCCATGAAGAAGCGCGTCGATGCGTCGCACATCAAGTCGACGAGCACGGTAAGCTCACCTGCGACCGGGCCTGAGCCACCAGTGGACCAGGCGCGTGCGAAGCTGGCAGCGATGACGATCCCGGCGATCCCCCCGTTCAAAAAGGCCGAGGAGAAGAAGGCGCCCACGAAGCTGAATGCCAAGGCATCTGCCTTCAACCCTGCTGCGGCGTCGTTCACGCCTGGTGCGCGCGTGAGCGTGCCTAGTGTGCCGTTCTTTGGCACGCGCGAGCTAAGGAACCGGCCCAACACGGCGCCTCTGCGCATCAGTGACGACTTTCGCGCGCCCAAGAGCAAGAAGCTGGGCGAGGCGTCCAAGACGTCTGTGTGGTGGTCGTATACAGGCCGGCCGTTCCGCCAGCAGGTCGCGATGAGCACATATATGGGCAAGCCACCGTTTGTGGGCGAAGCGCCGATGCCCCTAGGCGCAGCGCCATCGCTCGTGCCCGTGGCAGCCGCGCCCGGGTACGCGCCGGGCATGGCATCTCCGGTGCCGCCCGGAGCGATGCACGCGGCGAGCTCGCCGCCCGTCGCACCTGCACCCGCCGGCGGGGCTCGTGGCTCCGGCAAGTCGCCGCGCCCATCGCCCCAGCAGGCCATGATGATGCCGCCCGGCGCGCCGGCACCTGGCACGCCGGCGAGCCCGCACCCCGTTGCGCAACAGCCGTACGCATTTGTGTACCCAATGGCGCAGTATCCCTTCCCTGCGCAGCAGCCGTACATGCCGCCCGAGGCGGCGGGCGCGCCGCCCATGATATACCGTGCGCCGCCGCCGCCGGGCTTTGCAGCGCCGTATGCGCCCATGCCCGCCGGCGGACCCGGTGCGATGCCGCCTCAAGGGGCATATGGAGGTCGGCCATCGAGCCCTCCTAAGCGCGCACACGCGCGGGGATCCAAGGCGCCTCACCACCGCGCACCCAAGTCGACGGGGGGCGCCGATGCTGAGGGCACGAAAAGGACTGGCACGTCGTAGACCTATGTAGTTGCGACACGTGCAAGGCACCATTGTTGGATATGCTGCCACACGCCATGCAGCACGGGTGCAGCAGGCTGCGCCACACCTGGGGATGCAGGATCGCTGCGTGGTGGCGCGCAGGCCGCGCGCCACTCGGGCGGCATGGGCCCCAGGACGTACTCGCTGATGCGGCCGTCTGCGGGGCGGCCGATACCGATCCGCACACGCGCCATGTCAGGCTCTTGCCGTGCCGCGCCGTGGCATCGAAGCACGTCTTGGACGCTGCGCACGCCATTGTGCCCTGCTGCGCTGCCGCCAGCCTTCAAGGTGACTTGGCCAAAGTTGCGCTGAAGCTCGTCATGCACAAGGAGGGTATCGCTGGTCCCGAGCTCTGGCAGCTGTCCAAGGGCTGCACGCACGCCGAGACCATTTGCGTTCATCAGGAGGCGGGGTATGTAGAGGACCAGGTGCATGTGCACGTACGGGCACGCGTCGACGCGGAAGCCGGGGGCACGGCGCGCAGCCGCGCCCTTGGGCGGCAGCGAGTCTAGCAGGACGCACGCATGAGCAAACCAACCCTGTGCACCGCGATGGAGCTGAAAAGGCTCGAAGGGCGTGGGTGCAGGGAGCTCGTAGCGCGGCGCGTCGGGAGGGAGGCGCGCGACGACGCGCGCTAGGTGAGCACGAACGCGCGCGTCGTGGGACTGTATGCACTCTAGAAGAGGCGGAAGCACATACTGACCGATCGAGTGCCGTGTCGCAGGGTGCGTGTAGTTGCCGAGACCTACCACGAGCGCCGTGCGCTGCACGACGTGTCGGTCGGCCATGGCCGTGCAGCGGCGCCGCTCGGCGGCCTTCGCACTGCTGACTAAGACCCGAGCGGGTCGGCGGTCTTTGCAGGCGGCGATGCCAGCGACCCCCTCGATGGTAGGAGCGCGGGTCTCGGCGCTGCGCGGTGCGCAGGCGTGCATGCGACTATGTGGTGCGCGGAGGTCTGCCTCTTCGTGGTCGGAGGTGCTGCAGACCGCGAAGAGCACTCTGGGGTCCGATGCCGCGTCGGCGGCGCAGGGTGCGGCGGCCGTGTCGGCGCTGACGCACGATCCACTGGATGTGGTCGGCCAAGACGTGTCGGCGGTGCGCCACAGCATCACGACGCTTCTTGGAAGCGGTCAGCCGTCGCTGGACCGGATCGCCAAGTACTATTTTGCCGCGGAAGGCAAGCATGTGCGCCCGATGATTGTCCTGCTCATGGCCAAGGCGACGAATGGGCTGAGTGCAGCGTGGGGTGCGCAGCGCGCGCGCGCGATTGGCGAGGATGTAGACTGGCCGATGAACCGCGAGACGGTGCTGAACGATGTGAATCCGACGGCAGCACCGCCGCCCGCGCCGGGCGCGCCGCGCCCGTTGCCGGAGCAGTACGAGCCGGCCCTGCAGCACACGATCCTGCCGACGCAGCGCCGGCTCGCAGAAATCACCGAAATGATCCATGTGGCGTCACTCTTGCATGACGATGTGATCGATGCGTCGCCGCTCCGCCGCGGCGCGCCGTCGGCGCCCTCGACGTTTGGAAACAAGCTGAGCATCCTGGGCGGCGACTTTCTGCTGGGCCGCGCGTCCATTGCGCTTGCGCGTCTGCGTGATCCTGAGGTGACGGAGCTCATGTCGACCGTGATTGCGAACCTAGTCGAGGGCGAGGTCATGCAGCTTCGTGCGCAAGAGTCGGTGTCGGAGCGCGTGCCTGTGACGGACCTGTCGTCGACGATGCCGTCCGCCGAGGAGCTTGAGCGCTTTTGGACAGCGTATGAGCCGCAGCCACATGCGGATGTGGCGCCGACGCGCCGTCAGTTCCAGATCTACCTGCAAAAGACGTATCTCAAAACGGCGTCGCTGATGGCCAAGTCGGCGCGCTCTGCCGCCGTGCTGGGCGGGTGCGGCGAGTGGGCGACACAGACGTACGCAATGAGCGCAGCACAGCGCGCTGATGCCGCGGCAGTGTGTGATGCGGCGTATGCGTATGGACGGCACGTCGGTATGGCGTTCCAGCTTGTCGACGACTTGCTCGACTTTCGCGCAACGACAGAGGCGTTCGGCAAGCCCTCAGGCGGTGCGGACCTCAAGCTCGGCCTCGCCACGGCACCCGTGCTGTATGCTTGGCAGGAGCTCGCCGACTCGCCACTCGGCACGCTCGTTGCGCGCCGCTTCGGCGAGCCTGGCGATGTCGAGCAGGCGCTCGAGCTCGTGCACCGGTCGCAGGGCCTCGCACGCACGGCACAGCTCGCCCGATACCACACCGAGGCCGCGCACAAGGCGCTATCCGTGCTGCCGGCGAGTGACGCTCGCGCCGCCCTCGCGCAGCTGAACGAGCAGATAGTGACGCGTGTCAAGTAGACTATGGCGCCTGTTCAAGCCATGCCCCAAACGCGTCGTGCCGCGCATTCTCCTCGGGCTCGTCCCGTGCAACGCGGCGGAACTTGGGCTTGCCGTCGACGAGCAATGCGATGATCTGGCGCCCTGCAAAGTAGCGCCCATTCATGCGCCGCTCGCACGCGCGCGCACTCGCTGGCTCGCGGAAGCGCACCGTCATGATGCCCTCTGGCTCGCGGTCCCACAACACGACATTCGTCACGTCACCGAGCGTCTCGCACTCCTCGCGCACATCCTGCTTGAGGTCGAGGAGGAGTGACGGGTCCTCATCGAGCTCAGCCAGCGTAAACATCTTCTTAAGTACAACCGTGCGCGCCGCCGAGCTCGGACCGCTCAGCACGCGCTCGTCGTCGCTGCCCGAGTCCCAGTCGTTGATTTTGCTGCGTCAGCACAGGACACGTACTTGTGCATGCGGTTCATCCGCCGCCGGATGCTCTTTTTGTCCGCGTCACTCAACTCGCGCCGCTCGTCCGAGGCGCCCCGCGGCTCCTCGTGGAATTCAGCGTGCTGCACTCGCATGCGCGGTCCGCTCGTGGCGCCGGACGCGGCCCGCAAATAAGTGTCGTCAAGCAGCTGGATCGCGAGCTCGACGCTCTCAGGCTTAAAGTACACCACAAGCGCCTCACCCTTGAACGCTTGCGTCGCCTCGTCGTGGTACATCTTGACACGCGGCTTGCCCTCATCGTCTTCGAGCAGCACACCGTAGCGCGCAAAGACGTCGGCAATCTCATGCATACTCGCGTCGAGTGGGAGACCACTCACAAAGACGGACGTATTCGGCCGCGAACGCTTCGCGGGCGCGGCGGGCGCAGGCGCCGCCGGCTCGGCGTCAGGCGCCTCCGCCGGCGCGTCTTTCCGCTTCTTGCTCTGCCGCTTCAGCACCGGTTTGGCAGGAGTCTGCATCAGTATCAGCGACGCACATGCTCGTCCACGCCTGCTACGCGGTACACTTCCTGCTGCTTGGCAATGTCCGCCTCACTGATCACACGCACCCACGCGCCGTCCGTCACACGCATGGCGTCATCGGCGCCAGGGCGCGGCGCTCGACCATGCCACTCGTACTCCACGCCATCGTTGCCTTCCCACACCCATCGCTGCGTCTGCGTATCCATGTGCACCTGCTCATCGCGCACATCCAGGTGCGCCGGCGGCCCGGCCATCGTGGCGTGCCGCGCCGCGGCGCGGAGCCGCGCGGCTTTCGTAGTCGATGGAGGTGTGTATGTTTATAGGCCCGCCGGCGAAGCGCCGCATCGTTGAACGACGCCGGCGATGAAGCGCATCGCGGAGCGCCAAATCCAGCGTGAAGACGGCGAAGATCCGCACGCCGTCGTGGATGAGGCTACTACAGAGTCTTCGTCGACGCAGACGCCACGAGAGGCGGCGCCGCGCGTAATCCGCGGGCTGCCCAAGCGCAAGGGCCTCGCGCCGTCGCCCAGCGCCCCAGCCCTGTCCGCGAATCCATTTGCGCAGCTCGCACCTGCTCCTAGCTCAGGTTCCCTCTTTGGAAATGTTGAGCTCGCTCCGAAAAGCAGCAGCAACGCGCCCTCCGCCCCACAGTGCCCTGCGCCGCTGCCAACGTCCGTTTCGCAGCCAACGCTCCCAGCGGCGCCCAAGCCCGCGCAGGCCACGCACAATGAGCATGAGTACTGGAAAGGCGTGCGTGGTCTAAACTGGTCTATGATTCGGCACCTCGTCCAAGTGTGGAATGCGTCGGATGAGCTCGCAGATCTACATGCAACCCTTGTGCAGTTTGCCGCGGTGTACCAAGAGCACCATGAGGCGCTCGCGAGTAAGTGGCTTGGTCATGCGCTGGAGTCTTCGGTCCAGGCACCAAGAACGTCGCACGCCAAGCCTGCGCAGGCAGCCAATACAGCGACCTCCTCGTCAAGCACATCCAAGGCGGCCCTGACGGCTACAGGGCCCAGCAAGCCTGCCTTTTCGTTCGGCGACAAGCCAGCGTGCGCGCAGTCTTTTTCGTTTGCTGCGAGTCAGCCGACAGGCTCAGACTCTGCGAAGCCCTCCGAGGTCACCAAGCCATCGTTCTCGTTCGGTGTGTCGAAGCCAACAGCCTCCGAGTCTGCGCCTGCCAAGCCCGCATTCTCTTTCGGCACGTCGGACAAGCCCTCCTTTTCAAGCACAGATTCAAAGCCTTCATTCTCGTTTAATACGAGCAAGCCAGCCTTCTCCTTCGGAGCAGCTACCCAGTCGACAGAAAAGCCCGAGTCTTCGACCACGAGCGCGCCAATGTCCGTGCCGTCAGATGCACCTTTGAGCGAAACAAAGCCGGCTTTTTCTATTTTTAAGGACAATACCGCTTCTGACGCTGTCAAAGGCAAGCCTGCTTTTTCGTTTGGCGCCAAGAACAATGCCACCTCAGAGACTACTAACGACAAGCCTGCCTTTTCGTTCAGCACTAAGGACAGTGCTCCTGCTGAGACTATTAAGGACAAGCCCGCCTTTTCGTTTGGTGTGAAGAATATTTCCGCCTCTGAGGCTGCTAAAGAAAAGCCTGCCTTTTCTTTCAGCACCAAGGACAGCTCCGCCTCCGATACGACCAAGGACAAGCCCGCCTTTTCGTTTGGTGTGAAGGGTAATTCCACCTCTGAGGCTGCCAAAGAAAAGCCTGCCTTTTCTTTCAGCACCAAGGACAGCTCCGCCTCTGATACGGCCAAGGACAAGCCTGCTTTTTCGTTCGGTTCCAAGGCAACGCCGGCCTTTTCGTTCGGCTCCAAGGACAGTGCCGCTTCTGATACGGCCAAGGACAAGCCTGCTTTTTCGTTCGGTTCCAAGGCAACGCCGGCCTTTTCGTTCGGCTCCAAGGACAGTGCCACTTCTTTCGGTACATTCTCCAGCACACCTGCGTCTTCGTTGGGCACGAGCAAGGACCAGCCTGCTCTATCTTTTAGCCAGTCCGCGCCGCCGAAAGTGTCTGATGGCCGCGAGGCTCAAGCCAAAGCTTCGAATGCAGAGGATGCCCAAGTCACTGCATCCGCTGCCTCTTCTGCCCCAACGGTAACTCATGATGCGACAGCGCCCGTGAACGAGACGAGCAGCGCACAGGATCCGCCTCTGTCTACTAATGAGTCTTCCGCTGACAAAAATTCAGCGTCGAATGATCCAAGCACAAGTAAGGAGGAGGCATCCAAGGCTTCAGATAACGGTCCGACGCTGAAGCTGCCGACTCTACCGAGCGGTGGCTTCTCGTTTGCTGGGCAGGCCGCACCCTCCGTCTTCCAGTCTGTGTCACAAAAGACGACAGAGGGTGCTAAGCCGCCTGCATTGGCCGTACCGCCTGGTGGGTTTGCGTTTGGATCAAGCCAAGTGAAGCTGGCGGAAGTGTCCAAAGCAGACCGCCAGGCACCCGGTAACGCCGATAAAAAGGTGGCGGCTAAGAGTGAATCAAAGGATCCTATAACGCCATCAAAGCCTACGGCTACAACGAAACCTATCACATTTGGCTCGGCGACTCCCCCGACCTCGCATTTGCCGTTTGGTGCGGCCGGCTCGCCGCCTGTGGCCCCGCACCGTTTCTCATTTGGATCGAGCCCGAAAGAGGACACTTCGCCCTTCACCAAGGCTGCCATTGGTCCATCCTTTGCTAACACCATGGGCGTATCCCATGGTGGCTCCTTCCAATTTGGCGAGACACCCATTGCCTTTGCGGCACCCAGCGGCGAGCCACCCAAGGACGACGACACCGACCCAAAGTCATAGAATCACGTGATGAAATCCTAGATAGGGCCGGGGACGGTCGCGGCGTCTCGTGTGGTACGTGCGGCGCACGTCGCGTGGATGAACCTTGACGACACGTCTGTGTCGGTGCGGTTACCCGTACCTGATCTGCCGCGTGTCGCCACTTCATCCCCTACTCCATTAGAAAATGTGGCGCAAGAATCAAATGACGCCCAGGAAGAGTCTCACAGTGGGAGCAGCGACGTGGAGCGTACCAAGTCTGTGAGCAGTGTCAGTTCCGCCAACAGCACGTCTAGTATCGAGGCTGCTCCTTTCCGTGCGCCACCAAGGGGTAATATGCGGACGCCACACTTGCCCTCGGCGACACCCTCGCCCTCGACCCTGCGGCCCGTGGATCTGGCGGTCCCTCTCGAAGCACCGCCAGCGTGGGGTGACTCGGGCCTAGGTTCGTCCTCGCTGGCGCCGAACCCTGCATGGTCAGGACCTATGCCACCGCAGCCACCGCTCTTGCGTCTCGAAGACACGATGGATATGCCCAAGACGGTGATGGAAAGGACAGAAGAACGCCCCGAGATGCTGGACGCGGTGCGCTTGCGGTCTGTGTCGCCCTCACCCATGTCATCAAGCCGAGCCCGGCATATGCCCAAGTCTACGAACGACCGATGGATGTACCGAAATGGGCCTGGGCAGACGCGGCGCCTTCCGATGCTGGGACCGGTGGTCTCGCATGACGACCGCCTAACTCATCGCCCCCCATCGCTGCGTGACGAGGAAATGCGCCGCCACATCCCGCGGCCTTCATCCCGGACGTCACTACGCCTTCCGGAGAACATTCACTATCGTCCCGGCAGCGTAGAGCCGCATTTACCGTCACCTGATACACCCGTCATGCGCCTCAACCAGGTGGACGAGGATGCGCGCTCGCATTTGTCCAGCTCGTCGATTTCGACACTCGCCCCCAAACTTTCTTTCGAGCCGGTGCAGATGGAGAATTCGTCGTCGAGCTCAGCCCTGCGTGACACGTCGCCACATGCACGCACATTGCATTGGCTCGCAGATATGCGCCGCCAAAGCTCAGCAGGGGACGATGAGGAGCCGAGGATCTCCCACGTACATCGCGGGTCCGTCAGCACACTGGTGCCGCGATCGCCATCGCCAACAGGACCCAGCCAGGATGCCCTCTCGCTGCCCAACACGCCGCGAGCCAAGACGACGAGCCTGCCGCCGCCCATGGACGAGCGCCGCACGTCGCGCAATAGTACCTCGACCATCTCAGAGTCAGGGCGCCTGCGACGCCGCACGGTGCAAGACTTTGTGTTTGGCGAAGTACTGGGTGAGGGGTCCTACTCGACTGTGCTCAAAGCATGGGACGTGCACGACCTGCCTGAGAGTGAGCGCGCGTGCCTTGTAAACCATGCAAATGTGCTCGCCGCAGAGGCAGGCCAGACCGCTTCGCTGACTTTCGGAAACATGCCCAAAGTGTATGCGGTCAAGGTCCTGGACAAGGTGCATATCCTCAAGGAAAAGAAACAAAAGTATGTGCGAGTGGAAAAGGAGGCGCTGAGTCTGTTGGTGCAGACACCCGGGGTCATTACTTTGTATCATACCTTTCAGGACCGCGAGAGTTTGTACTTTGTGTTGGAGCTTGCGCCAAACTGTGAACTTCTGCATTATGTCAAGACGCTCGGCTCCTTGGACTGGACGTCGGCGACGTACTATGGCGCGCAGCTCGCTAATGTCATTGAACGGATCCACTGCGCGGGCGTGGTGCATCGGGACTTGAAACCTGAGAACATTCTCCTTGGAGAGGACATGCGTATTCGCGTGACTGACTTTGGCTCTGCGCGTGTGCTGGGACGCCAGGCAGATGGGACAAGCGCAGAAAAGGCACACAGCTTTGTTGGCACGGCCGATTATGTGAGCCCCGAGCTACTCAACGATGAGTGTGTGGGAATGCCGGCGGATTGGTGGGCGCTGGGCTGCATTCTGTTCAAAATGCTGACGGGTGTCGCGCCATTTCGCGCGGCCAACGAGTACCAAACCTTCCAAAAGATTATACATCGCTCGTTCACGTTCCCTGAGCCACTGCCAACTGAGGCCCGCGAGGTCATCGATGCGCTATTGTGCCTCGACCCTGTGCGGCGCGCGTCGGCCAAGGAGGTTCGGTCAAGTGCCATGTTCCGACACGTGGACTTTGCGTCCCTATGGACACTACCGCCGCCGCCACTGCGTACAGGCCTGTTTGCGCGCCCCGCCAGTCAAGCGGTGCCTGCGGAACAGGAACTGAACTTGGCAATGGAGGAAATGGGCTTGTCGCGTGACGGCTCCCTCGTGTCGCAAGACAAATCGATTCCCACCGGTGACGAGGCATCCGTGTCCTCCGATGCGGGTGGTAGTCACCAACGGAGCGCGGGAGGCGATGTGCGGCCCACGCCCTCCCGTTCGAACAGCACGTCGTCCAAGGTGGTTCAGCGCGGCGAAGTTACGCTCAGCGATATTCTCCTGCCCACGGAAGATATTGTGTTCTCGAGCCCCATGCTGCTACGCCGTGTGCAGGCTACAGGGATGTTTGCACGCAAGTGCCAGATGTATCTGACGACCATGCCACGTCTTCTGTGCACGAGAGAACGCAACCGCAGCGTTCAAGTCCTAGCCGATGTCCCACTTTCCTGGTCATCGGCACCGGTGGCCACAGACAGTGACATGAAGCCGCCACTCTTGCGGCAGTCATCTCTGGGACCTATGCAAGCCATCACACGGACACTCGGTATGCGTAAATCTGAGTCTGATCCGAATGACAACGCTGGGGCCTCCGAGCCGGATCGGCCAAGTGAGACAGCCATTGACGCTTGGCCCGTCGACGTAGAGCTGCGCGGCGCCCGTGCGTTTTTTTTGCAAACGCCGACCAAGCAATATCTGTTCGAGGACCCAGCCGGTGATGCACCGTTCTGGGTCCAGAGCATCCATGAAACTTTGCAGATGCACGCGTCAAACTCTGCGTCATGGCCCCGTGGCCCCAGCGATGTGGTTCCGAACTCTTTATCCCCCCCTGAACATGCCCTATAAAAGCGACCGATAAACCCATAGCTCTTCATGCGTTTTTCAACACTGTGTTGGCTGTTTGTACTTATGGTCGCCGCCGGTAGGTACCGCCGACTCACCTAGCGACGGCTACGTCCTCGCTCGAGGTGACTGCCACCGACACTTCCAAGGCCCTCGCGATCCGCGCTGAATGTAATGAGGGTGGCGAGGTATTTAATGAGTGCGTGCCCGCGAACTAAAACAGAATCGCGAACGCCGTCATCAAGGTGCTTCCCTTGCTTCAGCCCATCCTCATGGCCGCTGGAGTTGGTGAAGTGGTACCCTTTGTTGTGACTGCGCTCAAAGTCATTGAGATGCTTCATCTCTTCTGCTAGCTGATGTAGTCCCAATTAGTCCTGTGGTATGTGAAAAGACGCTGGGTCTGATCCCCGAGTAGGTCGCGTCACATCCAACACAAGGCATATCGCACCCTGCTCCGGAGCAATATGCCATGGATACACATTGGTTAAATTCCATCAAAGCGCGGCTCATGCGAGCGAGCAATGTGGTCCAAACCCAAACCAAGAAGCAGACCTGAGCGCGGTTCAGAAACTCACAAAAGGCCCGTGCACAGCCGCCGTGTCCGAACGCAAAAGTATAAAGGTGGTCGACTCATACTGGACCCCTCACGATGAAGTGGTCGCTTGTCTTTCTTGCCTTTTTTGTTTGCCTAGCCGCTGTCGCTGAGGCCCAACTCTTTCAACCGGCACACGAGATGGTAGCGCGCCGCGTCAAGGGACAGTGTGCCAAGTATCCCGAGCTAAAGCAGTACGCATCCACACTGACGTGAGCCTCCATGACACGCTGAAGTCTAGGATTCCGAAGCTTCACGAACGTCTCCGAGACCACAAGCACCCGACGACCTCTGAAGCTAAGGTGAACGAGACCGTCGAAGCGATCCAGCAGCTGTTTCTTAAGGTGCAGCAAGTTTGTTAATGTTATAGAGCCTAGTAGGTAAATGACATAGATTATCCGTGCGCGTGTCCTTCGCAGATTCGCTGCCCACCATGTCTCAATTCGTTACGGGCGCTGCCAAACTTGTGGCAGGAAAGCACATTGAAAACTTCGCCCATCAATTCGAGCCAGAAGTACGCCTGTCTCGCTTACCTACAGGACCCGTATTATGAGTACTATGAGGATAAAGGGCGTATGAAACGCCGCAAGGTATGTGGCAATGAGTCGCTGATAATAGCGTCCTGCGCCGCCAGGCCTGTCAAAGCAGGATGAAAAGATCCTGAAAAAAATTAAAAGGCGTGCTCACCATCTCGATAAAGGATTCAAGCTGTGTGGGATGCGCTTCGGCTGGACATTTATTATCGGTCTTGTGCCCTTCGCAGGTGATATTGCGGACGCGCTTCTCGCTCATAATCTAATTGTTAAGAAGGCTCAGCAGATCGAAGGGTAAGTCTCTGACATTGACACCAGCATTCCCGAGGAACTACTTCGAAAAATGGTGATGAACAACTCCATGTCTACGGCTATGGGGTTCATCCCACTCGTTGGTGACCTAGCTAGCGCCACCTTCAAGACGAACTCGCGCAACGCAATGCTTGTTGAAGACTGTACGTACATTATGCTCATCTCAGTCCTGAGGAAGCGCGGTGAGGCCAACTTGGCTGGTACAAGCACGACCACAGCTACAGCAGGTGAGCATGCTGCAGCCTCCCAAGGCTCATATTCTGCCATGTCCACCCAAATGCAGCAGCCCACGGAGCATGTAACGGGTTGGTCGTCGGGGACGGTGCCGCCACCGCCACCTCCTCGCCGGTAGACTTCAGATAATGGCACAATTCAGTAGTTTCCCCGCGCGGTAATGTGGAGAATCGGTCCATTTGCTCTTTCGCTATGTCAGGAGGGGTGGGGTCGGCGCGTCGTCTACCTAAACCCAGTCCACGGGGTTCTCTAGCACCTGCTGAATTTCCTCGCGCGCCTTCATCTCACTGTCGGGGTTCTGCTTCTTTTTTTCCGCATCGATCAGCTGTGCTGCGGCAGAATGTTCGCGACCCGTCCCTGTCGTACCATCCATGTACTCCCAGCGCGCCTTCAACGGCAGACTCATGAGAATGCTTTCAATACGTGCACCCGGCGTCATCAATCCAAACTTGGTACCGCGGTCATACACCAAGTTAAACTCCGCATAGCGACCGCGACGTAGCTGCTGCCACTCCACGTTCAGGTCGTCAAATACATCATACTTGTGCTTGCTCACCAGCGGGAGGTAGGCGGGAATAAAGGCATCACCCATCGCACGAACAGCGCGGAAGAGTGACTCCTTGTCATGCTGTTTCGTCGACACAAGCTGCGATTGCGGGTGGCTTGAGCCATCCACGAGAGGAATGAACGTTGGCTTCGTGTTGCTCCACGAAGGCAAGGACAGGTCGTCAAAGAAGACACCGCCAATGCCACGGCTCTCGCCACGGTGTGTAATCATAAAGTAGCTGTCGCACCATTTCTTCCACGCCGGGTAGAATGCAACATCTTGAGAGTCAGCCGCCGCCTTGAGCACAGCGTGGAAATGCTTGGCGTCCTCAGGATACAAGTACATGGGCGTCAGGTCCGCGCCACCGCCGAACCACCACGCCACAGGCTCATCTTCATTATAGCGGGGGTTCGGGGAGCCATCCTTTAGCGTCTTCGGATGCATGAGCTCAAAGTAGCGGTAGTTGAAATGCGACGTGGGGCTCTTCGGGTTCTTAGGGTGGATCACAACACTGATGCCCGTCGCGAAGAACGGGAGGCTGTCAACTTCTGCGCCAGGTCCTTCAATTTTGTAACCAACACGATCAATGAGCCCATTGTGATCGGCAGACATTTGACGGATAGCGCGGGGCGGCAGATTACCGTACACAACACTCACGTTAATGCCACCCTTTTCAAAGACCTCGCCATCCTGAAGCACGCAAGAGATGCCCTCACCGCCCTCTTTCCGAGTCCAGGTCTCTACAAGGAACTGCTTTGGCTCATTTGAAAAACGATTAGAGTTTTCCTCTGCCTCAACATCATCCATAAGCCGACGTTGCAGCAACTTCACGTAGGTTTCCATGCGCTTGCGAATAGGGATGGACACATCATCTAGGATGGAGGGATCCAGATTTGAAATATCAGGCTTATTCGATACCTTTGTCATGTCATTCTTAGATTTAGCAGAATCACAATCAATGGTCATCTCGCGTTGGTTTGATAGCCCGAGGGTAAGCGATGCAGCGGCCACCAATGATGCAGCGGCCACAACTTTGCCCCGGTTCAACGACTGAGCAGTAAAATGACGTGAGGCACTTGCACTGCTCATTCTACGATATCCCGCAGAGAGAGCGTTAAAACCACGCGCTTGAGCGCGAGGGGCTAAGCGCAGGGCTTGGTTTGACAACATGGAAGAGACTGGAATAAAGTGGCGTGGTAGGAAACACTAGAAGACATGGCACTATGTTGACTAATCGCACGGCCCTCTTCGCTGGTACATTGGAGATCTTAGTGCGCCCCTTGTGGGGCACTTTCTGTCTCGGCCGCCCAGTCCAATGCCATGTGCCAGTGCTCGTGCTCTTTACGCATTCTCTCTAAAATTATAATGTACTCTGGCTCTTCGGAGTATGAAATTTGCTCATGGGTATCATAGAACACAGGCACTTTCATGACCTGGTCACAACGCTGACAGGACCAAACCACCATGTCTGTTTTCGAGTCAGAGTCCTGGATTATACGGTAAGGGAAGGACTTTTGAGAAAGTTTCACCTGCTTGGATGGTCTAGTCTGGTCTTCCTTTGCACCTCGTTTCGATGTTATTGGCCTGAAGAAACCATGTAACTGCTGCTGGTCTTTAGAGCCATAGTCCATATTAGCAAATGCGAGAGACAAGACTATTACTTGAACTTGACCTGGCGCCGCCCTTTCCATGATCATACTCATGTTTTCATTCCAAAGCTTGTGAGCCCGTTTCTGGATCTCTTCAAGAAGAGCGTCGTTGTGCACGAATCCCATCTGCGTCTGATGACTCTTTGCATTCTTTGCATCAGCCAAGAGATATCGCAACACAAGCGTCCGCGGCGTTAACAATGGGTGCTCATTTCGTTCCTCTTCTAGTCTGGTCCTGAGCTCAGATGACATAGTGGATAACCACGCCAAAACATCGCGTGTGGTTGACAGGCCTGGTCGGAAATGTTTGGCTGACATCATAGAGGAATTGGTCGTCCGCTCAATCACTTCTTGATGATCGACTCCTCGGAGAAGATAATAGAGCCACTCACCTTCAGATCCGAATCGGTCTTTTAATTGGTGAAGGGATACTTGCCGCAGTTCATCGACCGTCGAATGGTTCCATTCGCTTTCGATTTGAGCACCAAATTTGCCGCCAAGAAACCTAATGTTCCGAAATCGCATGGGCCCCAAAAATGCCTGCACAAAACCTGGAAGCAACATGGTCTGGCTGCATGGTTTTCGGTGAGAGGAACACAACTTCTGTCAAAACACACAACATACTTTTGCCATGGCCTTGTTCCCCGCGATTCCTGCTGAGCTGCTATTAAACCATCATACGTACGTCGTATAACTCAACTGTTCGTAAATATGTTTGCGAATTGAAATCATATGTTCTGCCGCAATAGCATGCGCAATATCTAGCCAAGTTAGTTCCAAGGGCTGAGATCGATCCAAGTCGTCAGGAAGCCATGCACCAGCGTTCTGCCACGAAGTAGGCATCATATCTTCCTGCAAATAGGACGGAACTTCAGGTAAGGGCTCATCGAGTTTCTCTGTCACTCTTTCTGGATCTATCGTTTCAAGAGTAGGTCGAATATCAAGAAAGGGGTATCGAGCAAGTATTTGTTTGCGAACATGAACCGATAGGTCAAAAAACGATTCATCGATAGAGGCTTTCTCAAACGGAATGTCCTTTTCTCTAGAATTGGGTATTATATCAAGCATACATGGTGCCCAGCCACAGGGAATGATAGGTTGGAGGGTATAATCGACGAAGTTATCGCTGTTCCGATCCTGGGATAGCTTACTCTGAAACAATTCCATGATCTTTTTCGATTCGCGCCGATACAGATCAAGTGATACTTTATGTGTCCGAGCATTCGGGTTCGGATGGTATTGCGGCATCTTCTCACCAGGTCCTATTGTGGCGACATGTATAAGTCGCAAATCCGGACACCGCCGTTTCGCTTCGTCAAGAGTACAGTTGAATCGATTCACATCAAATCGACGCGCCACATAGTTGACAGCAATGAGCTTGTTCCATTGCATCACAGCAACAGGTACAGACTGGCAATCAAGACCGACACGCTTAGCCTCAAATTGCGCATAGGCAGCATCCACATCGCAGTGCGCAATGACTCTTAGCGGATTACTTGGCTCAAAAGACGAGCTTAGCAAATGCCGATACGTAATAGTGGGTTGGCTCACAGAGAAAAAGTCATGATCAAATTTGTCCTCCTGCTCATAGCCTCTATCTCTTCGTGTACAAGACTTGCCGTCGTCCGTGTGGTCCATCCCACACGTGTGGTCGTTGTCACCATACATGCACACTTGGTGCACGCGATTTATCACGTGCCACACAAAGGCCGTCGCACCCAAAAGCGACAGGCACAAGCAAGCTCCGTGCCGTCATGCTGGTACGTACTGCCCCAGGGATCTAACATTGCAGCGCGGCGGAAAACATTTGACGCTCCATGTGGACAAAGAAGGAAAACCAAGATACGATGCTATCGTTCAGCAGGGGCGCCGTGAGGGCCAGTTTGTTCAGTCACAGTTTAAAGATCTAGTGCCTCTATCTCAGCGGGATGATATCAAGGATCGGAATCGCTCAATCGACCGGCCCTCAGAAGAGGAAGTATCAGATACAGCAGATCGAACTAAGAAGGCTTTTGAGCAAATTGTGCAAGGTAAGATCAAAGCAGCACAACCGAAAAATGTGCCCAAAACGGGAGGAAATACAAGCTATTTGAGATATACACCTGCATCTCAAGGTGCGGACGGCAGGAAGCAACGAATCATTAAAATGACAGAAGTTGTCGAGGATCCTCTCGAGCCACCCAAACATAAGTTTAAGAAAGTGCCAAATGGACCACCCAGCCCTCCTCCGCCAGTTCTACGCAGTCCGCCTCGCAAAGTGACCGCCCAAGAGCAAAAGGACTGGATGATACCCCCGTGCATTTCCAACTGGAAAAATAACAAAGGTTATACTATTCCTCTGGACAAGCGCTTGGCTGCCAGCGGTCGAGGGCTACAAGACGTGGATGTGAATGATAACTTTGCGCAATTTTCCGAGGCGCTGAACTTGGCAGACCGACATGCGCGTGAAGAGGTGCGCCAGCGCAACATTATGCAACAAAAAATTGCCGCAAAAGAGAAGATGGCACGAGAGGAAAGTTTGCGCATGCTCGCGCAACGTGCACGGGAGGAGCGTGCTGGATTCTCCGCTGGTCGCTCGCAGAGTCGATTGGAGGAAAGTGGTGGCGATACGCTAGGTGCTCTGAATAACTACGGAAGCAGCGAAAGCGAGGATGAAGATGATGGACAGGTCGCTGAACGCAACCGTTTGCGCGAGGAGCGTCGTCGTGAACGTGAACGCGACCTCAGGATGAGCAATATGGGCCAGGAGCAGCGCGCAAGAGCATTTGCAAAGGAGCAAAATCGTGATATCTCCGAAAAGGTCGCGCTGGGTCTAGCAAAGCCTACCATGAGCAAGGAGTCTATGACTGATGCAAGGTTGTTTAACCGTGAAGCATTGTCCAATACATTTGGCGACGAGGACTCGTATAATGTATACGACAAACCCCTATTCCAAGGATCCACCGCTGCTGCTGCAATTTACAATCGCCCTGGCCAGGGAGGTGCCGATGATATGTTCGGTGGTGGCACTGAATCCGGTATTAATGAGGAGTTGAACAATGATCGGTTTGGTATGGGAAAAACAAAAGGCTTTAGCGGCTCTCAAAACCAACAGCCTCGGTCAGGTCCTGTTGAATTTGAGAAAGATACGGAGGATCCTTTTGCTATCAATCAGTTCCTAGACGAGGCGAAGAGGGGCACGAAACGCAGTGGCGAAGATGACTTTGCGTACGTATTCAATTATTAACATTCCAGTTCTGAAAAGCGTCCTAGGTAGAAGATTCGTATAGGATTGATGTCGTTCCTCATTCTATGTATCTATAAAGAACTCTGGGATATACTCAGATCTGGCTGTGACCCCAAACTGTGGCACCAAGGTCTAGTTTCATGGGCCACGTGGCTGAACCAACGATCATGCGTATATCTGAAAGGCATGTTCTGGCCGGCCGAAAAAAATGGCATTCCCCAACTGCCCTTGTATAACCAGTTTTGATCTTAATCAGGGGCCCCTCCCCAACGTTGCGCTTTTTTGATTTAATAGCCCTCCAAAGCTAGCCCACTCCTTGTGGCAAGATGAGATCACTCAATTACTTTATTGACTCTTTCAAGCCTGTGCCTGAAACAGACGTAGAGGCGGAGTCCATTTTTTCTTCTCAAAAGCCTTTGCAAAATAGTCAGGATCCATCTCAGGAAGATCATGAAAAATCCTATGAGACAAACACTATCGCTCCCTCACCCACTGAGTCAAAGCTTCTGAAAAAGAACCTAAAAAGTAGGCATCTTGTGGCTATCGCCCTTGGAGGTGGTATCGGCACTGGTCTCTTTATTGGATCAGGAACTACTTTGTATCAGGGCGGTCCAGGAAGTATTATTATTGACTACACGGTCATGGGCTTTATGATCCTGATGGTATTGTTTGCCTTAGGTGAAATTGGCTCTCTCTATCCTGTTCCAGGGGCTTTTGCGGACTATGCTTCTCGATTCATTGACCCTGCGGTGGGGTTTGCGGTCGGTTACAATTATTCAATGAATTGGATTATCACTTTACCTTTGGAATTCACCGCCTCTGCTATCGTGGTGGGCTTTTGGAATACGCCAGAGACCATGCCAAAGGGTGCCATTATTGCCATCTACTTGGTTTTTATTATCTTCCTGAACCTCTTTGGAGCCAGGGGTTACGCTGAATTCGAATTTTTCGCAACAAATCTGAAGATGCTTACCCTTATTGGATTCATCCTTTGCGGTGTGATTATTGACTGCGGCGGTGTTCCAGGGACATCGTACATGGGTGCTAGCGCGTGGCATCACCCTGGCGCCTTTAACAACAGCTTTAAGGGCTTTTGCAGTGTTTTGACAACTGCTGCTTTTGCTTTCAGTGGCACTGAGATTGTGGCATTGGCTGCAGCTGAGTCCAGCGAGCCCCGCAAGCAGCTTCCCCGTGCTTGCAAACTCGTGGTTTACAGGGTGCTCATCTTTTACGCACTTGCCCTATTCATTGTTACTCTGCTTGTTCCCTCTGACACGCCATCCCTCCATGGTGACAACTCTTATGATCCCAATACGTCTCCCTTTGTCATTGCAATTCAAAACGCTGGTATTCATGTTCTTCCAGATATTTTGAATGCCATTATTGCAATCTCAGCCATTTCTGTCGCGAACTCTTCGGTGTATGCTAGTAGCCGCATGATCCATGCGCTTGCAGTGCAAGGAAAGGCACCTAAGATTTTCAAGTATGTTGATCGAACCGGCCGTCCGCTGATGGCCGTCTTGTTTGCACTGCTCTTTGGTCTTCTCGGCTTCCTGATTTACGTTAAAAACGAAGCTGAAGTCTTCAGCTGGCTTTTGAGTATTTCAGGTCTTTCGGTCGTGTTCACTTGGACTGCAACTTGTCTTGGCCACATTCGTTTCCGCGCTGCCTGGGCTAAACAAGGGCGTACCGTTGATGAACTTCCGTGGGCTTCACCCCTTGGTGTTTATGGCAGCTACATTGGTTTTGTTTTCAACATCCTCGTCATTATGGCCCAGTTTTACGTATCGGCCTTCCCTATCGGTGAAGGTTCCATGACATCCAATGACCGAGTGTATAACTTTTTCCTCGGCATGTTGTCTTTACCCATTTTTATTACACTACTGTTTGGCTACAAATTCATCAAGCGCACCAAATTTGTTCGTTTGGAAGACATCGACCTGGTATCAGGTATGCGATATCTTGAACCTCTCGAGGTTCTTGAGCAACAGCGCGCCGAGTCTCGTGCCAGGCCCCTTTACAAAAAAATATTGGCATTCTTCTTTTAAATGAAACTCGGTGATCGTATATACCCACCCCCGCTCAATATAAATAACTCTGCGAAGCTTATAGTCACACTCGGTATAGTTCATAAGGTCTTTTATACCCTAACGAACGTGTCGTGCCCGGCTACACCTTGCGAACGTCAGGCTATCTATAATGACTCCCTGGATTGCAATCATTTTGTACATGACCCCTTGATTCCTTGTTGATTCGTGCATAATAATGAAGATTCATCGGGTTACATTGACAGCGTAGCGTTGACGAAGGATTCATCCGTTGGGTAGCATGTGGCTTTTCCAGGAATGACGGCTGTTGTGTTGCATCCTTCACTGGAACAGAGAGTCAAACGTCCCCCCTTGGCATTTTCATGAGCCCATATATAGAGACTGTAAATGTCCATTGTGTCTGACATGTCGAGAGTGCTTGGTACGTCGCTGACATAGACATGTTTGTTAAAGGAGCTGTGAATATGAACGTGTTGGCCATCACATATGCCTTGCCAGTATCCTGTCAAGGCCCAGAGGTAGTCATTTACGTTCATGCCATGAAATCCGCGTTCAGCTGATGCTCCATGGAATAAAGCAAATACAAATGCAAGGCTGGAGAGCCACGTTGCCAGCATGGTGGTTACAAGGCACGGATCTAATGACCAGAATGGGAATGTGGCTGTCGCCTCCACCACCCTGAAAAATAGACTCACTAGGCCGAAATTTCTCGCCCATGAAGACCCAAATCGCGTACCTTCGCATGCTTCAGTGTGTGACTGTTATTAAATACTTTGTGAATTGTAGCTACTACATTATTTGTAGTTCGCAATAGAACATCATAAGCCTAAGAGGAAAAGAAATTCAAACCACATATCGATTATGTCTGATAGCATTCCAATTTCGGATGTAATTAGTTACGATGCCAAGGCGAACAGACTTAGAGGGCTAAGTGAAGAAGAAGCGAAAGCCACAATTGTGGCTGCACCAATACATACCTCTATGCTGCTTCACGTTGTAAACAGCGTGGTGATCGTGTCTATAAGCAGTCTCGATGTTTACGATGATGGCCTAGGGGGTGGTACGGAGTGGGATGACTACGACGCTATAGATTCGTGCGTGACTCAATGCATTGGAGGCAGAAGAGACACTCTCACCAGATTTGAAGCAAGCAAGAATAGCAGGTATACTCTCACTTACCTACCGAATAGGCCCTAGTTGGTGCATCAACGTGCTCTATTGTCCAAGGACCACTTGTTTCCACCGAGAAAAGGACACAACTAGACGACTACCAAAAGAGAATGTTATTCAAGTAGTTCAAATAGTAGGTGAACAGCTAAGTGTATTTCGTGCACTATGTTTTCAAAATTGCTCTCGACCGGACGGGGTTTGCGATGCGCTCGCTTGCCTGAGAGACTAGCTGTCAGGTGATGTTATCCACACGCGGCTTTTTGTAGTTATCAAACGATATATCCTGATCGGTTGACTGCTTTGTGCAAACCGATGTTATCCAATAAGAGGCTGAGAAATTTGACAGTGAATACCAGCGCGTGATAAGTAGAGAAGATGGACTGTGAAAACGACAAAGTAGCTGTACCCTCAGACCATCGGGTATAAATGGGGACTTTTCAAAAGTGGCTTGATTCATTCAAGCGGGCCGAGACTGGTATAGGAAAGGAGCCAGCATTCGGCGGTGATCCTTCTGAGACGGGTGGCGAGAAGAAACAGCCTCTTGGAAAAGATGAATTTGCCAACACAACTGTCGCTGTCAAAACAGAGGATGGTGGAATTATTGCTGTTCCCGAAGAAACTAGCCTGAAGCGATCTCTCAAGGGTCGTCACATTCAGTTTATCGCTCTTGGAGGAAGTATCGGCACTGGACTCTTTGTCGGTTCTGGATCAAACCTCAGCACTGGTGGGCCTGGCTCCATTATCGTGGCATACCTTATTGTTGCTGTCATGATCATACCTGTCATCTTTGCTCTAGGAGAGCTTGCAGCCGTTCTTCCTGTCACAGGAGCTTTCTCAACGTATGCGACTCGGTTCATTGATCCCTCTTGGGGCTTTGCGATGGGATGGAATTATTTTCTTCAATGGCTCGTCTCGTTCCCCTTAGAAGCGACAGCAGCAACAATTCTCATTACTTTTTGGGATCAAGACGAGAAAGTACCCAAAGCTGTATGGATTATTGTTTTTTGGCTTATCATCGCCTTTATCAACCTGTTTGGCGCCCGCGGATACGGTGAGTTCGAATTTGTCGCAACCGCTATCAAAGTGCTGGGCATAGTTGGGTTCATCATCTGTGCCATTGTCATTGATTGTGGCGGTTCTCCTTCTGGTACTTACCTGGGCGCTAGGGGGTGGCATACCACTGATGCCTTCTTGTATGGCTTCAAAGGCTTTTGCTCGGTATTTATTACTGCTGCTTTTGCCTTTTCAGGAACCGAGCTCGTTGGTTTAGCAGCTGCTGAAACAGCCAACCCGCGAAAGGAAATCCCCAAGGCTTGCAAGCAGGTGCTTTTCCGTGTTCTGCTCTTTTATATCCTGTCGCTGTTTTTAATTACACTGATTGTTCCTGCTGACGACCCGCGGCTACAAGGATCCAGCAATGATGCTCGTGCTTCTCCTTTTGTCATTGCGATTCAGATTGGCCAAATCAACGCGCTTCCCCAGATTTTCAATGCTGTTATCCTCTTGTCCGCCTTGTCCGTCGGCAATGCGTCGGTATATGGAGGCAGTCGAACACTCCTGTCTCTTGCAGAGCAAGGCATGGCTCCAAAAATTTTCCGTTATGTTGACCGAGCGGGCCGCCCTCTACCGGCCGTGCTGCTTTGTCTTGCTTTTGGATTCCTCGGCTTTTTAATCTATGGCTCCAACAGCAATACTGTGTTTAACTGGCTTTTAAGTATTTCTGGTCTCTCTGCGGTCTTCGCCTGGGTATCCACCTGCTGGGCACACATTCGGTTCCGTGCTGCTTGGATTCGTCAAGGCAATACTCTGGGGATGTTGCCTTGGGCATCCCCTCTGGGTCTTTGGGGGTCATGGGTCGGCCTAATTCTAAATATTCTGGTCATCGTGGCTTCCTTCTATGGTTCAGCGTGGCCTATCGATGAAGGATCTATGACCCCAAGTGACCGTGCCGACACATTTTTCGAAAGTATGCTTTCACTTCCGATTGCGTTGGCCTTTTTGATCATTCACAAAATTTGGACCAGATCCCGCTTTGTTCGCATCGATGAAATTGATGTTCAGACAGGTCGGAGAGATCCTGTCTCCGAAGAAGTGCTCGAACAAGAACGAGCTGAAAAGCGTGCCCTTCCGATTTGGAAGCGTTGCCTGTCGGCTTTATTCTGATGTAGTATACCACTTTATGCAATCCCTAGCTCTGATACAGTCACGTGCCAGAAAAACGAGTCCCCAGTACGAGACGGTTTTGGTACCCCGCAGACCAGTCCATTAGGACGGACGCGTTTCCTTTACATCTTGCAGAGGGACAGCGGCCTCATGAACACTAGTTGCGAGCTACAAAAACATGTCGCATATGTCTAGCCTTAATAATGACTTGAAACCCGAGTGCAGCGCTTCTCATCTCCGGTCAAGGAGTCCGTCTCGGTATGATGCAGAGAGTCACTTGGATGTTGGCTCTGATTCGAATCAAATATACGCACCTGAAGATAACTTTAAACGAGAACTTGATTCGCGGCATTTGTCTTTCCTTGCTCTGGGTAGCGGCATTGGCACAGGTCTCTTCATTGGTTCAGGGAACATTTTGTCGACGGGAGGTCCTGGTTCTCTCATGATCAACTTTATCATTCTTGCACTTATGGTTGTAACTGTAATCTTTGCTGTAGGAGAGATGCTGGCAGCATTTCCACGAGCAGGGACATATTCAAGTTTGATGACGCGATTTGTTGATCCATCCCTAGGGTTTGCGGTGGGTCTGAATTACCTGATGACATGGCTGATCATTTTTCCTGTCGAGCTCACTGCTGCTACTATGGTCATTGAGTATTGGGACCCAAATGAAAATGTACCCAAGGGTGTTTGGGTAGCAATTATCATGGCATCTGTATTTCTCATCAATTTGTTCGGAGTAAGATTCTTCGCCGAGGTTGAGTTTTTCACCACCTCTATTAAAATGCTTGCCATTATTGGCTTCATCATTTGCGCTGTTGTGATTGATTGCGGAGGAACACCCAGCAAGCATTATTTCGGCGCCGGTACCTGGCACCATCCTGGGTCTTTCGCAAATGGAATGAAAGGATTTAGCAATGCCTTTGCATTTGCTGCACTTGCCTATGGAGGTTCAGAGATCATTGGGATTACAGCAGGCGAAGCGCGGCATCCTCATAAGCACCTGCCCCGCGCCTGCAAGTTCATCGTGTATCGCGTCATCATTTTCTTCATCTTGTCCTTATTTATGGTGTCGCTACTAGTTCCCTACGATGATCCAAGACTACAGGGGTCCAGCTCGAATCCGCGGGCCTCTCCATTTGTTATTGCCCTCAAGAATGGTGGTATCTATGCGCTTCCCAGTATATTCAATGCTGTCATTTTGATATCTGTGGTATCTGTGGCTAACGCAGCTGTGTACACTAGCAGTCGCCTGCTGCATAGCATGGCCAAGGATGGATTTCTGCCCCATTTCCTCGTTTTTCAAGACAAAAAAGGACGGCCATGGTTTGGATACCTCGTGGTGTTCCTTTTTGGTTTGCTGGGGTTTTTGGTGTATTCAGCGTCGGAGAATGAAGTGTTCAGCTGGCTGGGAAGTATCACTGGCCTATCAGTGATCATTCTCTGGGCCGCCCTGTGCGTGGGCCACATCCGGTTCCGGAGATCCTGGAAATTGCAAGGTCATTCTTTAGACGAGCTTGCGTGGACGTCACCCATGGGCGAACTCGGTTCTTGGTTCGGCGTCTTGATTAATGTTCTGGTGCTTATTGCCACCTTTTATACCTCCGCCTTTCCAATTGGCGAAGGAGATATGGATTCTAACGAGAGAGGGGAGAGCTTTTTCCAAAGCTATCTCTCCGTGGTTATCATTCTCTTCTCCTTTTGTGTTCACAAAATTTTCACGCGGTCTTCTGTGATCAAACTCCAGGACATCGACCTGGTATCTGGCTACCGACCGCCCGAGCCGGACGCGATCCTCCAACAGGAACGTCAGGCTCTCCAGGCGCGGCCTCGCTGGAAAAAAATTGTTGATGTCTTGTTCTAGTTATTGTATGTTAGACACACGAAGGCTATAGTTGAGACTTGGCGACCGCTGCGAATAGGCCGAGAGGGTTGGCTTGAACTCGCAATGCTCAGCATTGCGAGTGTGACCAATGATAGGGAGGCTTGTTAGCAAAGTTTGGAAGCTATCGATATCGCCGTCTATGCTTGTGGAGATAAGGAAGAGCAAACATATCTGCCAATCAGACAAGGTGATTTTGATATCATCCACCCGCCATGATAAGGGTAAGGTGGGCGCAGTCCTGCGCTGAGGCACGGACCGCTTAAAGATAGATAGATCAGAAACACCTCTGTAGCTGGTGCTCCCACCATGAGTTTCATTTCAAGTTGGTTTGACAGCTTCAAGCGCGCAGATACCCAGTTCGGTGCTGATCCGGACTATGCGAGCGAATATGTCAAAGAGGGTGGGGAAAAGCCTGTCCTAGGCAATGAGGACTATGCGAACGCCACAACCCTTGTTCAAACAGCTGATGGTGGTATTGCTGTCGTCCCTGAAAAGTCGGCCTTGAAGCGCAACTTGCACAACCGTCATATCCAGTTCATTGCCCTAGGCGGTGGTATCGGAACCGGTCTATTTATCGGTTCTGGAAGTGAGCTAGCTACAGGAGGCCCAGGAAGTCTGATCATCAATTTCCTGATTGTCGCTGTGATGATCGTGTGTGTGGTATTCAGTCTCGGTGAGCTTGCATCAGCCCTACCAGTGTCAGGTGCTTTTTCTGCCTATGCGTCGCGATTCGTAGACCCTGCCTGGGGTTTTTCAATGGGCTGGAACTATTACCTGCAATGGCTTATTGTTATGCCTCTGGAGTTCACAGCCGCCGCCATTGTCATCCAATATTGGGATCCAGATCAGAAAGTATCGCCTGGTGTATGGATCGTGATCTTCTTCGTTGTAATTACAACCATCAATATATTCGGCGTACGTGGATACGCTGAATTTGAGTTTGCTGCAACAGCTCTCAAGGTCATCACTGTCATCGGCCTTATTATTACGCTCATTTGTATTGACTGCGGTGGAACGCCGAGCAACAAGTACCTTGGCACGGGCACCTGGCACAATCCGGGAGCCTTTAATGCTGGCTTCAAGGGATTTTGCTCGTCTTTCACGGGTGTGGCCTTTGCATTTGCGGGCACAGAACTCGTCGGCCTGGCCTCAGCCGAGACGGCCGAGCCCCGCAAGGTGCTCCCGAAAGCGTGCCAGCAAGTGGTCATCCGTATCGTGCTGTTTTACATTCTGTCGCTCCTGCTGGTCACGTTTGTCGTGCCGTACACTGACCCACGTCTGACGAACGGCAGTGGCACTTATGACCCTCATACCTCGCCGTTTATAATCGCTCTCAATATTGGCCAGATCAAGGTGCTCCCCCACATTGTCAATGCCATTATTATTTTGTCGACACTGTCCGTCGCCAACTCGTCCGTGTACGCCGGCAGCCGCACGATGCTTTCGCTAGCCGAGCAAGGATTTGCACCGAGCCTGTTCAAGTACGTGGACCGCGCTGGTCGTCCCCTCCCGGCAGTCATTCTTTCTCTGGCGTTTGGCTTGTTGGCCTTCCTCATCTATGCCTCGAACGAAGGCACCATTTTCAGCTGGATGCTGAGTATCTCTGGTCTTTCTGCCGTTTTTGCTTGGGGCTCTATTTGCTTCTGCCACATTCGCTTCCGCGCTGCCTGGAAGTACCAGGGCCTGTCTTTGCGTGAGCTTCCGTGGACGTCGCCGCTCGGCATGGTCGGCGCATACACCGGTCTCTTTCTCTGTATCCTCGTCATTATTGCGACCTTTTATGCAAGTGCTTTCCCTATTGGGGAAGGCAAGGAGAATGGAAACGAACGCGCAGAAGACTTCTTCAACGGTATGATCTCGCTCGTTGTTGTCATTGTGTTTGGCCTGGCGTGGAAGCTCATCGCACGCACGCGCTTCGTTCGCATTGGAGAGATGGATATTTACACTGGCCGCCGAGAGGCTGTTAGCGACGAAGTGCTTGAACAGGAGCAGGCCGAGAAGCGTGCGAAGCCGACGTGGAAGCGTATCCTTGCCATGATCTTTTAGTGTAGATAGTGGGCTGTCATGTGGAGTAACGTTCGCTACGCGTTTGTGCCTAAAACGCGTGAATGGGGCGTGCCGATCAGGATGCCTTTTTGCATCAGCTACTCAGCGAGCTGCCCGACACACGCCCAGAGCTCCCGGGTCCGCGCACTGTGCTAGCAAAGTCGCAGGCCCCCCGCTCCACTCCAGCAAAGTCACCGCGGTCGACGCACCAACTTGACGCCCAACCAGAGCGCACGTTGCGCCAGCGCGTTGCAGATACATATGCAACGCGCAGCTTTGTCCGTGCAACGGTTGATGCAGTGGATGAGCGCACACGTGCAGGTGCGCGAGGCCCCCTGCCCGAGAAGGTGCTCGAGCTCACGCTCACGACCGATCCTCTGTGTGACGATGCTCCCGTGCGGTGCCAGAGCCTGTATGCGGGGGCTGCCGAGTCGCGTGTCTCTGGTCGTGCGTACCTGCGTGACGAGTGGCAGTGGTGTGCAGTGCAAGCTGGTGACGTGGTCCATCTGATCGGCACATGGGCATGGGACCAAGGCATGCGAACCATTACGCTCGGTACATTTGGCCCCGCGTCGGCGCCGGAGCAGAGCCACCTGCTAATCCACCATCCCGACGTGATTGTCTCTGCATCTCGACTCGCGGGCGTTACAAGCTGTATGCGCAAGCCGATGCTGCAGGAGCGCGTTCGCTCGCCCAGCGATGCTAGCTATGTGGCCGTCCTCGGTACTATGGTGCATGGTCTCCTCCAGGCATGCCTGCTTGCAGGCCCTGCAGCCCCAAAGGATGCCGAGGCGTCCCCTTGCACTGAGGCGCCGTCCACATGGGAGCAGCTCGGCAACTTCACACATGCGGTGATCGCAGCTGAGGTCGAGCGCCAGCTGCGCCTGCAGCGCGCAGCGCTCGTCCTCGTAGAGACCAGCACGGACAAGGCACGCGAGGATCTATGGGCGGCGGTCCCAAACCTCGTGGCATTTGGCCGCACGTACCTCGCGCGACGCGATGCGAGCGACGCCTCTGGGCCTTGGGGGCCGGTCGAGGACCCCCGCACCGAGTCCGTGGTGCATGCCCTCATTGTGCGTGTGCTTAGCGCAGAGAGTGATGTTGTCTCCCCCATGTACGGTCTCAAGGGCCGCATGGATCTCGTCGTCGAAGCTGCGCTCCGTACCGACACTGGCACGACGCACGCGCTGCTGCCCATCGAGATCAAAAGCGGCCGCGTCTCGACCAGTATGGAGCACATGGCACAGACGAGCCTGTATACCCTGCTGCTTGCCGACCAGTACGGCATGCACGTTGACGCTGGTCTGCTGCTGTATGCCCAGGCTGGCACGCTCCGCCGCATACCGCGTGCGACAAAAGAGGTGCGCAACCTAATTCTCGCACGCAATGAGATGGCCGCATACCGCCGCACCATGGCGCCCCTCCCAGCGCTCGACGCGCCTGCGATTCTGCCCAAAGCGACGTGTGATACAGAATCAGCACCCGCGCCCGCCTCGCCCGCCTCGAGCGACAGCTTTGCCGAGTTTGACGAGATGGCACTGGCCGCGCTCGAGCCCCTGGAAGCACCGGCGCCGTTCCTCCCGCCCACTATCGACAGTGCATACAAGTGCGAGCGGTGCTACGCACGCGATGCCTGCCTCTTGTACCGCCGTGCTGTCGAGCAGGTGACCGATACCGACTCGCCGATTGCGGAGCTGTACCGCGCAGCGACACAGCATTTGACACACACTGACACGGCTTTTTTCGCCCAGTGGGACGCACTGCTCTCGCACGAAGAGCGCACGCTTCAGCAGTACCAGCGCGAAATGTGGACTGTCTCTCCTTCTGAGCGCGTGGAACGCGGTCGGTGCATTCTAGACGCGCAGCTCGAGCGCACCGATGACGAAGGCTGCGTCTTTGTTGTGCCCAGTGATGCAGCGCGCCTCGGCACAGATGATATGGTTATACTTGCCGTGCATACACCCCAGCCCATGTTCCTCACGCGCGGGCGCATCGTGCGCGTGTCCTCAGCTCGCGTGCATATTCATACAGAGGCCCCTTTGGCCTACATGCTTGCACACGCCCGCACATGGCATGGGTGGTCCGCATCGCAGCCCCTCACATTCCGCCTGGATGCGGATGAGCTTATGGCTATGATGGGTGCGCCACGGTACAATCTGGCGTGCCTCTTTTACGCACAGGCTCCGCCGCGCGTGCAGCAGTTGCGCGAGCGCGTCGTGCATCTGCGAGCGCCGACGTGGACGCCGCTGAGCGAGCAGGGCCGTGTGTGCCTTGAGCGGTACGCACACACTTGTCATCCAATGCAGCGTGCGGCCGTGGAGCGTGCGCTAACGGCACAAGACTATACTCTCATCCTGGGCATGCCCGGCACTGGCAAGTCGACGACCATTTCCGTGCTTGTACGTATCCTGCTGGAGCTGGGGAAGTCCGTGCTACTATGCAGCTACACACACTCGGCGGTCGATACAATTGTGGCCAAGCTGCTGGATGTGCCTGTTGTGCGCATCGGTCCCTACCACCGCATCCATCCGCGCGTCCAGCCGTGTGCGCTTGAGCGCCAGGTGGCCGCAGACGCAAGTGCCGAGGCATTGCACGCGCACGTCGCCGCTGCGCCGCTCGTGGCCGCTACATGTCTCGGCACGAGCGACGCTGCACTCGCGCATCGCTCATTCGATGTGTGCATTGTGGACGAGGCGAGTCAGATTACCCTGCCTACGACCCTCGGACCGCTGCGCTTGTGCCAGCGGTTCGTGCTGGTCGGTGACTCGCACCAGCTGCCGCCGCTTGTGCGCGATCCGGACGCCTTGGCGCATGGTCTGGCCACAAGTCTCTTTGAGCGACTCAGCGCGGCCCATCCCCAGGCCGTCACGGCGCTGTGTGCGCAGTACCGCATGAATGCAGCAATCATGTCACTCAGCAACGGTCTTGTGTACGATGGCCAGCTACAGTGCGGGAGTGAGCGCGTGGCGCAGGCCACGCTTGCCTTGCGCAGCACAGAGGCGCCAGAACCATGGCTCGCCCAGGCACTCGCACCAGCATGCCCCGTGGTTTGGGTCGATACAGACGCGACTGCCGCTCCTGAGCGCCGTCAGGATGGCGCACTGGACAATGAGCGCGAGGCTGCGTGTGTGGGTGCTATGGTCGATGCACTTGGCCAATGTGGCGTCGAACTTCGTGACATGGGCGTGCTGACGCCGTACCGGCAGCAAGTCGCGTGCCTTCGTGCGGTCTGCGCATGCGAAGTGCTTACGCTTGACCAGGCACAGGGCCGCGACTGGCCCGTCGTGCTCGTGTCGCTTGTGCGCTCGAACGAGGCTGGCGTCGTTGGTGAGCTGTTGCGGGATCGGCGACGCGTCAATGTCATGCTGAGTCGCGCCAAGACCAAGCTTCTGCTAGTCGGCAGCCTGCGGACCATGTCGAGTGCGTCTTCATCGGCACCGATGCGCTTCGTTGCCAGCGAAGTCCAAGCACACCATACGGTCGTGGCGTGGGCGCCCAGCAACGAGCCAGTGCAGGCTGCAGCGTGCCCCACTGCAAAGCGTGCGCGGCGCGCGGCGCCTACCGGGCTTGTGCGCGAGGTGCTCGAGGAGCATGGTCATGCTCTGCCTTAGCGGGTATCTACATAGTCAGGCGCTCCAACTCGCTCCGAGTCGCCGCACACTGTGCGCGGAGCTGCGCTGCAGCAGCACGGCGGCGCTCAACCTGCGCTGCGAGCAGTTGCCGTAGTGCCTCGCGCGTGTGCGCCGGGCGCATTTGGTTGACCAGGTACTGGAAGTTGATTACCGTGGTCTCCATGTGGTTCAGGCGGTCGCGAATGTGCGACGACGGCTGCCAAGTGCCTTGCTCAGGCGCATTAGCACTCTCGGGCGCCGGAACCCACACATCGTAGGGCTGCACGGGCCGCAGCAGGTCGCCGGTGAGCTCCCAGTATGTCTGAAGAAGTGTGAGCAGGAGCGTTTGCAGCACTTCGCGTCGGTCACGAGGTTCTGTGCCGTCGACGCCGCACAAGTCGGGCAGGCCGAGCTGCGCAAGCGACGGCGAGGTCTCGGGGATGGGCCAACGTTGGCCAAAGAGCTGGAATCCGCCGTCCTCCTCGATCCACGCGATGTTGGGCGGCGTCAGCTCCATCTCGAGGTCCAGGTCCGGCGGCACAAGCACAGACCCCTCACCAATGGCCTGCGCTAGGATCTCTGTCTGCGTGCGGAGACGCTCGGCCGCATCGGCCTCGTTGGTCGGCGCGTGCCCCGCCTTGGCCTCCTGTAGAAGCGCGAGCCAAGCTAAGTTCTTCTCGGTAAAGTGGCGGTACACGGAGGGCGGTGGCGGAAACACAGACGTGTGTCCAAGCGTATCGGGCGCCTCGGCGGCGTCCAGCGCTGCGCCTGCGCCCGCGGCGTCGTCCGTCATGGCGGCGCTGCGGAGGCGGCGGCCGGGCAGCCACCCTGTCACGTGTCCGTCGTCGGTTCGCGGCGCTGTCGCGGCTGGAGCATGGACGCCGCTCGCTACCGACGAGCCGTGAGCGTGTGCGCCATGCCCACAGAACGTGGCTTTACGTTGAGTCACCAAAAGGTGGCGCTCGAGCTTAGTTTCCGTGGTGGCCTCGCAGGCTACACGGAGCTGCTTGTGACGCCGACCCATGCTGATCTGCGGCACATTTACCTGCACGCGCGGAGCATGGAGATTCAGCGCGTGTTGTGCAATGAAAAAGAGGCGACGTTTGCGCACACGGACCCTTGCGCGTCCGTGCCGCCCCTAAGCGATGTTCACGGGCATGCGCAAGCCAAGCGCTCGCTCTTCTCTGCCACCAGTCAGGCGACCGAGGGCGAGCTGCAAATCACGCTGCCGGATGGCGTGCGCGCGGAGCGCGTGCCTGGGAGCACAGAAGGAAGTGAAGATGAATATGCCCCGATCACCGTGCGTGTCGACTATATCCTGGACGATGTCCAGGAGGCCATCCATGTCGTGGTACCGACAGCGGAGGCGCCGTACCGTGTGCCCCACATGTATACCCGCCCCACCGGCCCCAACAGCGCGCGGTGCTGGGTGCCGTGTGTTGACTCGCTCTGGTACCGCTGCACATGGGAGCTCGAGTTTGTTGTGCCACGTACGCTTGCGACGGACGTAGCGGACGACGAGCCCGAGATGCTCGTCGTCGCCTCGGGCGAGCTAACTGAGCATGCGGTGCATCCGCATGATCCGACCAAAGCCATCTTCTACTACACCCAGCCCGTGGCCACGTCTGTGCAGCATGTGGCGTTCTGTGCAGGTCCCTTTGTCCTTGCGCGCCTGTCGCCGGCTGGTACGGACGGGTGCGAGGCCCTCGCATTCTGCTTGCCTGCACACGAGCACGAGCTCCGCACAACAGCGCAGTTTACGTGGCAGGCTATCGAGTTTATCAGCAGCGAGTACGGCTCCTATCCGTTCGCCTCGTTCAAGCTCGTGTTTGTGGACGACACGCTGGTCGACTGCCACCCCGCATGCACGCTGGCCGTGTGCTCGAGCGACCTGCTTCATCCCCCGTCGGTGATCGACCAGGCATTTGAGAACCGGCACATTCTGAGCCATGCCGTGGCATTCCAGTGGGTTGGTATCAACATGGTGCAAAAGACGTGGGCGGACACATGGCTCATCCACGGCCTGAGCCAGCACCTGGCGTCCATGTTTCTGCGCCGCCTCCTGGGCAACAACGACTACCGTTTCCGCATGAAGAAGGACTGCGACCGCCTGTGCCTATGGGACATTGGCATGCCGCCGCTGTACCAGGTCGGCCGCGACGAGCCGCTGGACGCACAGCTCCTGCCGTTCGTGAACCTCAAAGCGCCGCTCGTGCTGTATCTACTGGACCGCCGCCTGTGCAAAATGGGCGCGTCGCTCGGTCTCGGCCGTGTGATTCCCAAGCTGTTCCTCCAAGCCATCACCGGCGAGATGACGAACAATGCACTGGGCACGCACAGCTTCCTGCGCACCTGCAAGAAGGTGAGCGGTGCAGATCTGCGCCTGTTTGTCGACCAGTGGATCAACGGCAGTGGGTGTCCCCGCTTTGTTTGCACGGCCACGTTCAACCGCAAGAAGCTGCTGATCGAGATGCATGTACGCCAAGAGTCGCCCGCCGCGCTGTACGCACAGGCGCGTCCTGAAGATGCGCTGCTGTCCAACCCAGTGACGCTATGGGAGGGTCAGATGACCGTGCGGATCCACGAGGCGGACGGCACGCCGTACGAGCACGTCCTCGACATTAAGAACGAGCACCAGCGCTACGACGTGCCGTTCAACACCAAGTACAAGCGTGTACGACGCAACACCAAGCGCTTCCAGGCGCGCCAGGCAGCGGCCGCCGCGGCCGCCGCCGGCGACGAGGATGCTGCTGAAGCGATCGGTATGATTGATCTTGGTTTTGGACTTGGTATGTGGGAGGACGAGAACGAGCGTGAGCGCTGGAAAGTCGCCGACTGGACCGAGGAGGATGAGGCGATTATGGCGTCGGCGCCGTACGAGTGGATCCGCCTCGACGCTGACTTTGAGTGGATGGCGCAGATCCAGTTCGAACAGCCGGACTATATGTGGGTATCGCAGCTGCAGCGTGACCGCGATGTAGTGGCGCAGCTCGCTGCCGTGCATGCGCTGAGCCAGATGCCCAGCCTAATCACGAGCAGTATGCTCACCCGCACTGTGCTGGTGACCAAGTACTTTTACCGCATCCGCGCAGAGGCCGCGTACGGCCTCACCAACTGCGCGCTGCCGCATCTCGACCTGCTCGGCCTCTTCCACCTGCTTCTGCTGTTCCGCACGAGCTACTGCCTCGATGTGCCTGACGGCGGGGACCCCACGGCGCTCGATGCCCCATGCATTCCACGGCCTAACGACTTTAGCGATATGGCTGACTACTACGTGCGCCGCGCGCTCATCCATGCGATTTCGCGTGTGCGCGACCACCGAGGGCGCGCGCTACCGATCGTGCAGCGCTTCCTGATCAACCTGCTGCGGTACAATGACAATTCGACGAACCGCTTTGTGGACGACTACTACCTGGCCAGCATCATCAATGCGCTCGCAAGCACGCTGATCCCCGTGGACAGTACTGGCTACACGACGCATGCTGACGAAGTGTATACGGACGAGGAGCTCACGCTGCGCCAGCTCGCGACGCAGGAGGTCGAGCGGCTGCAGGTGCTGGACCGCCTCGTGCCGTCGTTCCACAATGTCGTGACGCTCGCTGCGCTCGACTTTCAGCTATCGCTCGTGCTGGCGAACCTGCGCCCCCTCGACCTGACGCACTTTGTCGAGTACACGCGTGAGGGCAACTGGACGGCTGTCCGCATCGCCGCATTCAATGCTCTGCTCCTCCTGCGTGGCTTACAACACAAGGTGCTCACGCGCTACTACTTTGCCGTTCTCAGCACGGACGAGGACCCCGTGGTGCGCATGCACTTGGCACGCGGTATGTGTGATGCTCTCGCCGTCGCAATGGCCACCGGCGAGCTCGGCGTGTCGTGGCAACGGCAGGACACGCTCCAAGAGGGCGATCCACGGGACAGTGTGGCGGAGCAGGAAGCGCTGCTGGCGCAGGAGGCGGCGCAGGTCGAGCAGGTGGTCAAGGTGCTGCGCCGCGAGATTGGACGCTCGGCCTCTGTGCGCGATGGCTTCCTCGCTGCCTTCCAGGCGAGCCGCGATCATGCGGGCACACGCCTCGCACTGATGCGTCTTGCAGAACTCCTGTTCAAGGGCACCGAAGATACCAAGGTCGCGAGCGACCGCGCGACGGTGGCGGCGAGCGACGAGCACTCGGGTGCGATGCGCATCCGACTGCTGATCAAGAATGCGCCACAGCAGGAAAAGCGGTCGTCGCAGCCGCTCAAGGTCGTGCTGCCCAAGGCTCCCAAGCCCAAGAAACCCAAGGCGCCCGAGCCAGGGCAGGCGCTTGGCATGTCTGCCTCGGACCTGAGTGCGTGCCGCACGTGTATCCACAAGCTCATGGCCAACAAGCACTGCGAGCCATTTACGCGCCCTGTGGACCCGGTGCGTGACGAGGCGCCCGACTACTTTGACGTGATCAAGGAGCCCATGGACCTCAGTTCGGTATCGAACAAGCTCCAGTCGGGGCAGTACAAGGACCGCTTCCAGTTCAAGGAGGACGTCGAGCTGATCTTCCGCAATGCCAAGACGTACACGCCTGACCCCAAGGCGTGGATCTACTATGAGGCCTCTCGGTCCGAGTCGGCGTTCCGCCAGCTGTGGAACCGGATCACCAAGACACTCGAGCAGGCAGCGGCGCGTGCCGAGAAGGCACACGCGGAAGACACACCCGAGGCGCCGGGCCCGCCTGCCGATGAGCCAGAAGCGCCCAGTGTGCGTGCGCCCAGTGTCGAATCGAGCGCCAGTGCATCACCGGCGCCCAAGAAGATCACCATCAAGCTCAGTCGCAAGTGCGAGAAGCGCGAGGCCAGCGAGGCGCCCGCGCGGCCCGTGCTCAAAATCAAGCGCGCGCGCACAGACGAGGCGTCCGCGACGCCTGAGGACGCGGGTGAGGCGCCGTCCGATACGCCGAAAGCGCCCGCCGTGGACCCCGGCCACGCGAGTGAGGACCCGGTGCTGCCGGGCGAGGCGGAGATGCCGCTGCACCCCAAGAAGGCGCGCTCCGTGCTGCAGATGGTGTCGAAGACCAAAGAGGCCGTCATTTTCCTGCAGCCGATCGATCCTGTGCGCGACCAGGCGCCGACGTACTACGACGAAATCAAGCACCCGATGGACCTGAGCACGATCGATGCCAAGCTCAAGCAGGGGCAGTACAAGACGATGGGCGACTTTGCGTCGGACATGCGCCTCATGTTCGCCAACTGCCGCCAGTTCAATCCCCCTGGCACGGTGCCTGCACTGATGGAGCAGGCCGTCTCGCGCGTGTGGCGCCGCGAATGGAGTCGCGCCATGGTCCGCAAGCTCGAGTACTCGCACAAGCGCTCGCTGCAGAGCATGATGGGCCGCCTGAAGCAGCTCCCTTCAGGTGCCCTGTTCCTTTACGCCGTTGACCCTGTGGCGCTGGGCATCCCCACCTACTTTGATGTGATCCCGAAGGAAAACGCTCGCGACTTGACGCTCATCAGCCAAAAGCTGCGCGCCGACCAGTACGACAGCATTGATGCTCTCGACGCCGATATCCAGCTTATGCTACACAACTGCTATACATTTAACGCGGGCGACGAGCGCATTTGCGACATTGCGCGCGCATTTGAAAAGGCATACCAGCAAGAGATGCACGCGCTCCGCCAGGCGATGGAGGCGTAGTAGACATGTAGAGGATATATGCGCACGTTGATTCGCGGCCGCGGCGCGAAGCTCTGCTCCACCGACTCCCAATGCGTTTGGGCCTTGCTGTGCTGAGCTTTGTCGCCGTGCTCGTGGCGCTCGTTCGTGCCGAGGCGCATGAGGATGCGCCTGAGCTGAATGTGCTCACAACCTTCCCAGACAATCCGTTCAACAGTGCGTAGACGCGTCACTCACAGACAGTTGTGAAGAATGGCCAGGCCAACCGGGTCGTGTTCTCCATCAAGACGCCGCCCTCGACGGATCGTGCTCTCACGATCGAGTCGCTCACGGGTGCCTTTTTGGACCCTGCGCGCGAGGATGGCCACAAGAAGCGCGTGCTGCGCAACATGACGACCACGCGGCTCAAGGACGCGCATCTGCTGACGCAGGGCCAGACCCGCCAGGTGCCCTTTGACTTTTTCTCCGAGTTCAAGCCGCAAAAGCTCGATGTCGAATTCCGCGCTATGGTGGTGGACCAGTCGTCGTCGAACAAGTACAATGTGCCGCTCTACCGTGGCTCCGTCACCGTGGAAGAGCCGCCGCAGAGTCTGTTCGACCTGCAGCTGCTGTCCGTTTACGCCATGGGTGTCGCCCTGGTGGTGCTCATCGGCTACATCCTCTTCGACAAGTACGGTGTGGCCCTTAAGCGCAGCTGGAGCAAGCCCGGCCAGAAGCGCAAGGAGACCGCTCAGCCGGCTGCGCAGCCCCTCGGCAAAAACGGCAAGTCGTACGACGAGGACTGGATTGTACGTATCGATACTCACACCCAGCCTAAGCAGCACAACCTGCGCCCTCGCAAGCCCCGCGGCCGCAAGTAGTGTAGACAGAAACACGCTCACAAACTATTCATCTATGGATACAGTGTCTTTGCAAGGTCATACCACGCACACACGCAGTCGTTCTAGTTAAGTTGACCGAGGCCGATCTGGTTTGCATCCGAGTTGGTCGCCAAGTAGACGTTCTTCAAAAAGGCAGCCCCCAGCAGCCAGCCAGCACCATCCATCGTGGACCCGGTCGAGACAGCACTCACACATGTGCCCTGCAGGTTGTTCGAGTCCTTCGGTGCAAAGAGCAGGTCGCGTGAGTCCATCTTGAACGTTTTGCCGGCAAACTTGAAGCTGAGGGTCGCCTTCGAAGTGCATGGCAACGTGTATCCGCCATTACCATCCGACTTGGCACCATCAATGGCTTCGTGAATCGCATCGGCCGCATCCTGCGGCGCAATGATCAGGGACGTGCCTGTGTCAAGGATCGCCGTCGAGCTCCCGCTCACCTGCTTACCACCCACAGACACACTGTCCAGCTTCACCTCCCAGTAGCCCTTGTTCGATTTATTTTCCATCTGTGTTAGTGACCCAGATATCTGCTTCTCGTCGACGCCTCCAAACGTGATTTGTCCACGGTTCTTACCTGACCCATCGGCGGCCCGCCCGAGGCGGAAGCCCACGATAGGCGCTTTTACCTTGTTCGCCTTCTTCAACGCATCAATAATCGTGTCCTTGTGGGTCACACTCAGTCCAGCACCACCCAGGCCCAGTAGACCATCAAAGGGAACCTTGGATGCGCCAAAGTCGTTTGATTCCGAGCTCGCTATACCGAACGCGAACTTGTCCAGCTTCAGACCAGCCAATTCAAATGAGTCTGTGCCCATCTGAACTGACACGTCACCAGTACCGTACGAAATCTTGTAGTGATTGTTGCTGGTTTCAAGAGAGTCCGAGGACGACTTGCCGAACTTGTTGCGGCTCGGGCCACCACACTTGCAGTTCGTGCCGGTGATCCAGGTATCCGAGGAGCCAGTGTCCACAAGCATCTTGTAATGGGTGTTCGATGTGCCAATCTTGACATTTACAAAGTAGCCCACATCGTTCGCTTCAATAGCCAGTCCAGCTGTCGAGGGCGCAGAGACCTGCGGAGCTTTTGTCACAGAGTACTGGCTCTCCGCCTTGGCCTCTGTAGACGAATAGCCACCACGAGCCTGGAGCTCGCCACGCAGCATCTTGCTGCCACTCGATGAGCGGCGGTCAGTCGAAGGGCGATGCGCGCTTGAACCAAAGTGCCTCGCACGCACAATAGACTCTGGCGCCTCATCCAGCACTTCTCCACGGGGCATATGCTTCATACGAGGAGGACGGAACTCGGGCATCGGGCTGTCCTGCGCATGCAGCTCTTCCTCGACAAGATCCTGCCGACGCTGCATGGCCTGCTCCAGCTCTTCGTCACTGGGCTCATCCAAATCCTTCATCTTAGCAAAGCGCCGCTTGCTGTGGTTGATGTGCTGCTGAAGCTTCACCCACGGGTGTACAAGCTCCTGGTCCTCTTCTTCTTGGTTCTCCTCCAGCGTCATGTGAAGGAGTCCATCGACGGACGACTCAGTCGCATTAGCAGGCGGCACCGATGCGGACGCCGACGTGAACCCAGGAGTGTGAGCCAGGCCTTGCGCATCCCACGACATTTGATGCATCAAGGATGGTACGGTAAGTAGAGCGGTGAGAATTTGTACTAGGTTGGGACGCAGCAAAACCATGTCGAATGACTTCCCTGGTAAAGTTAGTACAACGGTTAGTTAAGGAACGAACGCAAGTATGCTTGATTCAGGCAAGCACAATGAATAGTGAGTCAATATCCTAGTGCGGTCAAGTGCCGTAATCGGCAGCTAAGCGCTGGTACAAAGGAAACGTCGACAAGTCCACGACAATGTCTTTTATGAACGACACAGCCTGTCAAATGCAGGCACCTGATCCGTGCACACGGCCTGGCAGTGCACCGCCCCGCAAAAGATACCTTGTCTGCGGTCAGCCATAGGTCAGCGGAGGTGCATCGAGTGTCTACTAAGTAGATGTGGGAGCCCTCGCGCTAGTATATGCACGAAAACTCAGTGTAGAGAATGTAGTTCAACATCTACGTAAGATGAGCACGACCCCCGGTGTAGAGATCCACTTAGTCATAGCGCCACAAGGTGGGGTGCACGCCTTGATTCGTAGCGCAGTCAGTCTAGCTGAGCCTCACATAGATGAAATCGTATGTCACAGCAAATGGCACAGCGTCCAGAGTCATTGCCTAGTGCGCAAGTAGGATCATGGTAGCCTCCACATGATGCATCGGCCGAACCATCCCAGGCGTTGAAGCGCGTGAGTGGTGGCTCGCCAACACTTGCACCTTAATCACCATGGAGCAAGTCGCCCAGCAGGTACGTGTGCCTTGCTCTCGTGCTTATACCATACAGTTCACAGACTTTTACTACTCCACCTTCGATGCTGACCGCTCTCAGCTGGGCTCGCTCTACGTATGTGCTGATCGCCGAACTCAAGGCTAACCAACCAGCGCCCGCACTCGATGCTCACGTTTGAGGGATCCCAGACGCAGGGTGCTCAAGGCATCGTTGAAAAGCTTGTGGTATGTTGATTTTGTTGACAGCGTAGAGCCTGCCTTTCCAGAAGGTCCAGCACAAGGTGGACACCCGCGATGCCCAGCCGACCGGTGATGGTCAGAGCCTGGTTGTGCTCGTGACCGGTATGCTTCTTGTATGTACAGCACGCTTGGGCTTGTTAACTTCTAGGTGGACGACGGTCAAAACCCGCTCAAGTTCAGCCAGGTACGTTCGCACTAGGCGGCCCAATCTAATGACAGTCCTTCACTCTGGTCCCTGAGGGCGGCTCGTTTTACGTGTTCAACGACATCTTCCGGTACGTCGCGCATACTATACTAACACATCGCAGTCTCAACTATGGTTAAGTGTTGCATCTGTAGGACTCGTTTAGCGTAGTGGCTCCTGTGGAAACTGGCCTGCACCGCAACCTGTGGACCAACCAGGCTCGGCCGGCAGTGACGGCGCGGGTGGGCGGGGGATTCGTTCTGTGCGCTACCACTCGGAGATTAGGTAAGAGTGACACGTCATGCAGGGCGGGAGAGGCCATAAAAAGCGTGCTCGTGTCTCGCACAAGCCATCAACTCGTCCTCAACATGGGTGTGACTGTGGAACCTATTGCTCCTGGCGACGGCAAGACCTTCCCCAAGCCTGGCGACACCGTCGACATGCACTACGTTGGTACTCTCCAGTCCAACGGTAACAAGTTTGACTCCTCGCGCGACCGTGGCCAGCCCTTCCGCACCCGTATCGGTGTCGGTCAAGTCATCCGCGGCTGGGATGAGGGTGTGCCACAGCTCTCGCTCGGCCAAAAGGCCCGCCTTGTGTGTACCCCGGACTATGCCTACGGCCCTCGCGGCTTCCCGCCGGTGATCCCCCCCAACTCGACCCTGATCTTTGAGGTGGAGCTCCTTGCGATCAACGGCAAGAACTAAGTACATACGTCTGTGAACCCGTAGTTTCTTTTGCAAGTATGTGAATCATTATCTCCGTGTCGAGGAAACGCGACGGGCGTTGCCCATCGGCTCAGGCAGTGGTACGGGTGTCCCACGACCTGGCCGCACACCCCGCTTGGCCTTGTTTTTGGCTTGCTGGGTGCGGCGCTCCAAGCATGCGTCGCAGTACCATGTACCCTGAGGTGGTTTTAACAGACCCACACAGCCGAGGTGGAACCACTCGCGTTCGCAATCGTCGTCATCACAGCCGATCATATCGCCATAGCTGACATTGTTGCAGAAGCAGTAGCGCTGATCGTCCTGGTCGTCGCGGCTTCGGTTGGTAGAGGTTTTGGCAACGCGGGCACGACCGCCGCCACGCGATCCTTCGTGTTCATCAGATCCACTGATTTCATCTTTCACGCGACGACCGCTCCAAGTGGCTCCCATGTCACTCTTTGTAGTGCGCTGTGCTCCTCGGCCAGTATCAAGATGCATGTCAGACTGGTCGTCGCTGCTGACACCCTGGTCCGAATCATCACGGTACCCATTACGACGTTTGTTGGACCCTGAAGACGGATTGCGGCTTGAGTCTGTACGAGATCGCTGAGAAGTTGCACCAGGTGGCACTTTACGTTTCTTGGTATACCGTGATACGTCTTGGGCTTCGCGCTCACGCGTCCGAGCAGCACTCAAGGGTGCATCCGCATAGTCACCAACCCGAACTTTGCTGGAGCGGCGCCCACCAATGTTTGGATCCACGTCCATGTTGCTACCAGTGTAGCCAGGGCTGGGCAGCGGCATGTACAAACTCTGCTCGACATGGAGGGGGTACGAGCTGAGATCGCTGAGACGTTTGTATTGAGGCCGATACTCCCGAATATAAGGGCCCAAGGAGGGAAGCGAGGTTAGTGATCGCAGGAGAGAGTCGATAAAGTCAGTGTGCGAGGTGATCTGCAGGTAAGCGCAAAAAACGTACCATCTCTGTTGTGTTGGAGGCCACGCGAATTTTATCTTCGCCGCCCATTTTATAAGACCGCGCCTCTTCGGCGACGTCTTTCAAGGCGAGAAGGCGCTCCCCCGGCGTGGCATTGGGATTTTCCAAGATGGTGGCAAGATGGTATAGTCGATGCGTGAGTGAGCCAAGATGAGCTGGAAGGTGTGAGCAGGCAGGTGTACTTACCACCCAGTACAGCATCTAGCTCCCTCAAATCTGAGAAGCTGCGTGTGGCTTCTAGCGGCAGAGCATCCAAGGCATCCGAGTATGTGACCAATAGCATGAACAGAGAAATGTCGTCTTCTGACAGAGGCGCATCGGGCATGAGTGAATGAGGGAAGAAGGGGTGGAGGGAAGCCAGAGATGCGGCTAGTCCAGGGTGCATTCCCGCACGGGCACCATACAAGCCCGGATAGTTAGGAGGCAGCATGATAGTGGCACGCGGCGGGTCAGATGGACAAGGCAAGTCTACCTGGCGCATGCCTCCATATGTGGAGGACTGGCGGCCATGCGCCGCGGTGCCAGCACGTGTACCGGGGTCAAGGATCGGCCGAGGCGCCTGCGGCTGCAAGAACGAAAAGCGTCGGTGCCTCGCCATTGCTTGACCACCTATCCTTCGTTGCCATGTCTCTCCCTGACTTTTCGAACGCTGACAACCTGGCTAAGTTCGACAGCTTCCTGAGCACGAAGTCGTACATTGGCGGGTATGTATTTTGAATGGCACCAAGGGCTTGAAGATGGTTGGCGGGGCCTGTGCGCTGCGAGATGAACCGTGCTTTGGTCCGTGTTTCCGAGTCCAGCGGCTTAAGACACCGCGCCATTTGCATTGACGACACCCATTTCCAAGCTATCTGACCAGCGCAGTACCCTGCCTGTCCATATGATGGCCCTTGGTGCCGCCGGGAAGATCATGTACTGACATGACAGACACGAGGCTTCGCAGGCTGACGTGGCCGTGTACGAGGCCATCAAGGGTGCCGTCGACTCGAGCAAGTACCCTAACGTCTCGCGCTGGCAGGAGCACATCAAGTCGTTCGAGGCTGAGCACGCTGGCCTCGCTGGCGACAAGGCCAAGGCCGCTGAGCTCCTCAACTTTGGCGGTGCCGAGGAGGAGGACGTGGACCTGTTCGGCTCCGACGATGAGGAGGAGGACGCTGAGGCTGCCCGCATCAAGGCTGAGCGTGTGAAGGAGTACGAGGCTCGCAAGGCCGCCAAGGGCCCTGGCCCCGTTGCCAAGAGTGTCGTTACCTTTGAGGTCAAGCCCTGGGACGACGAGACCAACATGGAGGAGCTCGAGAAGGAGGTCCGTGCCATTGAGATGGACGGTCTCGTTTGGGGTGCCAGCAAGCTCGTTCCCATCGGCTACGGTGTCAACAAGCTGCAGATCACCATTGTGGTCGAGGACGACAAGGTTTCGATGGACGAGCTCCAGGAGCGTGTCCAGGAGATCGAGGACTATGTCCAGTCGTCGGACATTGCTGCTATGCAGAAGCTCTAAGTAGCGAGCTGCAGTAGGTAGACTCGCCGGTCTCTAATTTACAATTGACTTAAAAAGTCGGCCAACCCCCCTGGCTTGGGTGGTTTGCTGGCGGCCTGGTCCTTTTGCTTCTTTTGCTGCAGCAGGGCGCGTAGACCAGCCTTGGTATCTTGAAAGGGCGCCGAAGGACCACGACTCGATTTAGGCGGTCGCTGTTCAGGCTGTGACGCTGAAGGCGCAGATGGCCGACTCGTCGAGGCGGGTCCTTGCAGCTTGGAGGGGGTAGGCGCAGGCGTTGGAGAGGCTTTCGGAGCCGTAGACGTTGATGTACTGGGCGTCGACGATAGCAGCTGCTTCAGAGGCGGTCTCTTGCGTACAGCTGGAAACGCTTTGGACGTTGTAGGTTTCCGCCGGCGCTGTGGTTTGCGACACGCATAGCAGCGCAAAATCAGGCTTGCGTCTTGTGCTCGTCCTCTCGAACGCTGCGCCTTGGGTATATGCTGTGCATTCACGCCTGGGACAAGGGGTATCGCACAAAATGTACATATAGGATTGGATAGTGCATAAGAAGCAGGCAGAAATGACTGCACAGCAAGTGTGCCAGGTCCTGACACTGTTCGACTGCTGTCGTGCCCCCATAGCACGTTGGCGGGCCGACCGTAAGGCGCATCGTCGCCCGAACGGACAACGCTCGGCACTAACTGCGCAAAAGACGCGCCATGATTCTGTGCTGCGGCAGGTGCATGGCTCGCAAGTGTGCGCGATGCCTCGTTGAGGTACAAGGCATGTCGTGTGGGTCCGGCGGGCTCCGCCGAGGGCTTGGCCTCCATGGCAAAAGGAAGCAACACGGACGTTGTATCACGTGATAGTGAGAAGAGGGCGGCGCAGCGGCGACGACCTTCTGACCGCAACATGTGGGCAGCGCTGCGCCTTGCGCCCCGTGGGCTGTGGACTTCGCAGACCCGGAGCCCCATGATGATGGCGCCAGATACAATGCGGCGCCTTTCGATGCCGCTTTCTCCTTTGCGCGCGATTTCGACGACGCCCGTCTGGCAGGTGACGCTGCAGCAAGCGATGCGTGGCGCCCGGCGGCCCCATCGGCCGCCTGTCAACCGGACGCCGGCGTTGGAGGGATGCCCCTTTGTCAAGGGAGTCTGCACCAAGATCTTTACGACCAAGCCCAAAAAGCCCAACTCGGCCATCCGTAAAATGGCGCGTGTACGCCTGACGAATGGACGAACGGTCACTGCATACATCCCTGGCGAGGGCCACAACTTGCAGGAGCACAGTGTCGTGCTTATGCGCGGGGGCCGTGTGCAGGATGTGCCTGGTGTGCGCTATACACTGGTTCGCGGAGCCCTGGACTTTGGTGGTGTAGTGGGCCGCACGACGTCGCGCTCCAAGTATGGGGGTATGTGTTGGTGTATGAACAGGCTGACAAGCAGCGAAAAAGCCCAAGGATGCCTCCTTGTAGAAATGATAGATCAATGGATGCGCCCAAACTGGCACAAGCTCGCGTCGCGTGCGGGATCAGAGCGAACCACCTTTTCGATTTCGTGGCCAATCATCCGCACCCACAGGTCGCGCTCCAGCTGGGTGCGCGCGCGGAAGGTGATTTCCGACGATTCGCGGCCGGTCAGGGAGGGCGCCTGTGAAGCCTCATGTTTGGAGCGGCGCAGGCGGCCGGGGTCCCATCCCACACGGATGCGGAGCACAAAGGTGCATTCATCGCTCGACTCGGCGCTGCAGAGCCCGCCGTGGAAGAACCGAGGAAGCTGCTCATGTATATCCTCGGTATGATGGCCACCCGTGCGCTGGTTGGGCATGTCATCACCCTGCAGATCCGAGGCACGGTCAGATACGTCGCCCTTGTACACGTACGCGTCGCGTAGCAGAATCGGCGTGCCTTTGCGTCGGTAGAGAATGCCCTCATTGTAGCGCGCCGTGGATGAGTGCGTGGACGACATAAGCTTAAAGGTGAGCAGCTGGCCATCGCACAGGACAAAATAGCGGCGATGAAAGGGTCGGCGCATATGTGTGCGCCAGAATAGGTGACCGCTAAGGTTGATGGTACGGCATCCGCCGAAACGACACCAGTTCCAGATAAACGGCAGCGATACGGACGCATGGTCTTCCGCCTGCCGCGAGGAATGCGGCGAGATCTGCGTCGCCCGACTGGCGTGCACCAGCATGCGTGTGTCCATCGCCTCGCGGCACTTCCAGTAGACGATCAGCATAAAGAGGTGCACGATCCACTCCTTCGCCAGGGCCACGCTCGCGACCTCCAACACGATGCTGCGGCCGTTTTCGAGGTAGAGCTTGAACTGTCGCATGCTGCGCTTGATGTTGTTGGGCGCGGACTCGGCGATGGCCGCTGTATCAAACACACGCAGCCGAGCGTCCAGCGGCTCGCGCGTGCCATCGTAGTCAGTCACCCACTGGAGCTGGGGCATCGAGGCGGACATGACAGGCTCATGTCCCATATGCACCCGGTGCCGCGACAGCTCCGTGGACAGAACAACGGGGAGACCCACGCTGCCAATCGCACACACGTCCTGCAGAAGGAGGAAGCCGTCGCTCTGCCGGATTTGGCGTAGATGACGGTGGATCTCGTACGCGGAAAAGCGTGTGACATACGCGCGAATCCGGTCCTCACGCGTCTCACCACTCACGCCGGCGATGTGTAGGCCCATGTAGGGATCAGGTGCATAGGCGTGCGACTCGCGCACAAAGTAGAGCCCAGCATCGTGCGTCGCGAGATAGGTGCGGGTAGCCAAGCCAGAGAGCGAGCGCAGACGCCCAACAAAACCCTCGACCGCCGGCGGCTCGCGCAGCGCACAGCCGCGGGGGTGCATCACCTCGGTAGGATAGTGGCTGTTGAGCAGCAGCTGCAGCTCAGGCGCTAAGCGCGCGCTTGTGAGCAGGGCGCCTGCCAGCGCGTCCCAGTACCGAGGTGCGCCCTGCGGCGTGGTCGCGTGGTTGACCCAGTGGTACGTCGACCCACTGCGCCACGCCAGCACCGGCTCGAGACCACGGGCCTGCATGTCCTGCGTCAGCCGCGCCCATTGCGGCACGGCCTGGATCATACTCTGGGTGTGGTTCATGAGGGAGCGAGCCGTCATCTTGTCGTACGAGTGCTCATACGGCAATGTCGAGGGCAGATCAAGTAGAACATCGTACTCGCGTGCCGTACCATGCGCACTCGGAAGCACTGGCAGCGGCACACGCACACGCATAGAGATGCCGGGCACATGGACGTGGATATGGGACGGTGGCTGACCATCGAGCTCGCGCCACAGCAGCCACATCCAGTCGGCGGCAAGCGACGACGTGCGCGCATTCAATAGCAATATCGTGGTGCCGTGGCGGCGCAGCGGGAATGGAGCGCGTAGCCATTCGGACCGTGGGACCGTAAGGCACAGGAGGCGGTCGACCTCCGAGTAGAGCGAGAGCGACACTTCTTTTTTCCGCAGTGGAATCACATACCGCAGCTTGAGATGCTCCGCATCGCCGAGCAGGCGCCCACGAATACGCGCCTCATTCCAAAGCTCGACACGCCCGGGTCGCAGGAGCACGAGGTATTCGTCCCACTTGTACGAGCGAATATCGTAGCGCCGCGCCTCGAGCTCGTCAAAGTTGCTCCCCACGTCAACATGCCCGACGATTTGCACCTTGACGAGCATGCGGTCGCGCTTCAGGATCGACTTGTTGTTGGCCTGGAGTGCAGCAGAAATAGGAACGGGCGCTTCCACAGGACGCGCGAGCACCTCCTCTGCAGGTCGGGGCAGCGCATCCCCTTGGCCGACAGGGATACATTCGTGAGCCACGGCGTCCCGGCCATCTGCCCCCTGTACCACCTCCAGCAACGACTCGTCACGCAAGTGATGCTGCGAAGGGTGAGACGAGACAAAGCGCGAAAACATAGATGTTGATGACGGCATGGCCTGCTCTGTCACGACGGGCGGCGTCGGCGGCCGGGGAGACGCCTTCGCCATGTCACTGGGCGCCGGCTCGGCAGGCAAGGATACGAGAGAGTCGTACGACGCGGAGGAGTCATGCGACGCACGGCGTTGGTCCGGTGGCTTGAGCGTTTGGTCGGACGCGCGCCGCGTTTCCACAGGCGGCACGATACGCAGCGGAAAGTGGCGCGATGACGTGGCATCGAGCCACTCGTCAGAGGCTGCCTCTGGACGCGTACGAGGTGCCGGTTTCACCTCGTGAGGAGGTGCAGCATCGGCCAAAGGGGGCGTAGGAGCTTGGCCTAGCAGCTGGTGGCGGCGCTTCTGACGCTCTCGCTCGAGTTCCTCCTCGAGGGACAGCATGGCCTGCGATGGGCGCCCTGTGCGGATTGAAACGGGGCCTTGTTCGCTGAGCTTCCGCCGCGTGGCTTCCCAGCCAGTGCGGTTTTCCACCTGGTCTCCCTCCGACGCAGGCAGCGAAAAGGCCACGTGTGGTAGGCTTGTTTTGCGCGAGGCCCGGCGTTGTGCCAGACGCGAAAGAGGGCTCGTTGGCCGCGACGACGGGACAGGCGAGACAGGCGAGACAGGCGAGACAGGCGAGACAGGCGACGAGTGGACTTGTGCCTGGGGGCTACCTGGTCCCTCCTGCCCGCTAGGCGACGAGTCGGGCCGCGGTGAGTCGCAGGGCGGCTCTAAGGCCAGCACATGCTCGTAAAACTTCTGGCCGACCTCAAAAGACGTGCCGACCATCTTGCGGTGTCCGATATTCCTGCCCGCCCTGTCTACCACCGTCTCACGCTGCTCCTCTGTGAGGTCGTTTTGGCCCAAGATGGGCGTGATTGGCGCGTCGCCCCAGTGCCACCTGTCCCATGTAAGCGGCGACATGGGGTGCCCCGCCGACACATGCCGGCGTCCCGCGCCCAGTGGCCAGCGCAGAAACGAGTGGCCCTGGCGTGGAGAAAGCAGAGAATCCAGATCGTCGTACGATGTAGCCGTGAAATGTGCGTCGGCGTGATCGGAGCGCGGTATATTGTGCATAGACGCAGAGCGCCGGAGGGGAGGCGGTGGCGTTTCCTTCGGCGACGGAGGGGGCTGTACAAAGGAATGCGAGCGGTCCACCCCCTTGGGCCGCTCTAGCTCAGGAGACGGCATGGGCTCCGGCGATTCAGAAATGGCATCCAGGCGCGGCGGCGCCTCAAAGAACGAGTGCGCACGACTCCTGTGCAGAGGCGTGCGGCGCAGAGGTCGAATGAAACTGGGCTGACGGGGCCTACCGTTCCTGTTCGATGGCATCGTTTTGAATCGCAGTTCACTGCGGTCAACAACGGACTGGTCGTCACTTAGCATGTCGTCCAAATAAACACCCAAACGTCGCGCGTCGTCAATCAATGCCTGATTCGAAATGTAGACTTCAGGTACGGGACCTAGCATTACGCGCTTGTGTGGATGGTCCGAATGCGGGTGACTGCATATCTGGTAGCAGGCACTCTGCGCATCAGCCACGGGATCCATCGCTTCTTTGTCGCCCCCAACGCCCTGGGGGGTGTCCATGGCGGAGGACAGTGGAGGCTCCACACCCAGCAGGCGGCGAGGTGCGCGGACATCACGACTATGCCGCCTCGGAAAAAGATGCCGCGCGCCTCGCGCGAGCCTGCTTCTTTTGATGCATGTATGGATGCAGGCGTCGACCAGGAGGAGCGGGGTGAGCGCTTTTCCTTTGGAGCCAAGGCGCAACGGTACGTATGCACTGCTCATCCAGGCACTATGGACAGGCTCTCGAGTGGTACGAGCAGGCGGCGGCCTACGAGCCCACATCCGTCGACGCACGGTACAATGCGGCGCGTATTTACTATACGCTAGGTACTCAATTCCTTGCACCGTTCGATGCCCGAGAGGCCCTCGTTCAGGCGTGTCATCTCTATATACAAGCGCTGGAGCTGGCGCCGATTGCGGCGGATGGCATCCCCAGCGCTGCTCGCTTGGACGTACTCTCCAACGGAGGCTATGCCCTGTATGCCCTGGCGGAGTTGGTCGATGAATTTGGCTGTGTAGATGGTCAGGCGGCCTGTCAGACGCTAGCAGCCCCCGTCGTCGATGCGGCGACGCTCTCCATGGAGATGCCGGTGCCGCTCTATGTGGCAGCCGCTCACTGGTTTGAGCAAGTCGCGCTTGGACAACGCATGGTTCTTGAGGCTGCTCTGATGCCGACGAGCGCACCACAAGAGGCACCGCAGCATGTGCCCCCGTCAGAGTCGGGCGGCGAAGAGCAAAGTGAATTTTCGTCATCGCTCGTGGCCCCTGCCTCATTAATCGAGACGTGGAACGACCAAATTAAGTGCGGACTCGATCTGCTGCCTCATGCGCCAGACACTTCGACCTTGCAGGGCTGGGTCGCTTCGCTGCAGTCCTTGATCTCGCTTGCGCAGAGCTATGTACGCGCACTTCCCGAGGGGTTGGGTGACTCGCAAAGTCCACCGCGCGCGTGGGATCGGCAAGTCGCTTTGCTTCAGCAAGCCTGCATCGAAGTGGAATTAGCACAGGTCCAGCGCGCGGTGGATTGGGACGTTTGGCCCACAGTCCATGAATGGGAGGCTCTCGAAGACGCAGTCCTGGGCCACGCGCAGCATGCGCTTCAAACACCCCCGCCGGCCCAGTCGCTCACATCTGTGCGTTTCGGTACCGATGCAGAAGCACGCGTCGAGCAAGTCGAGGCGGCCGTGGAGGACCTGTGCACGTTAGGGAACCACGCGCATGCCCTGGCACGCCTGCGCATCGACTGCCTCGTACGAGGAAACACGGACTCGGCAGCGCGAGCATGGGAGCTGGGAGCCTGCGCTGCCAAATGCGTACTCGCTGCCCTGGCACCATTCGAAGCGCCCGAGCCCCGTTCAGCCCCCACGCTCGTATCCAAGAATTTATTGGCCTGGGTCTCGCCTCACACTCCTTCTCCTGCCCCTTTTAACACTTCAACGCAGATTTCTAGAACGCGCGCCTCTATGTATGGCGAATTGTCGTCCATTTCGCTGACTCGCGCACACAACGCTTTGGTGCATGTTCTCGACGTAGCGCAAGCCAACCAGGTCAAGCTGCTGGACAATGCACGCATCTATGCAAGACGCGCACTCGCAGACGACGGTCTTATGTGGGTCCATCAGGTGAGCATGTGTCCAGCCAGTGAGGATACGCTCGTATATGGGCGGGCCCTCACGCATGCGGACCCCGATGGGGGTTGGGAAAGTCTGCAACGGGATCTGACACTACTTGTGGGGTGTGTGCGAGCGGTATGGCTGCGAGGAACATGTCGTGACGACCCATCCGCCGAGGCTGAGCTGTACGCCCTTGCAGGCGCATTTTGGTCGCTGCAATACACAAAGCCCTCCTACAGATACGCAGCAGGAAATGACGTCCTGCGGGCGTGCCTGGCAGAGGACATGCACAGTATGGCTACCGAGGCACACTTTTGGTCCGACGTCTGGTGGCCTGCCGTAACGGCCGCACGATTCGCTGGATTGACTCGATCGGAGGGACGGGTCTAGATGTCCAGGGCGCAAAATCAGCAAATAAGAACAAGGCATAGGGCTTTTGCTGGATAATGTAAACTTTGTAAAAATGACCACGGCTCATGAACGTGTTGTCACACGTCTTCTTGGACGACCAAGTGATATACCTGTTGCGTTCATGAAACCGCGTTGAGGTCGTTGTCATGACAAAAACTACAAACGCTGATATGCAGGAACTTGCTTCCCCTGCCATGTTCGGCGCTCACCCTTACAAAAGACCACGCATCGTTCTGCAGGAGGATGGAGGCGAGCCCTTGCCGTCAGGCCGGTCGACGCCCAGGCTAGCTCCTGTGCCAGAGAAACTATCAATGCAGCGGAACTTGTCACCTCAGCATGCACAAGGCCTTCGTGAGGGGAGAGAGATGCCGGTGACTTCTGGCGTCTATGACCTACCCATGAGGCATCGAGATGCTTTAGACATGCGCCCTACCAGTCCTCATCCCACCATTGTACAACGCCGTGGATACCCAGTCTCCGGCAGAGTACCTGCTCTGCACTTAACCGATCATGATCGGGATGCACCGCCTGCAATGGCTAGAGAGTCGTTGGTTCAAAGTGCACCACCTCAACAACCTCAATTTCCCAACGATATGCGTCTACCGCCTCCCACCCATCTTTTTGGCCCCGCTGATAAAACCCGCTACAATGCCCAGTCGCGTAGTCCACCACCCCTGCCACTGCCACCACCGGCCCCTGAAATGCAGGGCTTCATGCCCGCGCCGGGTGGGGCGTCTCGTGTATATATGGCTGCTTCCCCCTCCATGCCGCTGCCATCGTCGGCATATTTTCCCAATGTGACCTCCCCTTTTCGCCCGCCTGCTGATGCGGGACACCCGATGGAGCCGATGCAAGGCTCAGACGCACTGCATACCGCGCCCCCAAACAAGGGGAGCTTTTTGTCGCTCTTTTCCAGCTTTTATGACTCGCTCTCGGACAGCCAAGCTCTTTTGACCACCCTGGAAAAACAGATCAGTACTAGCAATGCCATAATTCAGTCTCTGCAACAATCAAGACAAGTGATGGAAGACATCGCGGAACAACACTGCTCGCATCATACACAAGTAAGCGAGTCGCGATACAAGCATCTCGAGGCTCGATACGCAGAACTTGAACAACGCTGCACTCGTCTCGAGACACAATTAAAGTTATCACAAGAAACTCCGGACAGCTAAAATTCTCGGCGATGATGCTCATGCTTCTGCTGAAGCCGCATAGCAGCCAAGGTTACTCTTTTGTTTCTATAGCAAAGTCTTATCGCTAAAGGCGGGAGACTCCCTTTTTGTGTTCATGATTCAATACTATACTACAAGGACTCTTGCGAAGAAGAATTAGCACCAGCCAAGTAGGGCTCGGCGTTACGAAGCCGGCGTAACAAGTTGTGCGACCGTGTCGCCTATTCGGCCGGGGGAGCAGCTTCATCTTCATCCGCAGTATCCATACCAATCTTGCGAAGCATGTCAGGTGACATACTGCTGCGAGGTCCATGGTAGTGACGGTGGGCGTGGACCACGTACCAAATTGTGGACAAGAGTAAAACACCCGTCATGATCACCCACGAATAGTTGAAATTATCGGCAGACAAGGGGATCTCCGTAGGAATGCTCAGAATCGTGCATTCAAACAACGTCCAGAGAATGGCAATCCCATTGACAATGCGGCCGAACCAGCCCTTGCCTAGAGTGAAGGGACCGGGCTCAAACATGACCTCTGGGTGATTTTGGAAAATTTGCCGGCTGACGATCGGAATCAAGTACGACATATCCATACCCAGCGCGGCCAGAGCGAAAATGGCATTGACAGCAGTCTGGTTTACAAAGCCAAGACACCCCAATAACATACAAAGAATAATGACGAGCCATACCGCGTTCACCGTGGTGCCAGTCCGCTTCCAGATCTTGGAGAAGAATCCAAAGTCTGGCAATCCATGGTCACGAGAAAAGGCATAAAAGGAGCGCGCATTCGCCTGGGTGGCAGTTGTGACGACGAAGAAGGCAACCAAGCACACAAAGGGCCAAATAACAAGGAAACCGACTTTACCAATCCGTGTCGACATGATCTCAGCCATGGCAAGGCCACCAGGCCATGTGTCGCTGTCGCCATCAGCGATATTGCCTGAGCAAATCACCAGCACAATGTTGAGCAGCCAGCCCACCATACCAGTACCGGCTACAGCAACCAGGATGGCGACGGGTGCTGCGATAGCCGCGCGGTGCACTTCCTCAGATATATGTGCTGTAGCATCATAGTCTGTCATGACAAACTGCACAGACAAAAGACCAAACAAAAAGGCCAGCGCATTGCCCCCCTGACCACTCCAACCCGATGTGTTAGACGTTTCCGAAAACGTGTACTCAGCGCCATGCATTTCATGGAGAGGCGTCCGAGCGAGTAAAGTGATGATAATCACAAATGTAATGCCAATGTTGACAATTACGTACGAGCTCGTCATTCGAGCAAGGGTTTTAGAATCCAGAGAATTGATGATGCCGTGAATGACCAGTAGAGCAAAGTACAGGCCCACCGTCTGGTTCTTGTTGGCCACAAATTGGCCGTTGGAGATGACATATGCCCATGCATAGATCATTTGCGCAAGTCCCCATTCCGTACCAGCAATACCGGCAATTTGACCGGTTAGGTTAAGCCAGCCGGTGGTCCATGCCACAGTAGCGCGGTACTTCCTGGGCACAAGAAGTCCACTTGCTGAATAGAGACCGCCAGCTGATGGGTATGCAGAAACAAGCTCAGCAATAGCCGTGCCCAGCGTTAAATTAAAGCACGAGCCCATAAACCAACACCACACCGTCGAGGCTGGACCACCTAGGGTGAATGGCGAGTTAAAGGTGGTGGCTATTGATGACACCAGACCCATAATCGCAAAGGCAAATGAAATCGTTGAGAAGCTCTTGAATTCACGAGCAAACTCGGATCGATGCCCAAGACGCTTGGCAAGCGCAAGATCATCATCATCCATCTCTTGGTCAATTGCGCTCACATGTTGGTGCTCGATATGCAGACTACCATCAAATCCATCAGACTTATCCATTGGCCCCTTTGACCCCGACTTCTCCGCTGCAGCATTGCTCATTTTCGCCTCTGCGTCTTTCCGCACCTTCATAAATGGGGGGGGGGGGTCAAGTTGCAAACGAAAACTCTTTTCCAATTGAAATCTTGCTTATCGAAAAAGGGAGGTGTGCACCAGAGGCTATTGAGCAAATCAGGTGGAGAAACGCAATGCATTGCATATGCAAGTTGCCAATGCGCCCAGCCGTAATAACCATGGTGCCAAGACGTTATCGCGTCGTGACTACATGGCCATGGTGGGGCACTCGACGATGCCATGCCATTCATTCGACCCCTTCACGATGGAGGCAGAGCCCTCGAAACCATGGTGAAGAGTTTACTGAGATCCTCCTTAGGAGGATGCAAGAACAATGGAAAGAACAGGAACTGCCTCGCGATCGTTGGCCAGCCCGTCCTAGTCCTCGCAGGCCCGTGCGGACGCGAAGACCGGTGCAAACCAGCTCAGGTATCATTAATGTGCCACAAATGCATGGTATTTCAGCTGAATATCACCCACGACTGATTCTTTTATTTGTGGTTCTCGGCGGCGCAGGTGTATATTACGTATGCCATCTCGAGCAGGTGCCTGCTACCGGACGTTGGCGCTTCATCGACATGAATTCACAAGAAGAGCGGAGAATGGGTGAGCAGGCGTTTCAAAGTACCATCCAGCAATACCGCGCACAAATCTTGCCGTCCTCTTCGTCCACTGTGCATCAGGTGGAACGTGTGGCTAACCGTATTATTCGCGCATGTGAAAAGCTGGATATGCAAAGATCGCACGATGCTCAGCCTACACAATGGACTATTCATGTAATTCATGACCCGAGACAAAAGAACGCCTTTGTGCTGCCGGGAGGGCATATTTTTGTCTTTACCGGCATACTGCCTGTGTGCCAAAGCGACGCTGGTTTGGCCACCGTTATGTCCCATGAAATTGCTCACCAGCTATCACGTCACTCGGCTGAAAAGGTAGCTGGGTCCAAAGTAATATTTGCAGCAGCATTTGTGCTCGAAATGATGGGGCTGGATATTGGGCTTAGTCGCATCTTTTTAAATCTAGTGATGAACTTACCCAACTCACGCAAAATTGAAAGTGAAGCTGACGAATTAGGGCTTCGCATCATGTCTCAAGCATGTTATGATCCCCATGAAGCGGTCCATTTCTGGTATGTGGCGCATTCTTACCGACAGGCAACGTATGGATGCGGGTGAGAGGCGTGAATCAGGCATTGCAGAAGCTGCTATGGCCTTGCTATCAACACATCCTGTCAATTCTAAAAGAATTGCAAAGATCAAGGAATGGGTATGTTTAGAATACTGATTAGAAGCTTCCACAAGCCTTGGACCAATTCCGGGCGAATGGCTGCAGTGAGTCTGAGCGCTTCAAAAGTTTTGTGCGCTCAGGATCTTGGACGTAAAGAATCAAGGCATTGCACGCGTACAAATGGTTATAAGACTTACAGCTAATCAATTTTAGAACTCGCAAGCGATGCATATAGATCGGCTGCAGTAGGACGCTGACTAGCGGAGAGGGACAACAGTCGAGGAAGCCATTGCTCAAAAAAGGCATACAGGCGCTGGGCCTGGGCCGACGTATCCTGTGCCAGTGTGTGCAAGTGAGGTAAGCGTCCGAGCAAAGGTTCCTTTGCAGGCTGAAACACAAATGGAAATTGAGCCAGGGGCGGCTGGAAAAAAACCGCCTCGGGCCAGAGAGCTTCGTCGCTCGGTAGCCCTAGAACCTTGAATAAATCGCATGCAAGAGCAATATCACCACGTGAAGAGTCAAACAAGGTGGAGCGCTCAAAGTTACGTGTTTGCCAATGCTCCAGGCTTGCTTCGCTGGGACGCTCAGGGAAAAGCTCGCGTTCCCATGATGTGAAGTTAGCTCGACCCACGTTCTCCTCTTTTTGTACCTCGTCCAATCTTGTGAAGAAGGATGCAACAACAGTACCCCAAGACCATACATCCGCCTTGTAAGCATCATACCCGTGCTGTGGCGCAAACAAGAGCTCGGGAGCGCGGAAAGCACCGGTCCCTACGTCGCTGATCTGCGCGCGGTTGGGATGGTTCGGCTTCTCTTTTTGACCAAACGGAGAAGTTTCTTGCATCCCGTCCTCCCATGCAACGCCAAGGTCAATCAGCTTTAGATGGCCGTTGTTATCGAACAATATGTTTGCCGGTTTGATGTCGCGGTGAGCAACCCGCTCCTCGTGGAGATAGGCCATTGCATCTGCCAACTGCAGTATAAATGTGTGCAAAAAAGAAGCGAAGGAATGAGTTTTCAGAACATGCGCCCATCGAGAGTTTTGTGCCTGTGTCGAAAAATCAGCGGCGCTGGGACACATCCATACTTGATTAAGAAGATCAGGAAGGGAATATGGGTAAAGCGGCATGGCAATGTGATGAATGGTCGTAAAATGATCAGGTTCAGACGTGAAAGAAGCAAGCATCAGCACCAAATGATCGTGTCGGAGACGCTCAAGTAGGGCAATTTCATGCTCGATATTATGAGGGGCATTTTGCACATCCACATCCACTTTCTTAATACATAGCTGCTCTGGTTCACCACCAGACTTCTCCACTAACGTAGAAGAAAATGGTGCTTTGCATACGATGGAGCAAAGGCCATGACCAATTGTAGTGAGATATTTCTCATCAAAGCCATCATCGAGCCTGTCTATCCATGAGCATTTCAGTATACTTACCACATATCACCACCAGAGGATCGCTTCACAAAGTACTCGTCGAGGAGGGCAAAGAAGGCTTGCTTGTCCGTCTCAGTGAAACGGGAAAATTGCAAATGCAGTGGGGTCGCTGCGATGGGGGCAGCCTGAAACGCAGGCACAGAGGATTTCTCTGTAAAATACGTATTTCCGCTAGCAATGGGCTGCGGTGGCGGCGGCGGCACTGAACGATGGTAGGTTTGTCCCCGGATGGCACCCCCTGCACCACCACCTGCCCTCATGCGTGCAAGGCGCTCCTCATAGGTAGCGTCTTTTTTATACAAGGGTTTTGAGTGGCTTGGACGAAGGTGAAGTTTATCCTCGCCCCAGCGGTCCATTTTTTCATTGAAATCTTGACGCCATGTCTCCCAAGGAGAAGGCATGATGGTAGAAGGCCGGTGTGTCCATTCCAAATGAAAGGCCACTAGGTAGGCATGGGCCACGTGTAGTATGTGGAGGACAAATTTTTGCCACGTCGAGGCTCCTTTGCATCGCTTCTCGCACGTACGTCTCATGTCATCGCCGGATCCGAGAAACGAAGCGGGTACAGGAGAAGAGGAGGAGGATGAGAAGATCGTCTCCTCATTCAAAGAACTTGGTGTGATCGACTCCCTTTGTGAGGCCTGTGAAAAGTTGAATTTTACACACCCCACGCCCATTCAAGCCAAAGCCATACCTGAGGCTCTGCAGGGACGTGATGTCATTGGTCTAGCACAGACAGGCTCTGGTAAAACCGCAGCCTTCAGCATACCTATTCTCCAAGCACTCTGGGATAACCCCAAACCGTATTTTGCTTGTATTCTTGCACCCACCCGGTAGGTATTTACCGCTAACCTCAGTGAATTGTCGTATCAAATCTCTCAGCAAATTGAAGCCCTAGGTGCTACCATTGGTGCACGCTGTGCAACCATTGTTGGTGGTATGGATATGATGACTCAGGCCATCGCTCTGTCGAAGCGCCCTCATGTGATTGTGGCTACGCCCGGTCGCTTGCAAGACCACTTGGAAAATACCAAGGGCTTTAGTTTGCGTGGCCTCAAATACCTTGTCATGGACGAAGCAGACCGACTTTTGGATCTAGACTTTGGCCCGATCATTGACAAGCTTTTGCAAAACATGCCGAAGGAACGCCGCACGATGCTTTTCAGCGCTACGATGACAACGAAGGTGGCCAAGTTGCAGCGCGCCAGTCTGCGAAACCCAGTCCGAGTGGAAATTGGTACAAAGTATTCGACAGCTTCTACATTGCACCAATACTACCTCTTCATGCCCTTTGCCCATAAAGATACCTACCTTGTTCATTTGGTCAATGAGCAAGCGGGTCATTCTGTGATTGTCTTCACGCGCACTGTACATGATTCTCAGCGCCTTGCTGTTTTACTGCGTCTCTTGGGATTTAGCGCTATCCCCCTTCATGGACAACTGTCGCAGACGGCACGGTTAGGCGCATTGAACAAGTTCAAGTCGGGCGGACGCTCTATCATGGTTTGCACAGATGTTGCCGCACGAGGGCTTGATATCCCAGCCGTTGATTTGGTCGTAAACTTTGATATCCCTACGCATTCTAAGGATTATATCCATCGTGTCGGACGAACAGCGCGTGCCGGTCGCCAGGGCCGCAGCGTAACACTTGTGACCCAGTATGATGTGGAACTTCTTCAACGCATCGAAGCAGCCATTGGGAAGAAATTAGAAGAGTTTCCAGGTGCAAAAGACCGAGAGATGATTATGCTGCTCTCCGAGAGAGTGGGCGAGGCACAACGTGCTGCTCTCCGGGAAATTCAGGAGAAGGGGCTAGGGGGTGCCAGTGGGGCTGGTCGCCGCAAGCGGAAACAAGCGCAGCATCTTGAAGATGAGCGTGATCGTGATGATGATGTTGTCGAGGCGGGTGCTTATCGCAGCAAGGCCAAGACGGGTGTAAGTAAGCGTCGAAAATAGTCCACAGAATATGCTTCAACGTGATACAATGCCGACCTCTTTATTTGGATAGGTGAACGGCTCATCATCTTTGCGGCGCCAGTAGCGTTTCTTCTTTCCATCAGCTGTCTGGCACCATACTTCGACACAATATTTGGCTTTGAACTGACGGATAAATCTGGGGTCCCACAGCTCAGAAGCAATGCCGAGATCTTTGCAGCATCGCATAAGCGCATTCGACTTGGCACCCTCGTTAGCAGTCGGGATACCTGTCGGGCGGAAGAACTCCTGTTCACCGCGTGCAGTGGACACAAACCGGCCCAGGCAAATGAGCGTCCACTCTCGGCTGAGAATGCTTTGAGCTATCTCGGCCTCTCCCTGTGGAGCAAGGCCCCAGCCCCCTGGGCCAAATGCCCGGTTCAAAATGCGACGATACTTGATTTCAGGAAGATATAGAAGTCCATCCGGTTTGATCTCGACATCCTCCTTTTCAATGGGTTCGCTTAGTATTTTTGCCACTTCCGCAGGAAAAGGCTTCACGCCTATCCCATCAAAACCTGCCTCCCAGTTTTTCCTATTCATGGAAGAATCCGAATTTTCATTTACCACACTTGCTGTCTGCGCCCCAGTCGTCTCAGGTCGGGCAGAGCTGGAAGGTACAGTACGTGTCGTGTCAGAGACACCAGGGCGGGGAGACGCCATCTTTTCTGCCCATGATTGGGTATTGTTTGTGGTCCTTTTGGATTGATATGTCAGAAAACGGTACCCAGTGGTCCGTATAGAAGGCAAGCAGCGGACTCCGCGTGCCGGTATCATAGCAATGAAGCTCATTTACGCGCCTGCAGATGCTGCAGTTGGGAATGGGTCACGTGATGTTAAGAAGGAAAGCGCGCAAGATTGCCGGAGCCCATCACCCCAGACTAGACTATTATCAAGACTCCTTTCTCATCTATTCATGACCTCATGAGTGGTCCGGGACAACGAGAAGCACCCCGCGTGACAATCGAAGATGTAGAATCTAGTCACGGTAGGAGAAGGTCGGATGAAGAAGAGGCACGCACTGATAACGAGTCAATTGACAGTCACACTCTATTTGCTAAAGAAGTGGGTGTGTCTGTCGACTATGAGCGTCAAATCTCCCTGATGAATAAGGCCATTCATGAAGAAATTGGCTTCGGGATGTTTCAAGTCAAGCTCATCATTTTGGCTGGCTTTGGTTGGTTGGCAGACAACATCTGGTTCGAAATTCTGAACATGTCGCTCACGCTTGTGAATAAAGAATGGAACCTTCCTAATCAAAATACTGCTAAGTGGGCGACCTTTTCCCTCTACACTGGTCTACTTATCGGCTCTTTGTTTTGGGGTTTCTTTTCTGATATCATTGGTCGGCGCCCGTCTTGGAATATAACCCTCTTCATCTCTGCTGCTTTCGGTATTGCGGTGGGTGGCTCGAACAATTTCACCACCTTTTGTGTCTTGCTGGGATTTCTAGGACTGGGTTTGGGTGGAAATCTCCCTGTGGATGGTGCCATGCTTATTGAATACATTCCAGGTCCTCAGCAATGGATTCTTACATTCCTTTCCCTGTTTTGGTGTTTGGGACAGTTGTATGCTGCGTTGATCGGTTGGGCTTTTATCGCAAACTTTCATTGTGAAGACGTTCTCTCTGAAAGTAGCACGACCCCTTGTCTTCGGGCCGACAATTGGGGTTGGCGTTACTCTTGGTTCGTCTTGGGTGGATCAGTGATGGTCATGTGGATCATTCGATTTTTTGTGTATCCTATCCCTGAATCACCAAAGTTTCTTCTGGGAACAGGTCGTGAAGAACAAGCATACGAGGTACTCTTGTACATCGCAAAGGAAAATAAGCGGACTACAAGTCTTACCTTTGAACAGTTGAAGAATGCGAAATATGGTCGTGTCGAGAGAGCCAATACTGAGAAGGCTGACTTGAGGAATGAAGAGGTGGTAAAGAAAGAGCTAGAGACAAGTGTTGAGGTCCGTGAGCCTCTTAGGATGAAACGGCTAGGGAATTGGAACGACACGTTGTTGGCTCCCGATCAAATTCGCAAGTCTTGGAAGAAAATTCAAGTTGCTCCTGTTGCGGCTCTCTTTGCTTCGTCGAAGATGGCGCGGAATACGATCCTGATCTCATTGTGCTGGGGCTTGATTGGTCTCGGTTATCCTCTTTACAACTCATTTATCGCTACGTATCTGAAAGATATTGGTAATACGTCCGACGGCGCCACGTCTCTTCCCGAACAGTACCGACAGCTAGTGGTCTTTGCTGTATGTGCTATACCCGGAAGCTTCATTGCAGCTGCAACGGTGGAACTCAAGTATATTGGACGCCGCCTGACAATGGCCTTTTTCACTTGTCTGTCTGGCTTGTTCCTATTCTTGTTCACTACAGCTCGTTCATCGGCAGCCGTGTGGGGTTGGAACTGTGCCACCAGCCTTACTGAAAATGCTATGTATGCGGTCTTGTACGCAATCACATATGAAGTGTTCCCTGCTCCTCAACGTGGTACAGGAGATGGCTTCGCAATGAGTGTCCAACGCGTCTTCGGCATTGTATCCACCTTGGTGGCTATCTATACACCCGATGGTCAATTCAAGCCTCCGATCTATGTATCGGCTTCCACCTTTATTGTTGCATCGTTCGTTATGATATTCTTGCCCTATGAACCTCGTGGAAAGACGGCGATTTAACGAATCCAGATACAGTGTGTTATTAGATATACGAATAGTGCAATCACTAGGTTAGTATGGCGACATTGGAAGCACATCATCGAGTCACGTGAAACGGGTCAGGATCAGCTCACACAAGGTAGCGGTTCACGTATCCCTGAACTGCGATCAAGATGCTTCTGCAAACTGTTAGGGCAGCGACGCTGCCTAAGATGACAGTCTCTAAGAGACTCTTCTCATCCTCTTCTCCCTTTTTGGATGCTGCGCACAAAGTTGTTGTCATCGGTGGTGGCTCGGCTGGTCTGTCGGTCTCTCACCAACTTTTGAACTCCGGCAAATTCGCACAAGATGAAATTGCCATTGTCGAGCCTTCGTCCTCTCACCACTATCAGCCTGGTTGGACACTGGTTGGAGCGGGTCTCAAGTCGCGTGAGGAACTCCGTCGGGACGAAAAGTCACTCGTCAGCTCCAAGATTCAGGTTTACCAAGACTCTGTGACTACTATGACGCCGGAACAAAACCAGGTCACCATGGCATCCGGCGAAAAGCTTTCTTATGACCACCTCATCGTTGCCTCTGGCTATACTATTACCTTGGATGGCATTTCAGGGCTTCGTGAGGCCCTTGAAGATGGCAAGTCTAATGTTGCTTCTATCTACTTGTACGACACAGTTGACAAGGTGTTCCCCAAGATTGATCAGTTTAAGGAAGGCTACACAATTTTCACTCAGCCTGGGTCTCCTATCAAGTGTGCTGGTGCGCCACAAAAAATTATGTGGCTGGCCCTCGACCACTGGGCAAAGAAGGGACTGTACAAGAAGCATGACCCCAACTCGCCTATCAAGATTGACTTCGCTACTGGCCTGCCGGTCATGTTTGGTGTACCCACATACAGCCAGGTTTTGAACAAGCTTCGTGAGGACCGTGGTGTTGGCGGCCTTTTTCAGCACAATTTAGTCGCACTTGAAGACCAAGGTAAGACTGCTGTCTTTGCTCTCCCAGATGGTGAGAAGGTGCGCAAGACCTTTGATTTCATGCATGTTACTCCGACTATGAGTCCACCTGACTTTTTGAAAAAGTCGGTGCTCGCCAACGAAGCTGGTTACGCCAACGTGGATAACGAAACTCTGCGTCACGTAAAGTACCAGAACGTTTGGTCGTTGGGAGACTCTAGCTCTCTTCCGACAAGCAAGACGGCGGCAGCTATCACGGCTCAGTCCCCTGTTCTTGTCTCCAACCTTTTGGCAAGCCTGGATGGACGAGAGCCTATTGCGAAGTACGACGGTTATACCTCATGCCCCTTGCTGACAGAATATGGCAAGGTTCTTCTTGCTGAATTCAAATACGGTGGTGCTCTCAAGGAAACATTCTCAAAGTTTGGTGTTAACCAGTCGAAGCCGCAGCGTGCTTTCTACTATCTGAAGAAAGATTTCTTCCCTTGGGTTTACTACAACAATATGGTGAAAGGAACATGGGCTGGTCCAAAGGGTTTCCTTGGCGGCAAACGCTCCTTCTCGACAAGTGCTCGTCCTATGCGCAACACGCCGGCTCGTCACCCTCGTGATCCTTTGGACAAGAGCGCACATGCTGCACGTTTCCCTTTGGCGTCAGGCGAGACGTTCATTACTCGCACACCTCCGTCTCAAGCATCAAGCCGCGCCTCGGTGGAAGCCTCGGAGCTTCTTTTTGGATCTGTAAATGAGAATGCCAACGTCGATTTGACTGGTATGACCATGCCCCCTCAGCTTCCTCAGCGTCATCGTCAGGCGCGTGGGGCGACGAAGATTCTGAGCGAAAAGGAGATCTTGGAAATTCAGCAGCTTCGTCAAAAAGATCCATACACTTACACTAGCGGTGTGCTGGCCAAGCAATTCGGCTGCTCTCCGACATTTGTCAGCATTGTCGCACCGGCTCCGAAAGAAGTGCGCCAGGCCAGGATGGCCGAGACCGAGTTGAAGAAGGCGACTTGGGGTATGAACAAGCGTGTTTCGCGCGCACAACGCCAAGAACGCCGTGCTCTGTGGTAGTGTCCGTATTGAAATAATGACGCACAGAAATTTTGCAGAGAAGACGTAGAAAACAGCGTAGTGCGCGAATACGCGCAAAAGTTCAATTATATATTAACTACCCACTAGCATATTCAATAGCGAGGCCCAATAGTATAGTCGCATTATACTCCCTTCGGGACATCGACGTTCTCTCAGGGGAGCCCTGAATTGGGAGAGGTCCCGGGTTCAATTCCCGGTTGGGCCCCTTTTTTATCAAAGATTAAATTGTGACACACAGCTAATGCCGATTGGCCACGTTTTGGCTTATAGTATAGTTTCTTTATACTTGAGACGGAAGTTTCTCAGAGAAGCGTAGGCTAAGTTTCATTTTCCGCTTGGGCTCTTTCTTGCCAAGCAAAGTTGACATGCCAAGATTCTTGGAAACTTGTCGCAGCTGTTTTTTGGATACTTGGAAACCTAGAAATCCCAAAAGTCATTGGTGTCAATAGCTATCTGATAGAAATATTACTATGTATAATTTTCATGATCAAGACTGACGTATGTACATGTAAGGTTATTCCAGTTTCGAAAGGCATGGTATGTAAGTGTAGGTATGCCGAGAAAACGAAGAACCCAAAAAAAAAACACGAATCAATTAGAGCAAGGCTGTGTAATTGGAGTCGTTCTTGATGTCTGCCACCCGGGCCCAACGATCAACGGGCTCAATTCCTGTGGGGTTTTGCAACTGGATGTCACATGCAACGCAAGAACCACAAGCAGGCCCAGACTTCTCTTGGGCAACATTTCCAGAGGGCGTAGCCAAGCACCCTTTACAGACACATTTTTTGTCACACTGACACTCGAGCGAAAACGATTTGGACATGTCAGCGGCACGAACAAGCATATCCATGGAACGTTCTGAGGCACCATAGTCAACATCTGGGCCAGAATTACAACAGCTAGTCGATTTGTCAGGTACTTTATTATCGCAATGTTCAATATTGTTGATAGAATGGATCGATCTTGGTAGATGGGTATAATAAGAACGAGTTTGAAGACCTGTGGCGGGAGTTCTCTCCAAGAGGTGGTCAAAATGTGAATGACAACAAGTGCAAATAGATCCTTCCTTACATTTGCAAGGATTCAGAATGAATTCAAACGATAATGGGCTTTCCCTCTTTGGACGTTGAAAATCCTCGGAAGGGCGAATGTTGCGCCTCTTGGCGGGCATCTCTGCACAAGTGTTTTTGGACTTTTCATAGGCGGCCTTGTCCTTTGCTTTTGCATTGCAGTCGCAACGAGCATGTCTGCCAGTTCGTATGCGTTTTTCACGACATTCTGCGCACTGAGAAGGAGGACGGCCCCTGCGCTTAACTACCAGCAAAGGTCCCTTGGAACCATCTTGATGTTTGCAAGTTGAAGCACGGTGACCTTGGATGCAGGTAGCACAGGCAAGCTTCAAGGGTGCCCCTCCTTCGGTAGACATGAAGTAAGAAACTCAGATGGCCAAAAGGGTTGGACCAAAGGAATATTATAAGTTGATAGCAAGACGATAGTCTCGGCAATTTCAATTTGGCCGGGACAGGCCTTGCCAAGACAACTACGCAATAATGCCTCGCGGAAGTAAACCGTTGGTCAAAGTCGCCCGTGAAAAAAGCACAGGGATGTGTCTGCACGTGACATTGATGACAAAGTACATGCTCACGAGGTCCGTCGTCACACTTACAGCTCTGTGCAGCATGTCGGCAGACGGACGTGCGCCGCGCATCAAAAATCGAGCACCAGCACCTCTGCAGATTACTGCAGAGCAACTGCTTCGTGAAGCACAGGAACGTCAAATAGCTCCAAAGCGAAAAACTCCTCGTTTGCGGATCGAGAGCTATGAAGAGCTGGAGGACTATCGTGCTCGAAAGCGGACTGAGTATGAGGATGCTGTGCGTCGTCTCCGTGGAAATGTATGTATATTCGATAACTAACTCAAAGATGGCGGCCTGGATTAAGTATGCGACATGGGAAGCTACTCAAGGCCAGATGGAGAGATGTCGGTCGGTTTTCGAACGTGCGTTAGATGTGGACCCCCATCATGTCCCACTCTGGTTGCGATATACAGAGCAAGAACTCAAAATGCGTAATATCAACCATACTCGTAATCTTTTTGATCGTGCTGTTTCCATTCTGCCTCGAATCGACCAGCTTTGGTACAAATATGTTCACGTTGAGGAACTGCTTGGAAATGTGAGCGGAACGCGTGAAATTTTCGAACGATGGATGAGCTGGGAGCCTGATGAGCGTGCTTGGAATGCATACATTGCCTTTGAAGTGAGGTATAATGAATATGAGAATGCAAGCGCCGTTTGGGAACGCGCGGTAACCTGTCATTCAGAGCCTAAGCAGTGGATCAAATGGGCCAAGTTCGAAGAGGATCGTGGAAGCCTTGAGCAGGCACGTAAAGTCTTCCACATGGCACTCGATTTCTTTGGAGAGGAGGAGGGAGCCCTTGAGCGAGCACAGACTGTCTTTACGGCATTTGCCAAGATGGAGACACGTCAAGGCGAATATGAACGTGCTCGTATGATTTACAAGTATGCACTTGAGCGGATTCCGCGTGCTAAAAGCGAAGGAATATATACCAGTTATACCCGCTTTGAGAAGCAGTTTGGAAGTATCAAAGGAGTTGAAGATACTGTTACCCAGAAACGTCGACTGCAATATGAAGAAGAAATTGAGGCAGCAGATGGGGCCACAGGCAACTATGATATTTGGTTTGATTATTCGCGCCTTGAAGAAGAATCTTTCCGCTCTCTTGTCGATGAAGGTGCACCAGAGACACTATTGGAACTTTCCCGTGCGAAAGTTCGCGATGTATATGAACGGGCCATTACCAATGTACCTCCTACGACTGAGAAACGTCTCTGGCGACGCTATATTTACCTTTGGTTAAGGTATGCCTTGTTTGAAGAGCTAGATGCGCAAGACTTGGAACGTGCTAAGAAAATTTATGCAGCAGCAGTTTCTGTTGTTCCTCATCGCGAGTTCACGTTTGCGAAATTATGGCTGAGCTATGCCCAATTCGAAGTGCGGCGTCTAGATTTGACCTTGGCCCGCAAGATTCTCGGGACTGCCATCGGCCTTGCGCCGAAGCCTAAGCTCTTCAAAGGTTACATCGAGTTAGAACTGGCGCTAAAGGAATTCGATCGCGTGCGGACATTGTATGAAAAATTCATCAAGTGGGACCCGAGCAGCTCGGCAACCTGGGTCAAGTTTGCCGAGCTAGAGCAAAATTTGTTCGATATCGACAGAGCTCGTGGTATTTACGAGCTAGGCATCCATCAAGCAGAATCGGAGCATGGGGGATTGGATATGCCAGAAGTGCTATGGAAGGCGTACATCGACTTTGAATTTAGTGAACGTGAATTTGAGCGTGTTGATACGTTATATGAGCGTTTGCTGGAGAAGACGGGCCATGTTAAAGTCTGGATCAGCTACGCCTTGAACAAGATGGCCTCCGTGATTGCGCTTGAAGAAGATGAAGATGCAGACGCTGAGGAAAATGGCGAGGAAGTAATTCTCTCGGAAGAGCAAAAGGCTCAACGAGCAGCTGCACATGCTCAAGCCGCCCGAGAAACGCGTTCTGTATTTGAGCGTGGCCTTCAAAGTCTGCGGGAAGATGGACTAAAGGAAGAACGAGTTGTGCTGCTTGAAGCATGGAAAGCATTTGAAGTGGAACATGGCGATGAGATATCCATGGACAATGTACAGAGCAAGATGCCGCGTGTTACGAAAAAGCGACGCCAGGTACCAGGAGGCGATGGTGCCATGGAGGAGTATTATGATTTGTTATTCCCAGAGGATGAGGAGCAAAACAAGCCTGCTCTTAAACTTTTAAAGATGGCCCATGCCTGGCGCGCCCAACAGCAACAGCAGTCGTCGACGTAGCGGCTAGTGGTATATTAGAGAATAATTTTGAAGCACAATGCGTGGGCCACATCCGTGCTACGACAACGCGTACATTCGACGACGAATGAGTGCGAGTGCAGATGCATTGTTAACAGAAGCAAGCGCTGCATTGGATCCAGAGTTTACATGTTACTCAGTAGGTGACTGCGAACCTTGCCCTGCCGATCTCGTACGTGATGCTGAAACTTACAAGCAAAGCTCGCCTATCCCTACTGTCGCCCGTACAATAATCGGCAAGCTGTTACATGTTCGCATGTGAAATCAAGTCGAGAACTTCATGGTTGGAGTGCATGCGGAAAGTTCGTCCATGCTGAAGTTCGTGTGTACTCAGAGTTTGTGGTATGTGGAAATGGGACATGCTAATAGACTAGCTCATCAATGTTGTCATCGTGGTAACGGCGCTCGCCATCTATATTTGGCGCCAGCTTTATCAGTCTCGAAAATATCACGGAATGCTATACCAGCGTGTGCATGGAGTTCCTCAAGTCCGAAGAAACCGCACGCGTTAGAAAATAGAAGGTTAAGACTAACTATAAAGGATAGCATTAATGTACTGTAGTAGATCATACATTGAAAGTTTGATCAGGCTGTGGACATCAAGCCCCAAACCCACAACATCATCCAAATCAGAAATGCGCTAAAGATGGGAATGGAAATGTTGTCATCGAGACCACCCATTTCGAGCGCCTCTGTTACACCCGCAATGAGACCACATGTGATATACATGGCCATGGGAGGAATGGCAGGGACGTGAGGCTGGAGCAAGGTCTTCATGCGTTCACCAAGGTTGGCGTCCGCTGAAGCAAAACCGCGAGAAAACCCACGCCATCCAGTACGCAGATCGTCAGGCATGAGAGAAGTGCCAAATCGAGCGTGACCACCGGGAGTCCAAGAAAGACCCGACGGACGCTCTCCATGTTGAGCAATGCTTGTTCCCCAGAAAAGATATGCAACAAATGTCCCCATGATGGTGGCAGCGACAAAGCCGGCCAACGACTTGCGACGAGCAAAGAGAGGCGAAGGCAGTGACGGTGTGCGTTTTCCAAACAATCGACCAAACGTGGAAGCACAAGGGTCACACCAAGACAAGATGATGATCGACACAGATGCAATGTCTTCGGGGAAAAGGCGCAGACTCACCATGACACCGATGAGATACCAAATGACACCATTAACGCGCTCCTGACATGTTAATCTTCGCCTTTACTTACTTTTTCACCAGAGCGCATAAAAATACCGAGAACGGACTCATAAAAGCTCTCAAACCCGACAGAATTAAGCCGCAGCAAGTCGGCAGTTGATATGATGAGGAACAAATAGAAAAGGACTTGAACGATCTTGTCCAAATCGGTCCGGCTCCAGTAGAGCCATAGCACCACAAATCCCGGTGTAGCATGGAATATCTTTCGAGGTATTTCCCATTTGACCACAAGAAGATGGTAGAGTGACGCTGTATCGACCTGGGCATTCAGATCCAGCGGCGGCACAGGCTGAATCTCGTCAAGATGGTGCAGGTTCTCATTGTAATGGGGGGAACGCGCGAGAGCCCTCAATACAGCGCCTCCTGCATCAAGAGAGTTGGAACGCGAGGGACTCGTAGCCGGCACCGGCTTCGATGCCATCGTTCCACTCATAAACCTGGCTCAGTACCGCAACGGGAGGCTGCGCGCACAAAAATTACGTACGGCACGGCACGATAGGCAATTAGCTACGCGTCAATTCGGCCGAGCGTGGTTTCTCCACTAGAGAGACTGGCCTCCCAGCCGGTGCGTAAGGACCGCAACGGCGACAAGACAGCTTCTCTAGTGGCTGCATCGACTGGTTCTAAAGCTTTCTCGATAGCATCCATAGTTTTCACGATATTTTCCCCCATCATTTGTTGAAGTTGGCGGGAGTGAGCATGCAAGGCCATGTATTTCGCATTGTGTGCCGCATGAAGCTGTGGTTAGTAGGCTTAACGCGTACTTTTTCCATAAAAGACTGTCATACATGAGTATATAACGACTTACATAGTCAGATTCTTTGGTGTATCCAAGATCAAAGGCCACTTTCGCCAGTGACTCGGTTGTTGGCGCACGGGCCTTCGAGACAATATCCTGGAATAAGATCTTCTGACGTACTGTAATCTTTGCTTGCATATCTGCCATGGCAGCTGAATGTTCAGCGATCATTGACGATTTTTCTTCCAGAGTTTTATCGCGATCCTCCAACTGCTTCTCCAACGTATGTACTCGAGCCGTTTGGATCCGAAGATCTGACTGACTCCGTTCCCAGTCCTCCTTCAGCTGCAGTAGCTCGTTGTCCTTCTCTTGATCTTTGGTTGCAGACATTTGCACAATCTGCTCTGCAAAAGCCTGATGGCTTTCGGCAAGAGTTTGTTGCAATTCACGAAGTTCACTTTCCAAGGCGCGAATCTGTTCCCTAAGTGTTTCGAGTTCCATCTCATTTGAACTCTTAGCGCTAACCGGCTCGGGATCATTCGCGTGCGTAGATCTTATCTCAGGCTCAGAGACATGGTCAAGAGAGGTAGGGTGGGTATCGATCGATGAGCGCAAGTTTGCTTCTTCCGAGGCGGCCAAATTGGTGCCTTGACTACTATTTTTTTCGTATTCTTGATTTTCAATGCTTTCAGAATCTTGTGTGTTTGACGAGCCCCTGTCCAGCTTCAACGGTTCGTGGTTATTTTCTTCATTCTGCGTGTTGGACTGAGATTGATGATCAGTAGTACTAATAGGACTTTCTTTTTTCTCTTCTTTTTCATTTTTCTTGGAGGAGTTCCGTGATTTTTGAGCGCGCCGTGCTGCGCTACTCGAGCCTTTGCCCATGGCGTTCGCGGGGTGAGTGACAAGCAGGCGCTCAGACCATCTCAGTGTGACCACGTGGGGTGCACGTGGCGTGAAAACGGCGCATCGCATCCGCTGTCGTTTGTCACACCCTTGTACGATAGGACTTTGGCCCGACAATACGGGAACGAGGGAGTGGTTGACGATGTCCTGGAGAAGCAATGCTCAGAGGACGGGCATGAATGCTCAACCTTTGGGGAATATGCGCCGTTGGGGCTCGGGTGGGAGTGATCCGATGGAACGTGACCACCCAAAGCGGCCTTACGACGATGGCGGACAGCGTGGTCCACCCCGAGACATGGCGAGAAAGAGACGCTCGCGTTGGGGTAGTGAGTCTGACAGAAAGGATCTGTCATCAGCTGCCATATCAGGGAATGTGTCCGGTCAAGAATTAGACCGTTACGCGATTCAAGTGCGTCTGGACGAAATCAACCGCAAGCTTCGCACCGGGGATGTCATTCCGCCAGAGCGCGAGCGCTCTCCGTCACCGCCGCCAACTTATGATAGTCAGGGTTTCCGGAACAACACGCGCGAGATTCGGTATCGCCACAAACTTGAGGAAGAGCGCACGCGTCTGTTGGATCGGCAATCACGGCTAGACCCGTCCTTCCGCCCGCCGCCTGAATTTCAGGGAACGCGTCGCACGGGTCGCCCTACTGAGAAAATCTATTTGCCTGTGCGCGAGTTTCCAGAAATCAACTTCTTCGGTCTTCTGGTGGGCCCTCGCGGAAACACTTTGAAAAAAATGGAGAGTCAAAGTGGGGCCAAGATTCACATTCGTGGCCGTGGAAGTGTCAAGCATGGAAAAGGATCATTGGAGAATGAAGAGGAAGATATGCACTGCATTGTTACAGCAGATAATGATCGGTCTTTGAAGCACTGCATTAAACTGATCAATGAAGTCGTGGCAACCGCTGCTTCGACGCCAGAGACGCAGAATGATCACAAGCGCAGCCAGTTGCGCGAGCTAGCTGTGCTGAACGGTACTTTACGCGACGACGAAAACCAGGTATGCCAGAACTGTGGTGAGAAAGGACACCGTAAATTTGAATGCCCACACGACCGCAATTGGACTACGCATATTGTCTGCCATCGCTGTGGTCAGAGTGGGCATGTGGCACGCGACTGTTTTTCACAAGCCCGTGGCTTTGGCGGTGATGTGGGCGGTGTCACGCAGGTGGACACAGAGTATGCCACTCTTATGGCTGAGCTCGGAGAAATGCCCGGAGGCTACGGGCATGGTGGATACCTTGGTGTTCCCGGATATGCAGGACCGCCGACCAACGAGAAAGGTGAAAAGATTCCCCCGTGGCGTGATCCCACTGTTTGGAACGCTCCAGGACCTGGCCGCAGTGGTCGTGAATCTAGCCAAGACGCTACCTACGTGGATCCCGGATGGGATGAAACTACCTACGCCGGTTACGGTGGAGGCCTAGATGTACAGAGTGCTGCAGGCGATGGTCAGCGCGATTACTCGGCAGAGTGGGCTGCATACTATGCTGCTCAAGCGGCTGCCCAGCAGCAACAGCAGGGATCTACCAATGAAAATGGAGAGCCTGTGCGGGACTATTCCAAGGAATGGGAAGAGTATTATCGGCAGCAGGCGCTGGCGCAGCAGCAGCAGCAGCAGCAGCAAGCTTCGTAACAGTACGCGGATAATACAATGGGAACTACATTTATGAAGCAGTAGCAAGCAGGGGTATCGATGTCCCGACGTAGCACTCAGGCAGAGGAGCCAGCCCGCTTCATGCTTGCCAGGATGCGGTTGGCTTCCCAATTTAGATATTCGTCACGACCTTTCTCCCATTCGCGGCGATTGTCCAGAGGTGTATCATCAGAGTCTGAACTAGGATTGTGTGTGCACGAAAGAGCAACGCGCAGTGGATCAGATCCGCGAAGAGAGTCTAGCGCCTCCATCACACTGTACACATTGGATGACACTTCATCTGCCATATTGATCAGAGCAGAAGAAGGAGCCTCTCCGTCTGCAGCAAACCTTTTGGCGCCATTCAGGATAAATGCATAAGCTTTAGCCGCAGCTTGGGCTCGCTCCAAAAGCACTTTTGAAGCAGCCTCTGCCTGAGCAAGTCGATGTTGCGTTGTCCGAGCACATGCAATTCGCCGGCGCAATCGATCTTCAGCATCGCTAATGGTATTATCAGAAATTTCCTCTGGCGCATAGTCAGCGTCTGTGTGGTTGGAGCTAGCGGACGGGCGCAAGTCCAAGCCGCGATGGTGCGACATGGTCACCCGGCGAGATTGTTCGGGCGTAACAACAAAAATGGAGCGCAGGCAATAGAGCTCAAAAGTATCCATGGTGTGGTCGATGGCATGCTCGAGCAGTGTCGTAATAGCATGCACGCCCTGCTCCGCATCCCGATCCGCTTCGGCAGAGTCGCCCAAATGCTCGCGCACGTGCTGTTCTAGTTGCGAGCCCAACAGGTATAAATGTTCGTTGGCTGATACAACCAAGGAGTCGACGAGCGCGCGGGGATGTGTACCGAAGAGCTCTGTAAGGAACAGATGTTTGCGGGCAGCCTCCCTATCATCGTCGGCGTCAGAGGTGGCCATGGCACGATTCGAGGGGTGGAGGAGGTACAACAGGCGCGGCACCAACGCGATGCGGAACCGCGGAGCGCGATGGTCACGTGAAAGGAGCGTCGTCATCCACAGCATATGTGAGCCATAGCTTCCTTCGCAACCATGGAGTGCCTGTTTGGTATCACAGGCAAAGGTTTTGCTATCATTGCCTCTGATGGCAATGCAGCAAGATCTATTGTTAAGATGAAGAGCGACGAGGATAAGCAGCGGGTCTTGTCCCAGAACCTCGTGATGGCCTTCTCAGGCGAGTCAGGTGCGTCCCGTGCGCATGAGCCGCCTGAACAACGCTGCTAGTGTTCAGACGCTCATGCTTTTTAAAAGGAAGTATGCTAACAAACGCAGGGGACACAGTGCAGTTCGCTGAATACGTGGAACGAAATATGCGACTCTACTCTATCCGGTACGTGTGGCCCATCACTCATGACCAGTAATAATATCGACCTTCGCCCCAAGGCCGCTGCTTCATGGATTCGCACACAGCTGGCCGAATCGATTCGTTCGCGCAGTCCATACCAGGTGAATCTCCTCCTCGGTGGCTATGATGCTCCCACAGCCGAACCAGCATTATATTGGGTCGATTATCTCGGCACCATGGCGACTGTACCCTTCGCTGCACACGGATATGCAAGCTACTTGACGTTATCTACTATGGATCGCTACCACCGACCCGACATGACCCTGGACGAGGCGATGGACTTGCTGCGGAAGTGCATTAACGAAATGCGGACACGCTTCGTCATTGATGTAGGCAACTTCCACGTGCGCGTCATCGATGCGAATGGTGTGCACGAGGTTGCTCTGTAAGATTCTTGCATAATAGCCATCTTTCTACAGCCCTATCTAGTCGTAACGCCAGATCCGCGTCATGATGTACTCGCCGTAGCCTTGCGTGGCACTTGAATCACGTGATGTTCGGGCGACGCTCGCCGCGCCAACTGTGTGACGCCCACCGACCCGAGCGTACACGGCACCACACGCGTCATGGTATGTAAGAGTATGCGCTGTTGGCTAACACGGTCAGGTCCTTCTTGCCGCTTCGATTGCAACACGCGGTGGAAAGCGTATGTCAAGGGAAGAGACTAACATTCAGCGGTCATTTCGCGCCAATTCCGGGAAATGGCAGGCTCGCGGGTAGAGGCACTGCTTGCCTCCTTCCCAAAGCTGATTCATTCCGGATCCCAGCATACATTTGTGGAGACGGAGAGTGTTCGCTACGTGTATCAGCCTTTGGAGGACCTCTATTTGATCCTCATTACGACGAAAAACTCCAATATTCTCCAGGATATTGAATCATTACAGCTCTTTGCTCGAGCCGTGAGCGACCAGTGTCACTCGCTGGATGAAAATGACATTCTCATGTCGTGCTTTGAGATCTTGGAGGCTTTCGATGAGATTGTCTCCCTCGGCTATCGGGAAAACGTAACGCTCTCTCAGGTTCGCACGATGCTGGAAATGGACAGCCACGAAGAGCGCATTCATGAGATCATTGAGCGCAACAAGGAGCTTGAGGCCAAAGAGGAACTCAAGCGCCGTGCGCGTCAGCTTGAGATGCAGCGGCGCGACGCTGCGCGTCGTGGACACTCTGGTTTCGGCAGTGATATGCCCCGCACGTACGACTCGACACCCACAGCGGCACCCGTGCATAGCATGCCCGAGGAAACATCTTCGCCAGCACAGGCGGCTCCTTTCAAGAGCAAGGGCATGCAGCTAGGGAAAAAGCCCAAGGGCACTGCGCTACTGGGGGCCGTGTCTAAGACCGCCCCCTCCAAGCCACTGACTTCGGCCCCCGCCCTGTCGGCCAAGCCAGCGCCCAAGCCTCTCGCGAAACCTGTGTCGATCTCTAGCCCCGCTCCCGTGCCCGAGCCTGCAGCGGTTATTCCCCCAGAAAAGCCATCCGTGCCTGAGCCCGAGCCATTGTCAAAGGGGCTCCACGGTGTCGAGCACGGTCTCGGCTCTGCAGAGAAAGCTATGCCTGCTGCACCAGTTCAGGACGTTGCTGATGAGATGGATCCTTGGTCTGAGGCTCAGGCACCGTCGAATAATCAGTGGGAAAGCACTATGCCGGCACCTCAACAAACCAAAATGGCTTCACTCTGGAAGGAGGAGCCTGACTTGGCTAAAGCCGACCCTGCTGAAAATGACTATGCTGCGCAAGACGTACAGGCAGCTGAGGAAACGTACCCTGTCGAGGAGGCTTATCCGTCCCAAGATTATCCCGCGCAGGAGTACGCTGCTGAAGAGGCCTACCCTGCTCAAGATGCCTACGCCCCGGAGGAGGCTTACCCCGCTGAGGAGGCTTACCCCGCTGAGGAGGCTTACCCCGCTGAAGAGGCTTACCCCGCTGAAGAGGCTTACCCCGTTGAAGAAGCTTACCCCGTTGAAGAAGCTTACCCCGTTGAAGAAGCTTACCCCGTTGAAGAAGCTTACCCCGTTGAAGAAGCTTACCCCGCTCCAGACGCCTATGCTGCGGAGGAGGCTTACCCATCTCATGACGACTACGCTGCGGAGGAGGGCTACCCTGTCGAAGAGGGCTATCCTGCCCAAGACGCCTATGCTGCGGAGGAGGCTTACCCTGTCGAAGAGGGCTATCCTGCCCAAGATGCTGCCGAGAATCCCTATGATGACCGAGTTGGCCGTGCTACAGAGGGGCTCTCAGTCGAAAGCGCATCTCAAGGTGCCTTGGGCGAGGTTCAGGTACCTCCGGTCATGCCTTCGGTCAACGAGCAGGCCTCTCCTCCAAGCCAGGCGGCACTTGAGCCTAGTCTCAAGACAGCCTCGTTGCCAGAACCTGCCGAGCCGATCGAGACACCTGTTCCTGAGAACATTCATCTCCTCATCAAGGAGCGTGTCTCTGCTACGGGTAACCGTGACGGTGGCCTCGACTCGCTAGAGATCAAGGGTGATTTGCTTTTGAAGATCACTGACCCTGCCTGCACGCGTGTTCGCATCCAAATGGAAGCCGATGAGCGATTCGGTGGCGCTGAAGTCCAGTACCGTACTCATCCCCATGTGGACAAGCAACCTTGGGCTACCGATCGTACGATTGCGCTGCGCGATCCCAAGCGCGAGTTTCCTCAGAATCAGCAGGTGGGTGTGCTCCGCTGGCGTGCTGTTTCCAAGGAGGATTCAACCTTGCCCCTCTCCATAACGGTGTGGGTTAGTCCCTCGGGCGATGGCGCATGTGAAGCCAATATCGAATACCAGGTGGAGAACCAGACACTCGCACTCACCGATTTGGTGATTAGTGTACCTGTGCCGGTGGGATCTGCGCCCGATATTTCGGGCCCCGAAGAGGGTGAGTGTGAGTTTGATGCCGCCAACAGCCGCATCACTTGGCGTCTTCCCTATGTGTCAGCCGATAACGCCTCGGCCAGCATGGACATGTCGGTCGCCAGTGGAGCAGACACGCCCGATGTCTTCTTCCCAGTGTCGGTGGACTTCTCTGCGGCACAGCCACTCCTGAACATCAACGTCAACGGCATTGTCGACGCATCTACGGGCGCCCCGCGGCCCTTCTCGAGCGAAGCTGTGCTGGTCGCCGACAACTACCTCGTGCACTAAGCCTTTCATCTAGGAAATATAGTGTTGTGGAAATATGAAAAGTGCGCCCGGATGCCGTGGTCGTCGTCAGGGCGTTGGTACGCACCATGTCTGCGACGAAAGCGCATGCGAATGCAGAGACCGACACGAACCATGCGCCTGTGCCACGCGATGTTCGACTTGTGTCTCTGATTCTCGCCAGCATGGGCATCGAAGATGTGGAGCCCGCTGTGCTTGTGCAACTGCTGGAATTTGCCCACCGTACGTGTGCTGATGTTTAACATGCGCAGGCTACACGACCCAGGTTCTCCAGGATGCTCTCGTATATGCTGATCATGCATCCTCGCGCCAGGGTGGAAGTAATATCTCGATCGATGACGTGCAGCTGGCGATTCAAAGCCGAGTCAACTACAGCTTCACACAGCCGCCCCCCAAAGAGGTATGTATGCACTGGATGCTCACAGTAGATGCTTTTGTCGCTCGCTACGTCTCTGAACAGTGTTCCCCTTCCGCCGGTGTCGAACCGCTCCGGTATCCGCCTGCCACCGCCTGAATACTGCCTTACCAACATGAATTTTGCCATTGTGCCAGACCCGCCGCCAGAGACGCAATTTGGTAACACAATTGTCCAACCAGCCATAAGTGCTCAGCCCATGGAGGTCAAGGAGAACGAAACGACAGAAGATACATCCATGACGGATGCCGGTGCCCAAGGTGCGGGGGCTGGTGAAACGCACGGTGCCAAGCGCGCGCTTGAAGAAGATGAGGACTACGACTAGGGCGCCTGGAACAATGGCGTATATTGAAACATGTCGTATGTGCTGGCTGTCTCGCGCATCTCCTGGCTAGTTGGCCCTGTCGTATACCCGTAGCCATGTATTTCATAATTGGCCATTTTTGGTGCGCGTGGAGCAACGTCGTCAACGCTTCATAAAGGTTATCGGCTGATCATGTGGATCGTTGGATGGCGCGCAGCACGGACCGTGCGCTTGGGACTCGCTATGCGGTTCCAGCCTTTCGCATATCATGCAGCTCGTATGGCTGTGCATCAGCCGATGCTGCCAGCGGCGCAGCCCCTGTCTACATCCTGTGTTCTAGCGAAGAAGAAAGGCGGCAAGCATGCCGAAAAGACGTCCCATGCGGCTTCGCCTGCGGATGTCGAGCCGCAGCTTGACCTCGATGAAACTGCGAAGCATATGTCAAGCTCGGTAGCTCGCTGCAGAGAAAGTGTGCAAGCTCTTGTCGGCTCCCTTGGCCGCGTGGATCCAAGTACGTACGATGTGCTGACCGCAGCTCTGCTGGACGATGTCCGCGTGGCTGCAGGCAAGGGTGCCAAGGCCGAGCCGTTACACAATTTCGCTACTGTAGGCGTGCGCGACAGTGTGCTCTTGATCACAGCCTATGAACCGAGTGTACGTCGTAGAGACTAACGCCAGACCCTGAAGCACATTGAAAAAGCGATTTACGCTGCCAACAAGGACTTGACTCCGGAGCCAGCCCCAGAGGAGGGCGAGGGCGTTCTCTATGTGCATGTGCCCAAGGCCACCGGCGAAACGCGCAAGGTAATCGTCCAGAAATGCGTCAGCGAGTGCGAGCACGCCAAAGCTGCTGTGCGCTCAGCGCGACAGGCGGCTCAAAAGCGACTCAAGCACGACACCGACGCCAAGATTCTCAGCAAAAACGAATCCCAGAAGGAGGCCAAAAAAGTACGTCTGCTAGTGGCGACTGACTTGAAGCTGGAGGATATCACGAAGAAGCACACGTCGCAGATCGACCAGGTGTCTGCAGACGCGCACAAGCGTCTTCTTCATTAATTAGGTCGCCAATGATGTAGAATTGGCTTCTTTGCCTGCTTCTCCCGTACAGTAGGAGCGTGGCAGGGTGTTGTGACAGCATGCATAACCCCACACACCCCGGGTCATATCGTACCAGGAGCCCCACACACTTGTGTGATTGTTTTCGTACACTGAGTAAGAGATCGTCGACGTACCATCCTCTTCGTAGCGCGAGCGCACCTTAGGGCGTTCTGGCCCCCGGATGACTTCGCCTGTGCGGCTGTATTCCACGTAGGCTTCTGTTTGGCCAGCACGTAGCTCGCGGGGCATAGCATCAAGGTGCTCAGCTCCACCGTACCGCTCTAGAATGCTGGACCGTGCCTCGCTGACCTCCTTCTCTTTCTTCAAGCTCGCCTCCTTGTACTGCCGCTCATAGACCGTGGGGTTCGCCTGCATATTGCTTATGGCGTCTCCACGCTGCTCTGCCTGCCAAGCAAAGAGCTGCATTTTTTGCATATTCACATGGTCGCCTTGGCTGTGCTCGAATGTCTCATTCTCCAGGTCTAGGTCCAGCGGATTGCTCGGGTTTGGCGCCTCACGCATAGAGCGCGTCTTCGGGTCATAGTGCGCCGACTCGGTATTCAGGTTGTAGAGATATTTGGCACGGTCCTCGCGGATACGCAAGTTGCGAATCGTGATGCGCTTGTCCGAATCCATTTTCTGGCCGACCATGCTGGCTTTTTCTGCATATTTATCGTCGTCGTCATCATCATCACTGTCGCTGCTGTCAAAGTCATCATCGCGATGCGTGCGCTTCTCTGCCTTGCTAGCCTTTGCCGCGCTCGCTTCTGCACGGGCCTTTGCGTCCTCCTGTTCGCGGATCTTGCGGCGCTCTTCCTCCACGGCCTCGTAGCGCTCCACGACGGCGAGATGACTATGGGGGTCGTACCCATTCCACCGGTCTCTCTTTGCATCATAGTTGTAGTCCAGATCATCAAAGTTCTGCACCACTTCGTCTGGTCGAATATCCTTGCCCGTCCACTTAGCGCCCCTCTTGCGTGGCCGCTCGAGACAATCTCTCGTCTTGTGCGACATGGCTCCACAGTTCTCACACGCGCCTTTCCGAAATCGCTTCGCAGCTGGTCCTGCCACGGAGCCTCGCTGATACCAGTCGTCCATACTGGCTGATGCCTTGGCCTGGGGCGGTTTCCGCTGGTGTTCCAGCGACGCATTGCCCCCTATGTTCAGGTACCAAGGCGTCTGCGCCATGTACATCGGCACATTGGGATTCACCTCTTCTTGTGGCACTTTAGGCTTGTTCTTGGTATCTGTCTCGCGCGGCCGGAACGCATCGCGAAAGCGGTCGTCCGACATGCTCCGCACGCGCAAGTGCCGTAGCGCAAGGGCCGTGGTGCACCACACAGGATTGAAAGAACTCGCTTACATAACCAACACTGGACGCCCACCGTATCGGCCGCACCGTGGGTTCTCGTCCGCTGATGCCGCGCGACGAATGGGAGAGGCGGCCGGACATGCGTGTATCGCGCCCGTACGATGCATCGCCACCTCGTGGGTCTAGTGAACGTACACGTTCACGTTCCCCTCCTCCGCGTGGCCCGTCTAGCTATCGCCCGTCGTCCAGTCGTCGCTCACCGAGTCGTTCGCCGCCGGGGCCGCCGCCCCCGTCCTACCGCAGCCGCGAGCCACCTCGGAGGCGTCCTGACGACTGGATAGAGAGGTCCCGCGATGAAAGGGGCTCGAGAATGCGCGAATACGGCAACGACCGGCCCTCTTACCAGCGCCGTGAGTATGCGTACGAGCGCCCCCGTCCCGCACCCTACCATCTTGATGATGCTCGGGAATCGCGACGGGACAACTGGGAGCGCCGTGGTGACTACTCGAGGTCGCGAGAGGACTTTAGGTACCGTTATGATGATCGCGACCGCCATGAGCCGCGGCGCGATGTCCAGCCTCTCCGCCTGGAGCTGCCCGCCAAGCGCCCGCCGCCCACACGGCCGGAGCTCTCTGTTCCCGTCAAGGTGCGCAAAGGTCCAAGGCCAGGTACTCTGGCGCGGCGTGCGCGCGAGAAGCCAGCGCCTTTGTCGGAGCGCCAGTTCCTTGGATGCAGCAATATTGATGCGTACGACCTCACTGTGAAGCTCGGCCAGGGGACATTTGGTGAAGTGAAGCAGGGTATACAAAAGTCTACGGGAAGGAGTGTTGCTCTTAAGAAAGTTACGATATACGAAGTGAAGGATGGTCTTCCTATCACGGCTTTACGTGAGATCAAGCTCCTCAAGATGCTTCACCACCCCTATATTGTGCCCGTAATTGACATGGCGTACCGAGCATCCACCGAGCGCGGTAAGATGGGCGATGTATACATGGTCGAGCCCTACATGGACCATGACTTGAACGGTCTGCTGGACAATCCGTCTGTACAACTACCTATGAACCAGATTAAGCTGTACATGCGCGAGCTTCTTGAGGGTATGCTGTACCTGCACAAGAATCATATCATGCACCGTGACATGAAGGCCGCTAACTTGCTGATTGACAACCATGGCCAGCTCCAGATCGCCGACTTTGGTCTCGCACGGCCGTTCCATGACCGGGACGAAGCTTGGCGCAATCGCAGCTGGAAAAGCACTCACAACTACACGGAAATGGTCGTGACACGATGGTATCGTCCACCTGAGCTGCTCGCCGGGCAGCGTTCTTATGGGCCTGCCATCGACATGTGGGGCGTTGGGTGCATCCTTGCCGAAATGATCACACGCAAGCCGATCTTTAAGGGGTCCTCTGAAATCAACCAGCTGGAGCTCATTGCAGCTCTTTGTGGCTCGCCCAACGACGACAACTTTCCCGGGTGGTCGTCTCTGCCTGGCGTAAAGAATGCGACGCCATCGGGCCGGCCAGATCCCAACCCCAATGTTCGTGGCCGCCATGATTTTGGACGGTACCCCCGCATCGTGCGGCACCATTTCACTACGGTCGTGGACTGTGGTCGTGAATGTGCGGACCTGATCGACAAGCTGCTGGTCCTGGATCCTGCCAAGCGCATGACAGCCGCAGAGGCCTTGGAGCACGAATGGTTCTGGACCAAGCCGTATCCGGCGGATCCTGCCTCCCTACCCAAGTATCTGCCATCCAAGGAAATTGACCGCAACCGCCGTGATCGCAAGGCCCCTGCAGCTGTGCAACCTGGTCACCCTGGCATGGCGCCTCACCCTGGCATGGCGCCTCACCCTGGCATGCCACAACAAATGATGCGGCCTGTGCGGCCACCCGTGGTCATGCCGCCTGGTATGGTTGTACCTCCCGGAGCAGTGCCTGCAGCGGGCGCACCAGCGCCCAAGGGTGCTTACCCACCCATGCCACGTTTGCCGAGTGCTTCTGGCGTGGGAGGGCAGGGCTATGGCCGGTCCAAGGACTATGGATGGTACAATCCCAGCGCACCACGGGGGTCTGGTACGCGGCCATACTAAACCACACCGATAGTTCGCACAGGCGCCTATTATTCAAGAACATGTCAGTGCATGATATCCTTTTGATTGCTGGCGAGACAGTGCTATACAACCAAGCGGCATGGCCAGGTGGCTATGGCACCAGCAGGTACATAGGGCCGTATACATGGCACTTAGAAAACCAGAGCAGCACCCTTGGTCTTCTTGTCACCACCAAGCTCGAAGTGCTTGCAGCGCTTGAGCGCGAGGTGGTGGCGGTACTTGCACACCGTGCACTCGAGACGCAGGACGACCTTCTTGGTCGCTGATGGGTTAGCCAACCGACTTGTCTGAAATACGTACTCTTCGCCTTCTTCTGGAAAACAGGCTTGGTTTGACCACCGTAACCCTTCTGCTTGCGAACGTAACGGCGCTTACCCTGAGCGAACTCAGAAGCCTTGCCGGCCTTGTACTGAGTCACCTTGTGGGGCCTAGACAGTTAGTGCTGTTCTGTGGTGGGGATCAACTTACGTGTGCTTCCGGCACTGCTTGCCCTTGCAGTAGGTCCTGCGGGTCTTCGGGATGTTGACCATCTGTCGCGGTTAGCTACGAGTCGCACTTCGCGTACGTACTCTTGACGATCGAGGCGAGACGAAGCCCTTCTGGGTGAGCGGCGTTCGTGGTGCTGGGCGCTGGTATAGGATCACGTGAATAGTATAGTTCTGCCTGCCCTAGTAAGTCGTCTTACGTGACGCTCCGGCTGCAGCCTGCCACGTGCTCACTGCACATGCGTGTGCGCGTAGTGCGTGTCTGTCGTGCAGACACCCGCATCTGGAGCCAGCCGGGATTGACGTCTCCATCAAACATGTCTACCCAGCAAGTGGATACTCTTGTTATTGGCGCTGGTACGTCGACGGCTTCGCACGCTAGGGGTTCGAGGTAGCGAAAGGGTAGATCGCAAGGTCCATCTGTTTTTTTGTCTCCTAGCCCTGTGGTCGTGTGTGCCTAGTTGTAGAATAGTCCAGCTAACCTGCAGGTCCCACAGGTCTGGGCGCTGCCAAGCGTCTGAATCAGCTGGTACGTGTCTGAAGATTTGAAATTTATACCCAGAACCTTGGAAGCTGGACTCTTGTGGATGCAAACTCTGAGGCTGGTGGTCTTGCTTCCACGGATGTGACCAAGGAGGGTTTCCTGTTTGATGTGGGTGGCCATGTCATCTTCTCGCACTATGCCTACTTTGACGATGTACTGGCCGAGGCTTTGCCGAAGCCTGAGGACTGGTATGAGCACCAGCGCATCTCCTATGTGCGCAGTCGCGACGTGTGGGTGCCTTGTACGTTGTTCGCATCACTCACGCACAGACCCCTACCAAAACAACATCTCTATGCTTCCTACCGAAGACCAGGTAAAGGCTATTGAGGGTATGATTGATGCGGCTGAGCTGCGCATCCGCGCGAAGGATGCCCCCAAGACCTTTGACGAGTGGATCGTGCGCATGATGGGCGAGGGCATTGCTGATCTGTTCATGCGCCCTTACAACTTCAAAGTGTGGGCTGTGCCCACCACCATGATGCAGTGCAGGTGGCTCGGTGAGCGTGTTGCCGCGCCGAATCTGAAGCTCGTGGTGTCGAACACGCTCAACAAGAAGGTGGCCGGCAACTGGGGCCCGAATGCCACGTTCAAGTTCCCTGCGCGTGACGGCACTGGTGGCATCTGGAAGTCTGTGGCCAAGACACTGCCGCAGGACAAGCTCCAGTTCAACAAGAAGGTCACCAAGGTCGATGCCGCGGCGCACACGGTGCAGCTGTCCGATGGCTCGTCGATCCAGTACAAGCACCTGGTGTCGACGATGGGCCTTGACTACCTGGTGAACACCATGGAGGGTATCGATGGATCCTTGAAGGCCCAGATGCAAAAGACAGTGAGCGACAAGCTTGTATACTCCTCGACCCATGTTATTGGCATTGGAATCCGTGGCGAGTTGCCCAACCGGATTGGCGACAAGTGCTGGCTCTACTTCCCCGAGGACGACTGCCCCTTCTACCGCGCCACCATTTTCTCCAACTACAGTCCCTACAACTGCCCGCAGAAGGATGCCAAGCTGCCCACTCTTCAGTACGCTGACCCTACGCACGGAACGCCTTCTTCGGAGCCGCAGGACGGCCCTTACTGGTCGCTGATGATGGAAGTGTCCGAGTCGCACCTCAAGCCGGTTGACAACGACAAGTTGCTGGAGGACACGATCCGTGGTTGTGTGAACACGAAGTTGCTACTTCCTGACAGCGAAATTGTCAGCACATACCACCGCAAGTTTACCCCTGGCTACCCGACGCCCAGCTTGGAGCGTGATGCGGCGCTCCAGGAAATTCTCCCCACGCTGCGTGACCAGTACAACATTCTCAGCCGCGGCCGCTTCGGCTCGTGGAAGTACGAAGTGGGCAACCAGGATCACTCGTTCATGCTGGGTGTAGAAGCCGTGGATCGTGCCCTCTTTGGCAGCCCCGAGATGACGCTCGAGTCGCCCGACTTTGTCAATGGCCGCCGCAATGCGGAGCGCCGTCTGTAGTCGGGTGGGGTTCTCGGCCGAAGCACGACCGGCACAATGGGCTGGGATATGCCCGCACGGTCCATACAACATAGTTGTCTCGCTCCTTCACCATGTCTGCGGAGTGCCTCGAGAATGTACGCATGCATGCTCGTAGAGAAATGGTTAACATCCTAGGTGCGCGAGTACACTCGTAAGAGTATGTGTTTCGACACGCCTGGCACCAAGGCCGACGTGTTGGAGCAGCAGGTCAAGCATTTTGAAGATCTGTTCACTGTTTCGGGCGACTACCTTCGCGAAATCACGGACAATTTCGTGAAAGTCTTGAAGGAAGGCCTGGAAAAGGAGGGCCAGGTGGTGCCGATGCTTCCGACCTTCGTCTTCGGCTGGCCCAACGGAAAGGAAGAGGGCCAATTCTTGTCTTTGGACATGGGTGGCACCAACATCCGCGTATGCCTTGTCGAGCTGAAGGGCAACCGCAACTTTGATCTGACGCAGGTCAAGTTCCGCATCACCGATGAACAGAAGCATCAGGATGGTCCGCAGTTGTTCGATTTCTGTGCCCAGTGCATCAAGGACTTTATCACGAAGCACTTTGGCTCGTGTGAAAATGTACCACACTCACTCTCTCTTGGTTTCACGTTCAGCTACCCGACGATCCAGCGTGCGATTGACCACGGCGAGCTGATCCGCTGGACTAAAGGTTTCAGCAACGCCCACACAGAAGGCCACGACTGTGCCGAGATGCTCCGCCAAAGCTTGAAGAAGCTCAATGTGCCTGTCGAGCTCAGCTCTATTATCAACGACACAACTGGTACGCTGATAGCGTCGAACTATGTGGACCCCAGCACCAAGATCGCCGTGATTCTCGGCACCGGCTGTAACGCTGCGTACATGGAGCACATCGGCCAGGTACCCAAGATCGCGTCGCTCAACCTCCCGAATGACGAAATGATGGCGATCAACTGCGAATATGGTGCCTTTGACTCTTTTGATCACAAGCACCTGGCGCGTGTGCGCAACCGCTACGATGAGCATATCGACCTGTCGTCGAACAAGCCGCACGAGCAAGCCTTTGAGAAGATGATTGCCGGTCTGTACCTTGGCGAGATTTTCCGTCTGATCGTGTGTGACCTCGTGTACAAAAATGGTCTGTTCCTTGGCCAAGAGACGTACAAGCTGGAGAGGCCCCACTCATTCGACACGGCTTTCTTGTCGCTTATCGAGACGGACCCTACGGACGAGCTCTTGACGGTTATGGGTCTGTTCAAGTACTTCTTTTCTATTGAGACGGAGCTGGAGGAGCGACAGTTTTTCCGGCGTCTTGCGCAGTTGATCGGCACCCGCTCGGCGCGCCTGAGTGCCTGTGGTATTGCGGCGATTGTCAAAAAGAAGAACCTGCTCGCTGACGGCGGCTGCACCGTGGGTATCGACGGCAGCCTGTACTCCAAGTACCCGCACTTTGCTGACCGTCTGCACGATGCGCTGGTGGAGATCCTGGGCCCCGAGGGCAAGTCGATCCAGACCCGCCAGGCCGAGGACGGCTCTGGTGCAGGCTCTGCGGTGATTGCTGCGATGACCAAGGCCCGGAAGGATGCAGGCATCTATTCGCATGTTTAAAGTCGCGCACTTGTGGGCGTTGTTTTGCCTTCTTGGCTCCTATCGTTGAAGATGCTACATAGGCCCAGTCACATAATCATCGTCCGTCGGGTTGAACTCGGACACACGTACAGGGCGGATCCATGGGAAGGTAGGCATGGATTGTTGCCTAAGATGAGTACTCCTCGACCGTGCCGCACTCGCATACGAGGTTGCGGTCACCGTAGGCATCGTCCACACGTGCGACAGGGGGCCAGAACTTGTTCTGGCGCAGCGAGGGCACAGGGTATGCTGCGCGCTCACGTGTATAGGGGCGGTCCCAGGTCTCGGCAGTGAGCGCCTCGACCGTGTGAGGTGCGCGCTTCAACATGTTGTTGTCCTTGGGAAGCTTGCCCTCCTTGATCTCTTGCACCTCCTCGGCAATGCTCAGCAGTGCCTCGCACAGGCGGTCAATCTCCTCAAACGGCTCGCTCTCGGTAATCTCAATGAGGATACCGGTCGAAATAGGCCACGAGCAGGTCGGAGGATGGAAGCCATAATCAATCAGGCGCTTGGCGACGTCCATGACCTGAATACCATGCTGCTGGAACTCGGCCATGTCCACAAGCAGCTCATGTGCCACATTGCCGTGCTTTCCGACATACTTAACCTTGTACTTGTGCTGGATACGCGCCTTGACGTAGTTGGCATTCAGCAGCGAAGTGATCGTGGACGTGCGGATGCCCGACCAACCGAGCATCTTGATGTACGCCCACGCGATCGTCAAAATCGACGCCGAACCCCAGGGCGCAGCCGACACAGGCTCAATCGCATTCTCACCGCCCGTTTGCACGACTGGGTGGCCAGGAAGGTACTTGGCCAGGTGCGCCTTGACACCAATCGGGCCCACACCCGGGCCACCACCGCCGTGAGGAATACTGAAAGTCTTGTGCAAGTTCAGGTGCGTCACATCAGCGCCCATCACGACGGGGTTCGTCACACCAACTTGGGCCTGCAGATTGGCGCCGTCCAAGTAGACCTGGCCACCAAACTCGTGCACAATGTCAATAGCCTCCTTAATCTTCGCAAAGTAAATACCCGTAGTGCCCGGTTCAGTGATCATCGTCGCAGCCAACACATCCTTGTGCTTCTCCGCCTTGGCACGCAGGTCCGCGAGATCGATCGTGCCGTCTGGCAGCGTGAGCACCGGCACCACCTTCATACCCGCCATAACCGCCGACGCCGGGTTCGTGCCGTGAGCACTCGTGGGGATCAGGCATACGTTGCGGTGCTGCTCACCCTGCGCTTCCTGATAAGCGCGGATGACCGAGAGACCGGCAAACTCACCCTGCGCACCCGAGTTGGGCTGCAGCGAGACAGCTGCAAAGCCTGTCAGCTTCGCCAGGTCAGCCTCAAGCTCGCGGATCAGCGCCTGGTAGCCCTGGGCCTGCTCCAAGGGAGCAAACGGATGCAGCGCGTGGAACTCGGGGAACGACAGCATCTTCATGCTCGAGACACTGTTCAGCTTCATCGTGCACGAGCCCAACGGGATCATCGCATGCACGAGCGACAGGTCCTTGCCTTGCAGGCCGTGGATGTAGCGCAGCAGGGCCGTCTCAGAGTGGTGCTTGTTGAACACGGACTGCGTCAGGTATGGGCTCGTGCGGTGGAACGCTTCCACTTGCAGCGAGTCGAGGGACGCGGCAGACAGACCCAGCTCAGAAGCACTCTTGCGCAGCTGTTCCACCGACACACTCGGCTTCGACAGCGCCTCGGCAAACGAGCTCACAATATCGGCCAGGTCCTCCAGCGCCACCGTCTCATCGAGTGTCACACCGACCTGCTCGTTCGACACGCGACGCAGGTTGATCTCCTTCGCACGTGCCGCTTCCATCACCTGGTCCGCCGGTGCCTGAACAGTGAGCGTGTCGAAGAAAGCACCGTCAGCGTTGACTACGCTCGCGCCCAGACGCTCGAGCTCGTACTTGAGCACACGCGTGAGTGCATGCACCTTGGCAGCAATGCGGCGCAGACCCTTGGGGCCGTGGTACACGGCATACATCGCGTTCATGTTGGCTAGCAGGGCCTGGGCCGTGCAAATGTTCGATGTGGCCTTCTCACGGCGAATGTGCTGCTCGCGCGTTTGCAGGGACAGACGGTACGCCACACGACCGTCCGCGTCGCGACTCACACCGATCAGGCGACCGGGCATGCGGCGCTTCAGCGCATCCGTGGCAGCAAAAAAGCCAGCGTGCGGACCACCGTAGCCGGGCGGCACACCAAAGCGCGCCGCGTTGCCAACGGCAATGTCCGCACCCCACTCCGCCGGCGGCTTCACCATGGTGAGAGCAAGCAGGTCCGTGGCAGCGACCACGAGGCCACCAAACTCCTTGACCTGCTTTGCCAGGGGAGCCCAGTCGACCAGCACACCGTCCACGTCGGGGTACTGCACCAGCACGCCCATGACGCGTTCCTTCAGGTCCGCCGGCAGCTCACGCACCTGACCGTTCTCTTGAAGAGGCTGCTGCACAATCTCGACGCCGAATCCTTTGGCGCGGCCACGGAGAACAGCGAGCGTCTGAGGAAGGACCTTGTCGTCGACGAGGAACACCTTGCGCTTCTTGTCTTTGACCGAGCCCAGAGCGAGGATCATGGCCTCCGCCGCCGCCGTGCCCTCGTCGAGAAGCGAAGCGTTCGAGATTTCGAGGCCTGTGAGCGACTTGACCATGGTCTGGTAGTTCAGCAGCGACTCGAGGCGACCCTGCGAAATCTCCGGCTGGTACGGCGTGTAGCTCGTGTACCATCCGGGGTTCTCGAGGATGTTGCGCATGATGACAGGGGGGACGCTCGTGTTTTGATAGCCCAGACCGATGTACGAGCGGTACACCTTGTTCATACGCGCAAGCTCCTGGCTGCGCTTCGCCAGCTCGCTTTCAGCGAGGGCAGGCATGGATTGTTCGTCGACAGCATCCTCCGGAAGCAAAACCTCCTCGGGCACTGTCTTCGCGACAAACTCCTCGACACTCGAGTAGCCTAGCGTCTCGAGGATACGCTGGATCTGATCAGGGCGCGGGCCAATATGACGGCGCAGGAACGTGTCCTGGGCAGCAAAGACACTATCCGTGTCTCGCGGCGTCTCCAAGTGGAATGGGTCTTGGGACGCCGTCGCGAGCTGGCGGCTGTAGGCCACAGCCACAGGCTGAGTACGCAGAGCACCCATGCGCTGTGTCCGCACACAGCGCCCCAAGCGGCTGGTGTGAAGCGCAGCCTGACGAGACAGCGCAAACATGAAGGAAGGACGGATAAGCCTAGGCGCGATAGGAACTGCGACTTACTATATACTGCAAATGCTGCACGGTGGCCCCAAGACGCTATCGAAAGGTCTGTTTTCTGCACCTTGGGCCAATCACGTGTGACATCGAAGAAGCGTGTGCGCTGGTTATTGGCTCTGCCGTCTCGTCTGGGTGCACAGGAGGATGCTAGGTCGTTACAGGAACCCGGTGGGGTTTAGAGTGCGTTCTCGTTGGCTTCATAGCGACGATAGGTGTAGCCCAGGAAGGCCAGGTCTTTGGCACCCACGTCTGTTTCGGCACCCGGCGGCACATCGGGCACGTCCTGGTATTCTTCTGTAGGGAAATAGCTCGTATCAGTGACACTTGTCAGGTGGGGCACAAACGGCGCGTCGATCCGGCGGATCGTAGTCCAGTCCACACCCGCAAAAAATGGATGGTCCTTGATCTCCTGAGCTCCATTGCGTCCCAACCGCTGTTCGGGTGCCGTCACAAGACGATGGATCATGTCTTCTGCCTCGGGGCTGAGGTGGATGTCGTCAGGGAAGCGCAGCGTCTCTCGCCACGCCAAAATCTTGCGGTAGGTATCATGGGGATTGTCTGAACAGAAGGGCGGGTAGCCACACAAGCACTCAAACATGATCGTACCCAGACTCCACCAGTCGCATTCTTGTCCGTAGCCCTGCTGCAGGAAAATTTCAGGCGCAATGTAGTCGGGCGTTCCTACAGTCGAGTAGGCCAACTTGCGACGGTTGGCTTTCCACGTCGCGATTTGGTCCTTGTTGCTGAGCGTGAGCGTAATGCTGTTCACTGCGACTGAGTTGCGGTTATTCTGGTTATTGTGAGCTTGCTGTCGAGGGTCTTCTAGAAGCTTTTGGTAGTAGGCATTGTCGTGCTGCTTGTGGAAACCCGTCGAGAGACCAAAGTCCGACAGCTTAATGTGGCCTTTGCTGTCGATCAAAATGTTGTCGGGCTTAATGTCACGGTGGATAAAGCCGAGCTGGTGTATACCCTCTAGCGCCAGCACACACTCGGCAATGTAGAAACGCGTCACGTCCTCGGAAAACGTATCGTATTTGATCAGCATCGTCATAAGGTCACCACCTGGCAGGAACTCCATTAAGAGGTACAAATACGCTGTGTCCTGGAACGAATAGTACAGCTGCACAACCCAGGGAGAGTTGGATTCCGCGAGCACATCGCGCTCTGCACGGACGTGTGCGAGCTGGTCTTTCTTGAACATCTCTGCCTTTCGCAAAGTTTTCATGGCATAGATCTTGCCAGTATCAACTTTTTGAACGACGCGAACTTCACCGAATGAGCCCTTGCCAATCACTTTGACTGTACGGAAATCGCCAAGGCCCAGTCGTGTGCGACGCAGCCTTAAGAAATTAGTCTCACGTCGTCCGAGCTGCGCCAGCTGCCGTGCTTTTCGTTCATCTGACACAATCACACCGTCTGGTGGCTGGACGAGCTTCTTTTCCAGGTCAATGCGGCGCTGATTGCGCTCCACCGCCTGACTCACCGCCATGCGGTATGAATGTTCCAAACGTAATTTCGCACTGCGAGCCGCATCGAGTGTCGTCTTGCTGATATGACTCGTGTCTCTCTGGAAAAAGACATAGTCTTTCTCGTTTTCCAAGGAAGACGGCGCTGCCAGCATATTGGCATCTCCCTCAGGTACCGCTGGCACCGCCCCCGCAGCCACAGGAGCGGCAGGATCTACGCGTGCATCTAACGTCAGAGACTTCATCACATACCAGAATACTTTATTTCATCATAAGGTTGTGTAGCCATAGGCTCACTTCCATATGGTGTGTCCATGCTGTCTTGAACACGACCACAAGATTGGGGTCGGATCCCGCCTGTGGTGGACAGTAAGTGCGGCGGCACGCGCTTCCTGGTGTGTCGCTGACGTAAAACCTCCACACTGCACTGTCCATTTTTCGGTGAGGCTTCGCACGTTGGGCGACCATGAGCGAGGGAGAGCCACACTCGGCGTCGGCTCCCGAGCCGGAGCAGCCTCTGAAGGGCACAGGCACAGCTCCGCCTGTAACTATAGTTCACCCTATCACGGGGGAAACAGTGACAATGACCAAGTCAGCTGCGAAGAAATTAACGCGGCGCGTGATGCGCGACCAAAAGAGGGAAGCTACAAAACACGAGCGAAGGGCCCGAGAGCGTGCACGCCGGAAAGAGCGCCGGAAACAAACAAAAGAGCAGATCAAGAATGATCCCGCTGCTGCGGCTTTCTTGCGTGTGCCCAAGGTGAAACCTGAGCCATTTGGTGCACGCGTCGTCGTAGACTTGGGCTTCGACGACCTGATGACCCCTGACGAGGCCACATCGCTGGCGGCGCAACTTGGATACCTGTATGGCGTGAATAGGAGCAGCTCTCATCCCTTCCATGAAGTGATTTTCGCAGGGGCAGGCCGCCTCTCAGGGCAGGCTCTCGGCTTTGAGCCGCCGCCCAGCGGCGCCTTTTCTTACCCTGAAGCCAGCACCAATGAGACGTCTCTATTTCAAGATCGTGTCGGTCAGCACATGGAAGGAAAAAGTCGAGGCATGTGGCGGCGCTGGAAAGGCATTCGCCTCTTGGAGTACGGCGGGCTCGAGTCGCTGTGGGAAACGCCTGCGGCCTCAAACATGGAGCCGTGCACAAAGGAGGATGTCATCTACCTCACTGCTGATACGGACGATACCATCGAGTGTTTGGAGCCAGGTAAGACATATGTTATTGGTGGCATTGTGGACCGTAACCGATACAAGCACCTGTGTGCCAAGAAGGCCGAGGCGCTCGGTCTTCGAATGGCTCGACTACCCATTGACCCATCGTTTCTGGACGGGCAGCACATGCAGGCGCGCAAAGTCCTGACAGTGAACCAGGTGTTTGCCATTCTGGTAGGCTGGACCGAGACGCGTGACTGGACAGAAGCGCTAAAGCGGGGCCTGCCTGCGCGGAAATTCGACACGAGCGCGGAGGAGCCTGGCGCGGCGGAGGCGGACGAAGAGGCGGCGTCCTCTGAGAAAAAAGAGACTGTATAGGATGACTAGCTTAGGTATACATCTGCGATTGGTGGAAAGCCTTTGTGTGGTCCACGCTGGAGGACTACGACGCCCTTGGAGTGCAAAATATACGCCTTCATCAATCCCTGACATGTGAGCAGCCGCCGCGTACGTACTTGTTCCACCAGATTCGCAACCATGCACTCTACATCGTCCTTTGACAACGTAGTATCGTTCCATGCCAACTGAGCAGGTCGCACAAGGGTCGCAATCTGTAGCGTGGGTGGCTTGTTGGATGCCGGCGTTTCGTGCTGGGCCTGGTAACGGATGCAACGCTGGAGCAGGTTACGCCACAAACTCAGCACGAGCTTCTCCCATAACAGCATGTATAGACCTCGGGCACGGAGCCAATCGCGGTGCTTGTTGAGCTCCTCCATAACCTTGTGTGCATACCCGCTCTTGAGGTAGTGCAACAAGTCCCCATACACCGTCTGAAGATCAAATCGGATCAGGAGTGTAGAAGAGGCATACCGCCCCAGGATCGCATGAACTGCCACCAGGGGAATGAGGATGGTACGCTTGTTGTGTAAGTGTGTTGTTGTGCAATGATCAAAGGCCCACCGGAGGTGGTACGCCGCCAACTGCACTCGGTGCTGGAACAGCCGGATTTTGCCCAGGTAGTAATGGTACGTCACGCGCTCCGCCATCGTGTACGGATCCTCACCGTTGTCGCTTTCCTCGGCAAAGCGACGGTTCATTAGCAGGGCATTGTTCACCGAACCTAGCACCGTCTCACACAGCCGTGTGTTGTTCAGGCAAAAGTAGGCACGGAAACTAGCATTGGCCAGGGACAAGACAGCAATGCGCTTCGTATTCTGAGCTGGAGCTGCTGTACGATCGTTGGCAGCCATACCTGCACTTTTAGACAGGCGACCTGCAGCGTCAATGGTCTTGGTATATTGGCGGCCGGGGCTCGCACGGTCGGTCCGAATCGCTAGCGAGACCAGCTGCTTAGATATGTATTTAAACACAGGAATGATCCATACGGTGTCCGGTAGTGTGAATACCGCATTAGCGCTGGTATAGACCTTGATCCAGGCGTCGTAGGCGCCAGGTGCGGGTGGACTCGAGTGCGGCGGAGGGTATGACTGGATATAGGACAGTAGCTCGCCTACCATAGTCTGTAGTCGCTTGTTCTGTGCGCCATGACCGGGACACAAGTCGAGGCTTGCACATTCATGGTCGATGGACTGCGTCAGCGGCGGGTGGCAGCGTACCGTGGAGCCCAGTGCCTGCTGCAAGGCTGTATAGGCCTGAGGGGGCAGTGCCACGGTCTGTAGCAATGAGGCTGTATCACAAGAGCTGCATGCCGCTTCTACTTGCGACAGGTAGTTGGCGACAAGGTTTGGGTCCCCCATGCTCAACCTCGTACATGCATGAGCCTCGCACAGGGCTGGGCGTGTAAATGCTCATATGTCCATCTCCCACGTGGCCTTCCTTCACCTACGTCTCCCACGAGGGGCGAGCCTAGCCAGCATGTCGTCCGCGCATCGCCCTACATGGGAACCGGCCAAAGCAAAGTCAGATCTATCTCACATGTCTCATGCTTTTTCCAAGCATGCTCTACCGGCGCATACAAAGCTCAAGTTCCGCCGTCCTGGCGATACACAAAAGCGCTCGCTCGATGAAATGAAGGCGGAGCTTGCTGCAAGTGAGCAGCGTGCCTACGCTGAGCGCCACCCTGGCCAGGAGTTTGAGGCTGAGGAAGAAAGTAAGCGTGCCAAGCTCGATGAAAATACTGCTGAGGACACCTTGGCGATTGCTCCGGCAGGTCTCGACGATGACGATGACGTTGTCAGTGACGAGGACGACGAGGACGAGGATGACGATGAGGAAGACGCCGATGAACTCATGCGCGAGCTTGAGAAAATTAAACAGGAGCGCCGCGAAGAGCAGGAACGGCGCGAACAGGCAGAGTCGGCCAAAGAACAACTCTCTCGTGAAGAGGAAATCGCACGGGGCAACCCACTATTGAACTTGGAGCAGGCCCTGCACGGCGATGCGAAGCCACAGGCGCCGTATCTGCCGCCGCAGCAGCGCTGGGACGATGACCTGATTTTCCGGAATCAGGCGGCCCACGCCGACAACGGCTTGAGCCAGCGAGGCTTTGTCAACGATCTTACTCGTACGTATATGCTACTTATTTCGCAGGCACAGAATTCCACAAGAAATTTATGAGTGTATGTATGGACCCAAGACTCACATGCAGCGATATATCAAGTAGACACCTTTGTATAGTAGCGTCCGACCTTGTCTTCATTGCCTCGCAGCTCGGAGTCTCCACGTGGTGTGGAGAAACCTACTCCCACTACGACGGCATGGGCCGTTATGCTGTCCTGGTGACAGGTACGTGCAGGAAAGCTTATCGCAGGGCCTGCAGGAGCTGGTAAATCTACCTTCTGTTCATCTTTGGTCACACATGCACACAGTCTAGGGCGCAGCATCCATCTGTTCAACTTGGACCCCGCGGCCGAGCACTTTGAATATGAGCCCTCCATTGATATCCGGGAGTTGATTACCTTGGAGGATGTCATGGAAGAGATGGACCTGGGCCCGAATGGTGGCCTTGTATACTGTTTCGAGTACGTACTTCCTGCTTACTTTAGCTACTTGCTCAACAATCTGGACTGGCTTGAGAACGAGCTGGGCAACTATGACAACGACTACCTTGTCATTGACTGCCCTGGTCAGATCGAACTCTACACACACTTTCCCGTGATCACTAGATTTGTGTCGCTCATGCAGCAGCAGTTCAATTTCCGCGTCTGCGCTACATATCTACTGGACTCGCACTTCATGGATGACAAGGCCAAGTACTTTGCTGGCGTGCTAAGTGCGATGAGCGCCATGATCAACTTGGATATCCCCCATCTCAATATCATGACGAAAATGGACTTGGTCTACCAACACGACAAGGACGGGCCCGCATCCTATGCTCGGCGGAAAGAAATGGAGCGATACATGGATCCTGACCCTTTGCTGCTCGCCGATGAAGTCCAGACTGTGACGAACCCCAAGTTTTTTGATTTGAATCGAGCTATCGTTCAGTTGGTATGTAACTGTCTAGTGACATGCAGATCGAGGATTTTAGCATGGTCTCCTTCCTCCCACTGGATCTCACAAGCGAGGATAGCATTGAGTTGATTCTATCGTGCATCGACAATATCGTACAATTTGGCGAGGACGAGGAGCCTGTGGAGCCCAAAGATCTGGAGCAGGAACAGGTAGACGTATAGTATTTAGGCGGGCAGCGGCGAGTCAAGCCATGTCAGCAACTCTGGGGTAAAGTAGGTGAGAATGAGAGAGGCACCAGCCCGGAGAAAGGACACCATTGTCTCTTCCACCAGCCGGCGCAGATCGCCTATACCAGCGTTTGCGGTAGCATGCAGCATGGCATACTCACCACTCACCTGGTAGCACGCCAGCGGATAGTCAGGGGCGAGCTCACGCGCATCAGCGAGGATGTCGAGGTAGGGCAGCGCAGGTTTCACCATAATGATATCAGCGCCTTCCTGCACATCGCGAACAATCGCACGACGTGCCATGCCTCGCGCATTTGCAGGGAGCTGATAGCAGCGGCGATCACCAAAGGAGGGGGCGGAGGCCACGGCCTCACTGGCTGTCAGCACATACAATGAGCACGTACCGGAAAGGACCATACATGCTGGACGCAAACTTGGCACTGTAGGACATGACAGTCGTTCTTCCAGCCAAACCATGGCGGGCCAGACCCTGACGAATCGCGTTGATACGATTGTCCATCATGTCACTAGGCGCCACACAATGCGCGCCCGCCTTTGCATAGGCAACTGCGACCTCAGCCAAGCGCGCGATCGACTTGGAGTTGTCGACAGTACCATCTTCCAGGAGCACACCACAGTGTCCATGCGATGTGTACTCACACAGACATACATCGGCGGCCACATATACAGAGGGAAAGAGCTCTCGAATCTTTTTGATGGCTTGGATGACGGGGCCGTCCACGTCATCAGCCAGCGTGCCGACCTCATCCTTCTCTTTCAGCACGGGCACACCAAACACGATCACCGATGCCAGGCCACGCTCGACAAGAGGCCCCAGGAATTCTTTCAGACGGTCCACTCCCCATCGGTATTGATTTGGCATAGAACCCAAGGGCACCTTGGCGTCCGGCTCGTCCGTGATGAAAACTATGTTAGCTCGCGTGTCACTCACTTGGGTACATCAGCGCGGATTTTGTAAGACAACGCCCTTGCGCCTGGATCTCACGACCAAGAGGTGTGCTAATACTAGGATGCAGCAATGTCCTGCCCGTTAGCCTGCTCATGATAGCACGGCACGTACTCCTGCCGAGTCATGGTGTGGGGCACGCGGATGACCGTGCTGCGCCTCCACCTTGTGTAACTGCGACTGGATAATATCACGTGTTGCCGGGCCGTTGTTAGACCGAACTTTGAGAATCAGGGCGCGGTGGCTGCTGCGTGCGCAAAATTGGCACCCGGGCAGACGGCGACTTGCCACACTCCAGACCGTGCTCTAGCACGACAATCTGTGCTTCTTGGCGTCGCATCTGTGCAATTTTCGTTGACTCTACTAAGTCTTCGTTGTACACATGGCAGGTACGAATGCCAAGGACGGCGGTGCAGCCCCTGCCCATTCTCCCTTGGAGGCCTTGAATGTGGTGAGCGCCAACAGGGACACATTGTCTATACCGCCGCCCTCCCCGGCACGTTCGGAGCCAATGGCTAACGCGCGTCCTCCTCTTTTGAGCCAAAACACCAACCCAAACATGAGTGCTCTCGAGGCGGAAAAGGCCAAGGAGAGCAGCGGGCGCCGCATCTTGCGTCGAATGCTGCCTGGCGGGGCAACTGCGGCTGAAAAAGAGGCGCCGCCGCCACCTGCGGATCCAATGAGTGCTTCGCTGCCCCATGACACGACCTTTGCACCTTTCAAATATGGCTCTGTTTCGCCTCGCATGGATCCACGCGACAATGCCCCTGGTAGCGAGGTTGACGAGTCCGAGTTGGCCGAGACGTTTGAGGGCATGCAGATGCGCTCTGCCACGCCGTCTGTGCCTGCGCGCGACCGCAACAACTCTCTGTCGGCGGAGAACCCGTCGGACAATCGCCTGACGGCGACGGCTCTCCAGGATCACGAACGGCGTGGTCGCTCCAATTCCATTGTGTCTGACAAAGCCAAGGGTAGTGGTGCGGGCTCGTCACTGCGCGACATGATTATGAACAGCCCCATGATTGCGCGCCGTGGCTCGTCAGCGTCGCATCGCTCCGATGGCAGCGCGTCCAGCAAGGGCACGAAGGAGAAAAAGCGTATGGGCAGTGTGGTCGGCGGAGGAACCAACAATGGCGAGGTGGCGAGCCTGATGAAGAAGTACGGCACGTGTGAGCGTGTGGCTATTGGCAAGGGTGCGAGTGCCGTGGTCCGCATAGCACACAAGCGTGACAAGAGCGAGGACAAGGTGTATGCGGTGAAAGAGTTCCGCAAGCGTCGCAAGAACGAGTCTGAAAAAGACTATGTGAAAAAGCTCACGTCCGAGTTCTGCATTTCATCTACGCTTCACCATATCAACGTGGTAGAAACCGTGGATCTTGTGCAGGATGAGAATCAGCACTGGTGCGAAGTGATGGAGTACTGCCCCGGCGGTGACTTGTACGCTGCTATCAAGAAAGGGGGCATGAAGCATGCTGAGATGGACTCGTACTTCAAGCAGACCATTCACGGCATCCACTACCTGCATTCCATGGGCGTGGCTCATCGGGATATCAAGCCCGAGAACCTGCTGCTTGACGGCAAAGGCCACATCAAAATTACCGACTTTGGTGTAAGCGACGTATTCCGCATGTGCTGGGAGAAGTCGACACATTACAGCAAGGGCTTGTGTGGATCAGAGCCGTACATTGCTCCGGAACAGTTCGAGCAGAAAGAGTACGACGCACGTCTCGTGGACATTTGGGCGGCCGCGATTGTCTTTTACTGCATGCAGTGCCAGGAGCTGCCGTGGCGCGTCGCAAAAATGTCGGATCCGACGTTCCAGGACTTTGTTCACTCGTATCTCGCTACTACCACACCCAGCCCACTGCCCAACCTGTCGCCCCGAGAATGTCGTCCCTTGCTGAAGAAGATGCTCTGCCCCGACCCGAAAATGCGCATCATGACGGACGACATCCTTAAGGACGCATGGCTCGCTCAAGTCCCCAATTCCGTCCCGCAGTAACTGTATCATAGTAATTCGAGATCCCAGCCTCTATCTTGTGTATGTATCCAACAAGTGTATGCACTACCGGCATTACACAAGGGCACGCTTGCCGCGCTTCTTTTCGCTATCCTTGTGACTCTGGAATTCAACCTCGGACGAGAAACCGCCACCAACCTTGGCATCCAGCGGGTATCCGAGCACCTCTGTCTTAAAGAACCGACCGAGCTCGACCAGGCGGCGCCCCATGGCCACAGACTCAGGTACCGGCTCGCCCTCCGGCACTTGTACATCCCACTCGTCGGCGCGGCGAGTCCACACGGAGATACGATAATAGTTGGAGCGCGCCTGCAAAATAACACCAGTGACAAGCTCCTCCTCCCGCGAGGCGGGCAGCTTCGATTCAGGCGATGGCGTCTCAAGCATCTCGCCAATCGCAGAGAGCATGGTATAGAGCCACAGCTTGTCAATCTGGCTGCGGTGTTTCTCACGAGGAAGTTGAATACTCCATTTTCCGCCATTGCCGTTGGCAGGGTCCTCCCACGCCGGCTGGATGCCATCCTTGAAAAGGTAGTAGTTGGCACTCTGCGGCAGGGTTGAGGGCGGTACAATGTTGTTGTACAGGCCCCAGAACTCTTCCACGCTCGTGATGTCCACGACACGGTGAAGGTTCGCACCCCAGCTTTCCCGGCGCTCCTTGGCGCTGGAAGAACCCTTGTGCCCGGGGTTGTCGAACCACAGCGTCCACTTGTTGTAGAGCGGATGCTTTACGTTAAATGAAACAGGGTCCTGGAATACGGTCCGAAGTTCTTGGCCCTCCTTGACCAGGTCAGACGAGGAACCCACATCATTTTCTTTCAGCGCCGTGTTCAAAGCAGCCTGCGAGGCCGCCTCTGGCTCAGGCGCCAGTGCACTCTTCTGTGGAGAGACCTGCGTACTCTCACCCTCACTGACGCGAGGAGCCTCACTCTCTGCCGACATTTCAAAAGGGAACTAGAGGCAGGGGCTCGTTCGAGTCGTCGCAAAACCGCCTTGGTGACTGAAAAACCACGACGAGGTTCTCTCGGCCTCATGTCGATGCATGAAACGCGGCCCTGTAGGTATATGACTAAACACACATATCACACGCCTAGCTATGTGCTTAACGCCCCTAGGACTGCGCTTGGGCGCCCGACGAGCCATGCTGGGAGCCGCTCGGGTATTGATGGACCGTACGAGGGAAAGATCTAGGAGGTGGAAGCTGTGATGAGGTAGGAAAAGTCCAGTGGCCCGACTTGGGGGGCGGAGACAACGCTGCATGCGTAAGCGAACATAGTACATACCTCGGGGTGGCGGGGCCGCCGAAACAGGCCCACTGCGCACAGGCAAGGTGGCAGAAACGGAAGGAGCTGGTGCTGGCTGCACAGGAGGTGCACGATCGGGTGCCGAAGATAAGCCAAGGCCAGCCCCCGCGATCGCAGGAGGCGGCTGCATGGTTGCTGTCACAGGTGGTGCAGGGGGGGCTGGAGCCGAGGGCGGTGGCGGCATAGTCACCGATGGCGATGGTGCAGAAGGAGGAGCCGGTGGTACATATGAAGGAGGACGCGGCGGCGCTGCGCGTGTGGGAGCGGCAGGGGGAGGAGGAGGACGGGTTCGTGGTGGTGGCGGTGCTGTCGAACTTGCCGCTGGAGCCGCTGGGGCTGGCGGTGCTGAGGCTGGCGCCCGCGTGCGTGGTGGGGCGGGAGGACGAGGCTTGGAACTAAGAAAGGCTGGCTTGCTGGGCGGCGGCGCTGGCGGCGGCGGCTTGGCGGCCTTCACGCCGGAGGCCGGCGGACGTGGTGCTGGAGGGCGCGGCGGCGGAGGAGCACGAAAACCGGGCCTAGGAGTGGCCGCGCTGGGCGGTCGCGGCGGCGGCCGACTTTGGGGCACTGAGTCAGTGATAAAGTCGACGTACCTGCAGGGCTATTGCTTGTATTGCCAGAGACAGAGCGCAGTTTCGGCCGTCCCGCCGCAAATATATCACCGATACCAGAGGGAGGGCCACTGGGCACCGGCGGCGCGCTAGGTATACTTGGCGCCGAGGCCCGAACCGTGGGGGCACTGCCACCCGCGCTAGATGCTGCATTTCCTGCTACCGCCGGGGCGGATCGATCATTTGTTTGTACCTCTGTATGTAAGAAATTCCAACACACTTTTTAGGGTCTTTCCCTTTTTGATGGCATCTTGTAGAGCGGCATCCATGGTACCGCCCAGATGGTACGTGCAGTAAGTCGGGTGCTCAGACGGCCGTCTATCATCACGTGAGTGCTACGGAGGCTAGGAGAGCTGGGTGTCTGCTGGGCATCAGTGTGCGTGCGCCATTTGCGTATAGGACACATCAGCATCATTATCGTCTTCATAGGCCTGGATAATCCAATTGGATGATCCATGCGTCACGCAGGGCTGGGACAAGTCAGTTTGGCGGAGACTTGCTGTTTCTGCCCACCCTTTGCTGTCCAGCGAAAACGTGGATGCATAGTCTGAATACACGCTATCGCGCTGCGACTTGCTCACAGGGCACGAAGTGTGCATTGGATAGATGGATTCGTCCAAAGTGTCAGCGCTTGCTTGGAATGGCGTGGGACAGTCTGACAGGGCCATGAACCGTGCGGACGATCCGCGCGCGACACTGGAAGCCACGGGCTGCGGCCGAGGAAGAGTAGGGTAATCATGGCCAGGCACAGTAAACTTCTCCGGCATGGTGCATGCCGAGAGGGTCTCTGTGTCTCTGGTGGATCCCCGCTTCTTCCACAGCCAGCGAATGTACAGACACAAGGCGGCAAGCAAGATGAGCGCAGTAGCCGCCACAACAACCACCATTGCAGGGAAGAAGCTGTTCTTCGGCGAGAACACAGAGTCGCCATCGTCGCTCTTCGAAGCAGCTGGGCTAGGCTCCGTCGCCAATATGGATCCGGTAGGGGATCGTGCATAGAGATGGTGCATATGAGACCGGTGCACCTTCATGGGTGAGCAGGTTCCATGGGCAATCAGTAAAGATAGCGATAAAAATCCGACAAAGCCCACAGAGGCTCTCCGACCAGCGGAAGACAGCGGCCAGGCAGACATAGCAGTGTCGCGTGAAGGGGGGAAGAGAGGGGGATTCAAGGGAGGGGAGGGGAAAGAGCACACAAGACCAGCTTGCGTTGCAGGGGTGGTGGGGTTGGAAAGACGTGCGTGTGGCTGCTGGGCCTGGAAGAGGCAGCGTCGATAACCCCCGTCGCGTCGTAGAAGTTCGATACTTGCTTACCTAACCATGGCTTGGGCCGTGCGCACCCCGCGCAGGGCTCGCCTACCTGCCTCTATGTAAACATCTGAGCAATCATGCCCTCCAATTCCTGCACCGACAAGCGAGGAAGACGGTCTGTCAAGGTCAGCTAGTGCGTTCCACCTACGCTTGTCGCTTTTTTGCTTCGCCATTGTCACCGAATACAAGGGTCCTACCAAGCTTTGATCAGCACTCTTGCACTTACCGAATGACATCATCCCGCAGTGAGTCGGCAAGTCCCATATCGCGATGGACTCGATGCTCACGGTGGATCTGACTCATCTCCTGGACTTGCTCAAAGAAGCGCCTGCACGGGTCAATATCCACAACGTACGACAACGGGTCTACCCGCGGCGTTCGATCACCTAAGGCGCCCAGTTTGCTGATGGCACTGGGCCGAGGGGCCGAGGAATCATTTACCAAAGACTGTACCACGGGGTTCCACGACTCCAGGTATAATGTGCGTGCGGAACGCCCAGCCTGGGCGAGCAATTGCTCACTCATCTGGACAGCCATGGGCTGCATAGCCGACGACATCGCACGCAGTTCTCTTTGCAAGTAAACCAAGTTACTGGGTGAGCCAATGAAACGCACTTGAGCAAAAAAATTGAGGAGATCGTTGGCTGAGGCGCCGCTGCAACAGAGCCTGGGTCAGTAGAAACCACGTACGTTCGAGAGAGGACGCAATCGACCCTACAAGGTCTCTGCAGTACTCGGACCACATTTGCTCGGGAGGCATGTTGGCGACAGCGCCTGGCACATCCCACCCAGTCTCTGTCCAGTTCTTGGATCCCATATCCCGGAGAATGCCCAGGATCACGTCCTGGAAGGGCAACGTACCCCGCAGCAACTTCAAACCCAGCTGCGATAGGTCGCTAACGCCCACCTGTAGGACATCCTGTTCTCCCTGAACAGGAATGACCTTGATGTCGCGCAAGAATTCAGGGAAAAACATCTGTGCATCTCGCCGCGAGCTGTTATATGCATCCACTAGCACTCTTGCATCGCACGCACTGGGCTGGAGGCACTCGATCCACACATGCACGTCTTCACCAAGCACAGCCTGGCACGACGCCACAAAGTCCAGCACGAGGAAGCGGTGCGCATTAAGCCCATGCTGAAGCCGGGGTAGTATAACGGGCAACGCTTGGCTCATAGATGTCATGAGTGGCTGAAGAACTTTTGTCGCGGTACTACTGCGTAGGTAGTCCCACTGCATCCCATCGAATAGCTTGGCAAGTGCTTGCTGCTCCTGTTGGATCATGCGGGTTGAAGCCAACAGCCATTCCTGCAGGGCCGCCGCGCCCCGCTGGTATTCAACATAGGCTTCGCGGCATGCACGAACAGACGTATTTTGCATTTGAGCTGCCACCTGCAGCACATGCTCTTGCAAGGCTTGCAAGGAGGAGGTCAAGTACACGGAGCGCACAGACGAGAAGGCCTGTAGCGCCATGCTCAACCCACTCTCGGATCCCATGGCAGCATCCGGCAGTGTAGATAAAAACTGGAGCAGTGCCTTGACAGATGTAAGACACTCTTCCGAGGGCATGGGCGCCGTGGATCCGGCGCGCACGAACGCCATGGGGTCGGTAGGCCGGGATTCTGTTGTTGTATACTCGCGCACAAGCTCTGTGACCTTGCGCGTTCCCTGCTCGATGAGCATGTCCATTTTGCTCTGCACGCGTTCTTGCGTTCCGTGCGCCGCCTTTTTAGTGAGTGCCTCTTTCGACACACGTTGGATGAGCTCCAAGTACGGCCACGGATTCCGAGGGTCAGGGCCCCGCAGAATCGCAGGCTCGTCATCCACGACCACGCCGTAATGACGTAAACTCACTTCGAGGTTCTTTTGAACGGCTTCCACATTGTGTTCAATGCGCGACAGGGTCTGTGTGCTCCTGTGAATGGGAAGAATGCTGCTCTCCAGCTTCACGAGCCGCCGGTCAAAACCATTCAGGATGGTCGTCATGCGGCCCGTTAGGCTCGCCAGACGCCTCTGATTCTGCTCTAAGAGCTCCATCTCAGTAATAGCCATCTCACTCTCCGGCACGCTGTTGTGGGTTGCACTAGCCACACGTGCCGGCCACACCATGGTTGGAATGCAGGTGCGTAGTCCGAGCGCGTCGGCCTCCACTCCTGCGATGGCAGACGCCCTAGAGGCGCTGTGCGAGGCAGCCGAACAAGTCGTAGCTCACCTAAATGCTATTGATGCTGAGCGTGTAGGGGATCCTAATTTCTCTGCAACACAGTTTGACAAGAATCCAGCATGCAATCGGTATGCCAATGTGTATCCCTGTACGTCTACCTACTGACTCGAGACGACGACGCTCTTCTCCCAGGGCCCTATATCAATGCGTCCTTCATACCTCCTTTGCCTGGAGCACCGGGCGGAGATGGATGTATTGCTTCACAGGCACCTATACCTAGCACCTTTGCGACCTTCTTCGAGCATTTGATTGCACATAACATAAGTGTATTGGTGAATCTCACGCCACTCGTCGAGCACGGCTTCCCAAAGTGTGATCGCTACTGGCCTCTAAGCGTCTCAGAGCCGCTGATCATTTCCAACCTGTGGAAAGTGTCATTGCTATCAGAAAAAGAGGCCTCCGACGTCTTTAGTGCCGACTCAGCACCCCTCGCGCACAATATGCCCAGCCTCTGCGTTCGGCACATGCGCATCGAGTCTCTGGCGGACGAGCGCCAACACGAATTTATGCACATGCATTTTGAGGGATGGCCTGACCATGGTGTTCTGGATCCTCAGGTGCTGCTCGGACTTGTTGACGGGGTTCATGCCTTGAAGCTGCGCGGCACCGACCCACATGGACCGGTCTGGGTACACTGCTCTGCCGGGATAGGGCGCTCAGGGACTCTGATTGGAGCGTATCTGCTGTACCAGCAGCGTGACACACACTTTGCTTCGCAAGAGGCGCTAATGTCTGCTAGTCAAATCACGGCACACATGCGCAAATACCGTGCAGGCTCTGTGCAGACGCCGGGACAGCTTGTCGTTCTTGCTCTTGCCATTGAAAAAATGTGTTCAGGCGATCATTGAAATTTTAGTTGGCCTTTCGACGGAAGCGGGGCAGCTTGCGACGTGGCGGCTCGGAAGGTGTTTGCTGGCTCATATCAGAGACCCACTGCCTCGCTGTGGAGCCGGCAGACCGTGCCATCTCTTGCAGCTGGGAGGGCACTGTTTTTTCCATGGTTTCCATGCCGCCCCTCTCCGAAGGCGGCTCCTCGGCGGGCTCTGCTTCTTCTGCGGATGTCGGCACGTCTTGGCCCGCTAGGAACTCGGACTGGACAATGTTGGTGATGACACTGACGGTGGTGCAGAGCACCGACAAGGCCTTGGCTCGGCCTGCCTCAAGCATGTCCTCCAAATCACCCTCGTGGTCGCTCATAAATGGTTCCACATACGATTTGTATAGCAGCGAAGCTCCCTGTTGTTAGATCCAGCACATACCCGCGTCTGTGGCAGGGCGAGCCAACAGGCGAATAAGAACTTGGCATGTGCATACAAAATTACCCTGTCTGTGAGAATACGCACATACCAGCGAAACGTCCAGCCAAGCCATGCATCTACCACCCAGAAGAGCGAAATCACACACCAGTACATTGTCCAAGTCTCCAACTCGCTTAGTTCGGTGGGTTTCTCGATTGGCTCCTCATTCTGGGCAGTAGGGACAGCCATGTGTGATGAAGCTACTAGCGCTTTGTATGTCGCATACAGTGGATAGACATAGGCCACAGCCGTTGTTCCTAGCGACAAAATCAACGACATGAATCCTAACACCACAGCACGCCTAACTACGCGCAAGTCATCAACACATGTGGAGGAACAACACGTGAGAGCCTACCAGAAAATGTCTATGGTCCATCCCGGTATGACTTTGCGGCACATTGGCTTTGATACTTAAAAGTTGAGAATGCTGTTGTCAAGCTTGTACAGAGGGTAGTCACTGCGACCACCGTGCGCACCATTGTCGAAGAAGGCGCTCACGGCGTAGAGACCCTGCTCAGAGCCCTGGTAGTAGTCGGTAACGGCGGTAAAGCCGCTGTTCTTCAGCTCCGAGCGCTTGGTCTTCTGGATGTTGGCCGACTTCCAGTTGTCCCACGAGCGGAACGAAATGGCGTAGGGGGCACGAGCGCCAACGAGAACGGTGTCATTGTCAACAGGGACCGTGACAATCTTCTCGGTACCCTCCAGGGTGCCAAAGTCGCCGTTGATCTTAACAGGCTCGGGCCAAGCGTAGGTCTTGCTCACATCAAAGGCGGTGAGAGGGCGAGGGCCACCGAACGCAATCAACTTGTTCGAGTGGGGGTCGAAAGTGATACCCGAGTAGCCGGGGCGCTGGCCACCGTTGCCCGACTCCCAGGCAAAGGCATTCACCTTCTTGCCATCAGCGCTCACGCGGGCAATGGCAGGCATACCCAGAGCAAAGGCAACGTACGAGTTACCGTCGCGGTCCTGAGCCGACTGCACGACACCGAAAGGACGCTTGCCAGCCTTCTGTTCAAACTCGTCCTGAACCTGCTTAAAGTTCACTGACCAAACAGGCTTGCTGTCCTCCGAAAGAGGGAGGTCAAAGCTGTGGAACGAGCTCACACCATGGTCCGACTGGTCGGCAAAGTTGAACGAGTTGGCGTTTTTCATCACTGCGAACAGGCGCTTCGAATTGTCATGGGTCAGGAGAGACAGACCCGACATCTGCTGTTCACCATCGCCACCAGAGGAAGCACCATCAATGTGCACGTTAAAGTGCGACTTGGTCTTGGGGTTGTAGACAGAGATGCGACCCTTGTACAGATTCGACTGGTAGAACACCTGACGAGTGCGGTCGTAGATCGTGTCTTCCGGAGTGAGGTTCTTCACCTTCACATCAATCTGATCAGGAAGGGCTGCCAAGACACCCACTGCCGAGGTGCCAAGCAGAGCCAGTGCTGCCAAGAGGGTGCTGAAACGCATGGTTAATCGTGGTAAGAAGCACCGGGACGTAGCACGTCCTGCCTGTCTCGTTGGAGTTTATTAGCTATCACGTTGGGTCAGCTGATGCGCCACATGCGCATGTACGTAGCCTAGCCTCGCATTTGCGGGGCTTTCGACAGCCATAAGCCAACCAGCCACCTGTTGCACCTGCACATGACTGCAACCACCGGGTTTTCTTGGAGTTCTGGTCGACCACACTTGGTATTACATAAGCATATGTTTTAATTGGAGAAGCCTGTGCATGTTTATTTACAACTTTGACCTACTTGTGCGGTTAAGACGCGTTGGATTCGTTCTACGGGCGTAAGGACATGATCGGGCCAACAAGGAAGCACTATTCCCCCGAAAAGGACCTGCCCAGACTGCGTCGTCGGAATCCCATGGGAACGCATCTGTGATATACGGGCGAAGCCGACTTTGGAAACTCTATATCGAGCTTTCTTTTGTCCATATAACTAAGTATCTTCTCAAGAGTACCCCCCCACTTCGAAATGGTTGCTCTCAAGTTTGCTGCTGCTCTTAGCGTTGTCGCCGCCGCTGTTGTGGCTGCTCCCTCGAACTTGGCTCGTCGCACTTCGCCCGACAACCAGGTGTGGGTTACGAGCTCGTCGGATTACTGCCTGATTCTTCCTCGTCACCGCGAGAGCATTGGCGACAGTGAGTCGACTGGCCGCATGCGCTCGTTCTGCTCCAAGCCCTACGACTCCTCGCAGGGCCAGATCAACTCCGGCTTCTGGAAGGAAGTGCATTTTAAGAAGACTAGAAACTACGTTCAGCTGACTGGCTGCATCAACCCCAAGGTCCAGAGCACTCTACTCTCGAACGATGAGGGTGGCCAGTACGACTCAAACGGCAACGGTGGCCGGGGCAACCCCGAGGGCTCCGTGTGTCTTGGATACTCGTCCTACGTGGAGCTGGTCGAACCTACTGACGGCCGTGCTTGCATTCGCTGCTGCGTTGATGACAAGTACTGCGATGTCTCGCAAGATGAGAGTGGCTGTGAAGCCGTCATCCCTGGTCAGTACTGCTAAAGTATTTTGCCAGGCACACATTCACCCTACCCCTTCCCACTAATTATGTTGTTTTCAACAACACTTCCGTGTTGATCCCTTTTCTTCTAAGACGTTTTCATTTGTATATTCGTGGTCCTATATCCCTATATCGGTACCCTGACTCTATTGTTGTAAGACTCTTCTTCCTCTTCACATAGTTGCTAACTTTTTTCTCTCCACTAAGAGCGTCCTATCGACGGAAGGCCGTTAGAGGGACTATATGTGTCATGATTTTTATTACAATCGGCGACTTGGTCAGTTATGGAGACCCAGTGCCATATCACTAGGGCTTCGCTTGTACATCGTATCGCCTAAGACAGAAGTGCGGCAAAGACGCAGCAGCAATAAGGCAGGACTGGATACGGCCATGCCACGTTGAATGCGTCCATATTCTATCTATTTCGTGACAAACGCCGAGACACTCCTCGTGTGATGCATGCGTTGTGCGTGTGACTCTTCCTGCAGATAAGATCCACTGACTGATGTCGGTCGAGCGACCTTCTGCAGTGGCACAAAGTGATTGGTTAAATTGGTCCACATTCTTTCATCATACTTGCTTCATGCGCTGGCAACCCCCTACCAGGGTGCACGTGGATGCTAAGAAGGCTTCGGGCGCGCCCCTTGTTGGGCTTTCTTCTTACCATTCGGATCCCTTTTCGAACGGCTCTCGTTCCCCGTAACAGAACCCGTTCCATACATACAATCATGGCGTACGTACTTTTTTAAAAGGACATGGCTCTAACGATACAGTACCTCTGCCGTTCTTGGCTTTCCCCGTATTGGTCCCCAGCGTGAGGTGAAGAAGGCCCTCGAGGCGTTCTGGGGCGACAAGATCTCTGCCGAGGAGCTTCTCAAGGTGGCCAAGGAGCAGCGCCTCAACACCTATGCTACGATCAAGGAGCAGGGTGTTGACTTTGTTCCCACTGGTACTTTCTCGCTCTATGACCACGTTCTTGATGCGTCGAACACCTTTGGTGTGATTCCGGAGGCGTACGCCAAGTCGGGTCTCTCGCCCCTTGACACCTACTTTGCCATGGCTCGTGGTCACCAGAAGGGTGGCGTGGATCTTCCCGCCACGGAGATGAAGAAGTGGTTTGACTCGAACTACCACTACCTTGTGCCTGAGTTTTCCGAGAAGTCCGAGTTCAAGCTCAACAACACCAAGCCTGTTGACGAGTTTGTTGAGGCCAAGGAGGCCGGCTACAATGCCCGTCCTGTGATCGTGGGTCCTATCACCCTGCTCTGGCTCGGTAAGGTGTCGAAGGACGCTCAGGACCCGAACTTTAACCAGTTTACCCTTCTCCCTAAGCTGGCTGAGACCTATGCGGAGCTTTTCAAGCAGCTCCACGCTGCTGGTGCTCCTTGGGTCCAAGTTGATGAGCCCATCCTCGTGGTCGACAAGGCCAAGGAGCTCGTTAACGAATTCAAGACCACCTACGAGTTCTTCCACAAGGCTGTGCCTGAGCTTAACATTCTAATTGCTACCTACTTTGGCCGTCTGGAGGACAACATTGACTTTGTGAAGGAGCTGCCTATCGCTGGTCTTCACATCGACCTTGACCGTGCCCCTGAGCAGCTTGACCCTGTTCTGAAGGCCGTGAAGGATACCAAGATCGGTCTGTCGCTCGGTCTCGTGTCTGGCCGTAACATTTGGAAGACTGACCTGGCCAAGGCTGTCGAGCTCGCCAAGAAGGCTGTCGACACCATCGGTGCTGACCGCGTGCAGGTCGCCTCGTCGTCGTCGCTGCTGCACACTCCTATTACTCTCGCCAACGAGAAGAAGCTTTCGGAGGAGGTGAAGGATTGGTTCTCGTTTGCCACTGAGAAGTGTGGTGAGGTCGCTACCATTGGTCTGGCCCTGCAGAATGCCGAGGCTGCGCAGGAGAAGCTCGCAGCGAATGCCAAGAGCATTGCTGCTCGTCGTGACTTTGAGAAGAACTCGGATCCCGCCGTGCGTGAGCGCGTGGCCAACATCAAGCCCGAGGACTACAACCGCAAGTCGCCCTTCCCCCAGCGCCGCGAGGTCCAGCGTCAGTTCCTGAAGCTGCCTCCGTTCCCTACCACTACTATTGGTTCGTTCCCCCAGACCAAGGAGATCCGTCAGTACCGTGCGCGCTTCACCAAGGGTGACATCTCTCAGGAGGAGTACGAGAAGTTCCTTGAGGACGAGATTAAGTCGGTCGTCCAGAAGCAGGAGGCTCTTGGTCTTGACGTTCTCGTCCACGGTGAGCCCGAGCGTAACGACATGGTCCAGTACTTTGGTGAGCAGCTTGAGGGCTTTGTGTTCACCCAGAATGCCTGGGTCCAGAGCTTTGGCTCCCGTTACGTGCGTCCTCCGATTGTGGTGTCGGATGTGTCGCGCCCCAACCCGATGACCGTGCGCTGGTCGTCGTACGCCCAGAGCCTGACCCAGAAGGTTATGAAGGGTATGCTTACTGGTCCCGTTACCATCCTGAACTGGTCGTTCCCTCGTGTCGACATCGGCAAGGATGTCCAGGCCTTCCAGATCGCCCTGGCTCTGCGCGACGAGGTGGTCGACCTTGAGAAAGCTGGCATTCGTGCCGTGCAGGTGGATGAGCCTGCCATTCGTGAGGGTCTGCCTCTGCGCCGCAAGGAGTGGGACGCCTACCTCAAGTGGGCTGTTGACTCGTTCCGTCTCTCGGTGAGCGGTGCTTCGGATGCCATGAACACGGCCAGTCACTTCTGCTACTCGGACTTCAACGACATCATGGACTCGGTGATTGCCCTTGATGCTGACATGATCTCGATTGAAAACTCGAAGAGTGACGCCAAGCTGCTCAAGATCTTCCAGACGACCAAGTACCCCAACGAGATTGGTCCGGGTGTGTTTGACATCCACTCGCCTCGTGTGCCGTCGGTCGAGGAGATGACGCAGCGCATCAAGGACATGAGCCAGTTCATTGACCCTCAGCTGCTCTGGGTCAACCCTGACTGTGGTCTCAAGACTCGCTCGTGGGACGAGTGCAATTCGCAGCTCAAGGCCATGGTGGCCGCCGCCGAGGAGGCGCGCAAGATGTTCGCTTAATGGATTCCTACCATTGTGGGCCATATGTGACAGCAAGCGCCCTTTGCAGGTCGCATTGGACCACTTCTATACTCAACTATGGACGAGGAACCCGCGAACCTGTATTTTTTAAATCCATTCAAAACCCTTTATGTCGCTGGATATGATGAACGACATGTCACCGTGCGACGATTCGATCCCGGTTCTCGTACGCCATCATGTTTGCCCTATCGTGTTTTATAGCCCCCAATGCATGTTTCAACAGCTGCAAAATTTTAGGTCTATGTTAGGCCCTTGCGATGATTCGTAGCTTCTTTGCTCGACGGTGGTGCGTGCGCCATGTGGAGACCTAGTCCGCGATCAACGGTCTGACCCTGATCGCCGGTCAGCCGTTTCCACGTAGAATGGATGGACGCGTGGAAGAAGTTGCTATCTTAGAGAAAAACAGCTTTACAATACCTCTTGAATGCCTTCGCCTGAAAGTCAAAGCATATCAACGTATTTGTGATAGGGAGTTTACTTATTTTCAAAATGTCCTAAAATCTTGGCAGTCTCGACCCAATGTTGACCATGAGAAATCTATAAAAGCAATGGTTCACCGCATTTCATTACTTCAGGATTTGATAAGTACTCTGGATGCCGAAGAAAACCTCCTCGTCACTCGCATAGAAGATCGAGTGGCGCATGTCCATTCTTGGGCTTCCTCACATGGCGAAGCTTCATTATCAAGTTGGCACGATAAGAGAATGCAGCGGCTTCTTGTGGACTATATGCTCCAACGTGGTCTTATCGACATCGCATCAGATATCACGTCCCAACATCACCTTGAAGTACGTCGTGTCAATCTCACACAGACTCTTGTCGACCTCGACATATTTCAACGCATGCGTCGAATTGAAGATTCTTTAACTTTCTGCGAGGGAATGTCTCAGATACCTTCTTGTACTCTCGCCCTTGAATGGTGCCGCGAAAATATGGCTGTGCTTCGAAAGATCGATAGCACATTAGAGCTGGAGCTCAGGCTTCAAGAGTTTATCGAGCTTGTTCGGCCCGGCACTATGGAGGGTCGCCGCAAGGCTATCCAGTACGCGCGCAAGCACTTTCTTTCAAAAACAGGAATTTCAAGAGCCTCAACTACGAGCTACGAATACCACAATCACATTCAGCGTGCCATGGGGATTCTGGCTTTTCCAGAATCAAGTGGATTGTATGCCGACTTGTACGGAAAAAACCGTTGGAATACTTTAAGGAGGGAGTTTAGGAGTACGGCACTAAAGGTTTATCACATCTTTCCAGTACCACTTATCCATATTGCATTGAGTGCGGGTCTATCAAGCATAAAGGCTTCAGCATGCACCTCAAACGTGCCTACTTGCCGTGATGTGGATACGTCCCCCCCTGTTGCCTCCATCTTAGATACGCAGAGAATCTGTCCTACTTGTCAATCAAACAAACTTGGGACGCTCGCTGCGAAGGTTCCACGAAATCATCGCGATATTTCTACCCTCATATGTCGAGTGACCGGAAAGGTCATGGATGACTGCAACCCGCCTATGTGCCTCCCAAATGGAATGGTTTATTCTGAAGAGGTACGTGATACAATCTCACTCTAGGCCATTGCAACGCTCGCATCTCAAAGCATGGATAGATGCGTTGTTTGTCCACGCACAGGCCAAGTCTATACCTTGTCGGATTGCCGCAAGTTGTTCATTTCGTAGCCCGTGCATCATCACGTGACACCATTGGCGCTTGGCGATCTTGCAATTGCTCGAGTCCGTTATCCGGATTGAGATCGTTCCGCACACTGTACACGAGCTCTATTTGAGTGCTCTATTTCTAAGCATTTTTGGTTTCAATCCGCTGGTATCGGCTATTCACTTTAGGATTGAAGAGGTATACCTTATTACCCTTTTGATTATACCCGGTTCGCTTCGCAAGAACCACTATATTGCCTGGTGCCCCTAAAGAGCCTCTTGAGGGACCAAGGATGACCACAGGCACCTATAAATCAGACAAGTCTGCCTCTACGATACGTATTTCTTCAAAAAAGGAAAATACGCCCACAATAGACGAAGACACGGGACCCAGAAAGGAATCCTTTTCCATACATCAAGATGATGACGATGCCTCAACGAGGGAGTTCTGTTCCTCCCCCCAGGCCATCGTGTATCAGAATCTTCCGGATTTTGAATCTGAGAAACACAAGGAAGGTAACAAGTGGCCTCACAATGGTACTATGACATCCGATGATGCCGATGTGGATACGAGTGAAACATCCACAGACACCCTGAGACAAACTCAGATATCTGAATATTTACCAGTGGCCTACAGTTTTCTCGGATCTGAAGAAGCTGTGCGTGAGCGGCTTTCATCGAATTTACATCTTGATACATCTAAAGTCCATGAAGATGCTTTGAATGAATCTCAATCTGTAAGCACATGGTCGAGTAAGTGTCCTCGAGCAAATAGGGATGGCGACTTCTTTAAGAAGAGTCATCTCAACTCCGTTTATTCTTCGTTGAGAGATTTCCCAAGACGTTCTATGTCTACAGACTCTCCGCAACTAGCCTCGCAGACGACACAGCATGAAGACAGCTTACGTTTTTCACAAAATTTAAACGCTGGTACTTCCGCGACGATGGCCAACAGAGCTCCTGCAGCAACTAATCAAACTGGCTCACGATCTAATGTTCGAACCAGCGCCGCACCAGCTCGACCCGTACCTGAACCTTCTAGGTCTTCTGGCAATATGAGTGCTTTCTCAGACCTTTCCAACAGTGGCTCCACTCACTTTGGCCCAGGACTCCGCGCGAAGCTGAATACGGTCCTTCCATTGCTCTTGAACACGGTGCCTATTGGCCCCTCACGAACTGTCATGATTGCCGAATACGGCTGTATGAATTCTCGTGCCATTCATTTGCTTCGCACTGTCTTGGAGCAACTTGCCACTATTGCTTTTGCTTTAAAGCCGGGGTCTGTGTCTATTGCAGAGTCGCAGGGCAGCACGGCATATATACCATCCCATCGTGCTACTATGGCTGGTCTGGCCAAAGAAACAGCCGATGTTATTAACTTTGTGATGCTACACGAGGATATGGCTCAATCAGATTTTCGCTGGTTCCAACAAGTCCTGGATACCCACCCCGAGTCCTATCTTGATCCTCTGTGGCAAACGTCGCAAAACCCACCACTTCAAAACGCCATTTTTAGCGCCTGTGTGGCGCGTCCTTTTGGGTCCAGAATAGTTCCTCCTGATTCCTTAAACTTGGGCTTCAGTCTTATGGACTTGCACTGGACACATTCCCCCGCAACTGATATTTCTATACATACGGTTGCTCATGCCGAGCTGACCATGTGTTTGAATGCCCGAGCTCGTGAGTTCCGGCGTAATGGTGTCTTTGTGTTGGCCTACATTGCTCGTACTGAAGATACTGACTGTGAAGTCGAAATTGATCGAGCACACATGCGTGCCAACTCTCTTCATGGTGGTAAAGACTCCACGGATGTCACTCGTGCAGCAATGTCTCCTGCCGCCATTTCTGAGCAAGATGCCCCTCTTCAACCTGGTACTTCGTCTCCAAGCTCTGAGAAGCGTCCTCGCGATATCTGGTCAGTCATGTCAGACATGATCGTCCCATGTCTACAGCGCCTGGTGTCCTGCGGCATGATGAAGATTGATGTCGCGCGATACATGCTCACCCTGCCGATGCATCCCCGGACATCTTCTCAGACACTGCGTGTGCTTGAGAAATTTTCAGAAATATGGTCTCTGGATTGGAGCTGCGGACTCGGGCGCAGCGAAACTCGAGAGATCACAACAGAATTGGGCGAGGTCGTGATACTCCAAAGCGAGCCTGATACACTCCGTCTGCCTCAACCGGCAAGGATGGCTCTTCGTTCGGGTAAAATTCAACCATCTGCTTATAATGAGCATGTTATTAACATGTTCAAAAACTTATATGAAGCGCACTTCCGTCAAGTATTGCGAGAACGAGGTAAGCTAAACAAGGGCGCTGCCGAATTCATTCTGGACTCTCTTTGGGATGTGCTTCGTTCTCGTATGGGAGATCCAAGTACTTGCCCATTGGCAGATTGTGAACTTGAGGTGCAACTTTTCGCACTTCGGCGCTTGTAATCAGATTGTATAGTGTAGGTATCAGGGGGGATTTTCTGTAAGGTCTTGACATAACATCTTCAGTCGTTGCACTTTCCACACCCTCCACTTGATCGAATACATCGAGACGGGTCGTGTCCTGTTAGATGACATCTGCGCCTGGCCCCCAGGCCAGTGTCGAGTCTCCAGAACGAGAAAATATACCCAGCCCCTCAAAGTTATCTTATATTCCCTATCAGCGTAAGAAAACACCCGCTCGCAGGGGGACACCGATCACAGCGCGCACCATATCCAACCCGTCCCCCACCAAGCCAAGGGAGCTTTCAGGAAATCCTTCATTAGGTTATCGCTCGAGTTCAGCTCAGATTGTAAAACCAGGCATCTCTCCTCTAATCACTATCGCCTCTTCGCCAACAAATTCAGATTCATCAGGTGTGGCGTCGCCGACCAAAGTGAATGAGCGGTCCCTGCATTCACCGCAGCTACCTGCGTCAATCAGCCCCCCGCCTTTGCGACGTATCATATCCCATTCAGAATCTCAGCCACCATGGGAAGGTAAAGAGTCTGATTTGCAGCGTCGGACCCTCCCTTCTCCCAGTGGGTCGCCGCTGAAGCAGCAACTTACAGATGGGTCTTTCAGAACGCCATCGCCCCTTAAGACCCAAGCACATCCACATTCATATGCTTCCGTGATAGCTAATCAAGACGAATTTCATGAACGATCATCATTCAAGTCTACTGTGACTACATCAAGCACAGATACAGCTCGTCGCGCCCCTTACCGCTCAGGCTTCCAGCCTAAAGGTGTGGTACGACACAGAACTGATGAATTCATGGCTTTGAGGGAGAAACGCCGGGGAGTAATAGAGCTTGATGACCAAAGAATGGAACGCCGTCTGGAAAAGCTTCTTGTTATATACTCCCCTGGCTTTGAACATGCCTCTGGTATTAATACTTCTGTCCCATCAAGCTCGTGGATGGGCCGCGGTTCTTTCGTTTTAGACGTTTTATATTCCAAGCAGGAGCAAGAAAAGCACCGTCTCCAACAGCTGCGCCGCTTGGCGGAGCAGGACGTTGTCAAGTGGCAAGATGATAAAAACTACACAAATTGTGCCCTGTGTGCTACACCATTTTCTCTTGCAGTTCGCCGGCACCACTGCCGCTTGTGTGGTCAAGTTGTGTGTTCATCGCCTCATCTTCCCTCCTTTCTTCGGGTCTCGGATGATGCGAATCGGATGGAGGCGTGGGAACCGTGCAGCTCCCTCATGGTCCCTGTTAATTCGTACAAACGCTTGCGCGACATGCCTCCTCGACCAGGCCCACATTCCTCCCTGGCCGAGCAGCAATCCTACGAATTTGCAGAGCTTAATTCTATCCGCGTATGTCGTGTCTGTAAACACACCGTATACCGTATTCAATTTGGCCGAAACTCTATACAACTTACTCCCTTGGATCCATTGTATCAAGTATGTATCTGTATCTAACGTGCAAGAACCTTCTATCTCTAGAAGGAGAAATCGCTGAAGCTTTGCCTGACTATCACGAAATGTTGCTGGGGTTAAAGTATGTGGATTCTCATCTAACGAGTAGGAATATGGATATGAAAGATTCCTCAGAGAATCGAGCGCTTCAAGCAGACACGATGCATGCGCGCAAAGAACTTTTAGCGAGATTTACATGCTATGACCAGCTTGCTAAACAGATCATGGGCCTGCCCCCCCTTGTCGACGGGTTGCGGTGCCCCACTCAGAAACGGTTACAAGAGGCGATCCTTGCGCGCGCCAACATGTTCCTACGAAAACATGTACGTTATATATCAACTCATGACCAGACATTTCCCATTGAAAGCTTGCCGTCTGTGACAGGCAAAGCAAGCAAGAACGACAGAGACCATTGTACGCACTCCGACGCGCAGGAACAGCTTCGTATTTTGCACGAACAAGATGCGCTTCTTAATCAATACCTGGATGCGGCCAGGAAAGCGCGTAATTTAGACGACGTTGCTTCACTACAACGCAATCAGGAAGAAATTCGCCAAGAAATTGTGCGTGTTCAACAAAGAATCAGTGTATCATGAAAATTGTAGGGTATATGTAAATTTTATGGCTCTCGCTGTAGAGCCACAATTTCATTTTGAATGGCGTCACGCTTCGTCGCCAGATCCTTTAACCGAACATCCACTCGGTCACTGGTGTAAGACCATGCGAACATACATTTCTGACTGGATGAATTCAATGCGTTTATCCACATTTACTTTTGCCTCAGAAAACTCTTGCGGTACCAACACCGGACCCATGCGCTTGTAGACACGCGCGTCCTCCGACAAAGCGTTGAATTCCTAGTCGTTAGGGAGGTGACGGACCTTTTTAACCTGCTGGTTCTCAGAGAGCTGTGACAGTAGCTGCTGGTGAGAGTCGACGACAAGCTCGAAAGCTACAAGGGTGTTACCTTGTGCACCAGTGCTCCTACTCACCTGTCTGTACCTCCTGCAGCTTCGCCAGCATTGCACGAGTTGGCTCCGTTGCCATGTTGATCACGTAAAGATAGGACACGCTCGCGCTTAGGGCCGATACCACGCGTAAAGCGTGTCCCTCAAATGCAGGTTTCGCGAACATAATTCCACCATGCTTACGTGCCTCTATGTATTCGGGGTAGATATAAAACTACAACACAACTTTACAGCACCCCTTTTCTGTAACATATTACAGCATCGTACATATATATGTGCAGATTTATATTCCAAATGCCGCTTTTCTTGTTTTGATTATATAAGAAGAGGGGAGTGTAGATCTTTGTTTATGAAGATCTCGGCGCCGAAACGACTGGCCAGTGACTAATTCTCAAATTGGGGTAACGGCCCAAGTCAAAGATCGCTTTGATGTGTCACTTTTCGGGGTACGGAGAATCGATCATGCATCACAATAGGGTGCTTAGACTTTCTGTCATGCATATCTTCACTGCGTTGAATATTCGGTCATGAAAGTATATATACTGGGGAGGTTGTGCTTTCTACATACTTCACCGTCAAGGAAGCTCCTCAACCCACACCAGGCCTATATCAACATGCAGTTCTCCCGTGCTACCGTCCTCGCTGTTGCCGCTCTCATCGCCGGTGTGTCTGCCGCTCCCTCGCAGAAGCTCGACACCCGCAACGTCTTTAAGGGTGGTAAGGCCACCTGGTACAACTCGGCTATGAGCCAGGGTAACTGTGGCTGGTGGAGCACCAACGCTGACCACATTGTGGCCCTTAACGCTCACCAGTACGGTAGCACCGACAAGGTCAGCGACCACTGTGGCCGTCTTATCCGCATTGTCAACGAGAAGAACGGCAAGGTGATGCACGCCGTTGTCGCCGACTCCTGCCCTGAGTGCTCGTTCGGCTCGCTTGACCTTAGCCAGGGTCTGTTCTCGATCCTTACTGATGGCGACATGGACCTGGGCGAGTTCCCTATCTCGTGGAGTTTCCTTAACTAAGTCTCTCGTTAAATCGTCAGGCTTCTCTTGTCCTGCCGATGGTTCTGTCAATCACAATGTCACATTTGGTTTCTCGGTTTATGGTTATGAAATTATGTTACTACGTTGAGCCACAAGGCCTTAAATGGTTCCATTATCAACGCTGGTCGTTTAGCAAAGAAGAGATCAATCAGGCCCATAGACGTCCTTCTTTCATGGGTGATGCCCTCAAAATAGTGTTTTTTTGTTATGGTCGAAAAAGAATAGCTTTGGTTTCCTCACAATGGTCCTTACTTGATCTTCTGTCTGAATCGAGGGTGCTTGTTGATTCTGATGCATATGCAACACTACTTTTCCCTATAAACTGGGGTGCTGTCGGTTTTTGTCATGCTTACTTTCCTCGCTTGGTATTGAGCTTTATGGAGCCAGCGTGCGGCTTAGGAAAGCATAGCCTGTCATTGGCCAAGGCTGTTGCGGACGTCTTCAGCGCCGCATCTGCCCGGCTTGCATACCTTCACCTCCACGATGCTTGCTAGGCAGGTGAACGTCGCCGCCCGTGTTCCGGCCGTGGCCCGCCTTGTGCGCCCTGGTGCCGTGAGACTGTCGCATTCTTTCATTTCGAGTGTGCGCCGCAGTACACTTGCTTGCCCGTCGTCGTCTTACCCAGCGATTCGCAGCTTCCATATGAGCCGCAGAGTTTTCCAAGAGGCCGAGGAAGCTATGGACGAAGAACGTGTCGTTGATGAAGTTGATGCGCTTATCGTTGGTGGTGGCCCAGCTGGTCTCAGCGCGGCCATCCGTGCCAAGCAACTTGCTGAGGCGAAGGGCGAGGAAATTCGTGTTGTCCTGCTTGAGAAGGGTGCGGAGGTTGGTAACCACATCCTGTCTGGTGCCGTTCTGCAGCCCACCGCTCTTGACGAGCTTATTCCAGACTGGAAGGAGAAGGGTGCTCCGCTGAACCAGCCGGCTCTCGAGGACAAGATGGTGTTTTTGACTGAAAAGGGCTCCATTCCTATGCCTGAGCCCCCGCAAATGCACAACAAAGGTAACTACATTGTTTCTCTTTCGCGTGTGACCAAGTGGCTGGGCGAGCAGGCTGAGGAGCTTGGCGTTGAGATCTACCCTGGCTTTGCCGGTGCCCAGCTTGTTTGGGACGTGGCTGAGGACGGCACCAAGCGCGGTATTAAGGGTGTGGTCACCAATGACATTGGTGTCAACAAGGAGCGCCAGCCCAAGGACAACTACGAGCCTGGTATGGAGTTCCGCGCTCCTATCACGCTCTTGGCCGAGGGCGCGCATGGCTCTCTCTCTCTCCAAGCCATCAAGGAGCTGAAGCTTCGTGAGGCAGTGGGTGCCGACCCTCAGACCTACGGTATCGGTATCAAGGAGGTGTGGCGCGTGAAACCAGAGAACCACCAGGCTGGTCTTGTCACGCACTCGATGGGTTTCCCTCTGAGCCTTGACACGTACGGTGGCTCGTTCATGTACCACATGGAGGACAACATGGTGTCGCTCGGCCTGGTTGTTGGTCTGGACTATGAGAACCCGTACCTTAGCCCCTACCAGGAGTTCCAGCGCATGAAGCACCACCCCTTCTTTGCCAAGGTTCTGGAGGGCGGTGACTGCCTTGCCTATGGTGCTCGTGTCCTGAACGAAGGTGGTTACCAGTCGATTCCGAAGGTCCACTTCTCTGGTGGTGCTATTGTTGGTTGCTCGGCTGGTTTCCTCAACGTGCCCAAGATCAAGGGTACGCACAATGCTATGAAGAGTGGTATGCTGGCGGCTGAGGCGGCTGTGGAAGCGCTTGCCAAGCGCAGCGAGGAGGATCCGTTTGCACCGATGGACATCGTTGAATACAAGACCAAGCTGGACAACAGTTGGGTTATGCCGGAGCTTTACGAGGTCCGCAACATTCGTCCCAGCTTCCATCCGTTTGGCTTCTTCGGTGGTTTGATCTACTCTGGTCTGGAAGCGATGATTCTTAAGGGTCGTGTTCCGTGGACATTGCGTCATCAGAAGCAGGACCACGAGTACACCAAGGCTGCTTCTTTGTGCAAGCCGATTGACTACCCCAAGCCGGATGGCAAGCTATCTTTCGATATCCTGACGTCAGTGTCGCGTACCGGTACGAACCACGCTGAAGACCAGCCCGTCCACCTCGTGGTGAACGATCTAGACTACAAGGGCCACGTCGAGCGCAACGTTGGCACGTTCGACGGACCTCTGGGTCGCGTGTGCCCTGCTGCTGTTTATGAATACGTGCCGAAGGAGGATGCCAACGGTGAGGAACACGCGCACGGCAAGAAGCTTGTCATCAACAGCCAGAACTGCATCCACTGCAAGACCTGCTCTATCAAGACACCCGACCAGTCTATTACCTGGACTGTTCCCGAGGGTGGTGGTGGCCCCAAGTACTCGCTCACCTAAGTCCATATGCCATAGCACGTACTCTGTGATATTCCTGTCGGCCGAGTCACGTGGAAGGACATCGGTTGTCCGTCCGTCCTCGACTTGATCTTCCATTGCCATGCCGACAGTCAGTGTGGATAAAGCCCTTCTGTTGGAGGGGCTCGAGCGTCAGTACACGACAGAGGAGTTTGATGAGCTGTGCTTTCAGTTCGGTATTGAGCTCGATGATGACACGACGGAAGAGGTCAAGGGCACCGACGAAAGGCCGCAGCTGAAGATTGATATTCCTGCGAACCGCTACGACCTTCTCTGCTTTGAGGGAATTCTACGCGCGTTGCGCGTATTTCTTGGAAAGGACAAGCCACCTATGTATCAGTTGACCGCACCGCAGGAGATGATCACCGTGCAAGTTGAGCCTGCGACTTCCCAAATTCGTCCATTCTTTGCAGGTGCTGTCCTCCGGAACGTCAAGTTCACGCCAGAGCGCTACAACAGCTTCATTGATCTCCAGGACAAGCTGCACCAGAATTTGGCTCGGCAGCGTACTCTTGTGGCAATTGGAACGCATGACCTCGACACCATCGAGGCACCGTTCGTGTACAAAGCTCTCCCACCGAAGGAGTTCAGCTTTGCGCCCCTGAACCGCACGGAAGTGTACACCGGAGAGGGGCTCATGAAGCTTTATGAGAAGGATCGTCACCTTGGTCGCTACCTTCACATTATTCGTGACAGCCCTGTGTTCCCGATCATCTTTGACAAGAAGGATCGCGTTCTTTCTATGCCTCCCATTATCAACTCGGATCACTCCAAGATCTCGCTGGATACAAGGAATGTCTTTATTGACACGACAGCGGTTGATCAAACCAAGCTCGACATTGTGATTAACATTATTGTCACCATGTTCTCTGAGTACTGTGCTGAGCCATTCACGGTGGAGCCGGTTCGTGTTGTATACCCCGATGGACGCGAGGTGATCACGCCGAAACTCGATGCGCGCGCCACCAAGCTACAGGTGTCGTACGTCAATCGCTGCACGGGTTTAAAGCACACGGCCGAGCAGATGGCCGAGCTCTTGGGCCGCATGGGTCACGGTGCTACTGCGACACAAGACTCTGACGTTTTGGATGTGCTTGTCCCCCCTACGCGCCCAGACATTTTGCATGAGTGCGATCTTATGGAAGATGTGGCAGTGGCCTACGGTTTCGACAATTTGCCCAAGACTTTCCCTACTACGAACACCGTCGGGGGGCCCCTTCCGATCAATAAACTGGGCGACATCATCCGCCGTGAGTGCGCCTATGCGGGCTGGGTTGAAGTACTTCCTCTAATTTTGTGTTCCCATGATGAAAATTTTGCATGGATGAAGCGTCAGGACGATGGCAAGACCGCCATCGTCCTGGAGAACCCGAAAACAGCTGAATACCAGATCGTGCGCACCTCTCTGCTGCCAGGGATCCTCAAGACCATTCGCGAAAACAAAAACCATGCACTTCCGATGCAGGCATTCGAGGTGTCTGATGTGGCCTTTAAGGATCCGAAGGAAACGGAGCGCATGGCCCGGAATGAGCGTCATGTGGCAGCTGTGTACTGCAACAAGGCTGCTGGTTTTGAAGTGATTCATGGTCTGCTTGACAAGCTCATGCTCATGCTGAATATCCCTCGTCTTTCTCCGGAGGATCGTGAGTCTGCGACCGGATATTACTTGCGCGAAGCAGACGAGCCGTCCTTTTTCCCTGGCCGAGCCGCCCACATCTTGTTGCGGCGTCCCGCTCCTGCTGCGGAGGGCCTTGGATCCATGAAGGACTTGTCAAATTCTCTTGAGCGTGATGTCAAGGTGGGCACGCTTGGTGTATTGCATCCGGATGTGCTTCAGGCGTTCGAGCTCGCGTTCCCCTGCTCTGCGCTTGAATTCAATCTCGAGGCATTCCTTTAGATATAGCTAGTGGAGGCACCTGAAAAAGGACGGGAAGGTGCGTCGTCTCCATGGGTCATCGTCATGGGCGAGCCGGTGATCGTGGCGCAGTCCAACCGGATGAGTGCGACCACGCACCGCCCAATCGAACCCATCTTATTGGAAGATGGAAAGGATAAAAAGGCCAGACTGAAGGGTATCTCCATACATGAGTCGGAGGCCAGAGGATCTGCGTCCCAACAGCAGTACGCCTCCGAGCCTTTCGAGGACCCCAGTCCTATGCCTATCGTCCCTCTGGCCGGGCATGTCGAGGGGGACCAGTTATCAGGAAATTTTGTGTCATTATGCCAGGTCGCGAGCGCTTTTCTGTTTCTCTTCTGCTCCTGGGGGGTCATTGGCTGCTACGGAACCTTTTTCGTGTACTTCAAAGACACGCTTGTTCCCGCCTCAACAGCGTCTGGTTTGGCGTGGATTGGTTCTATTCAACATTTTCTTGCCGTCACAGCTGGCATCCTGACTTCTCCATGGGTGGACTATGGCCGCATGTATGCTATGTGTGTCGCGGGATCTCTTTTCATTGTCCTAGGAGAGATGATGGCGTCTCTTGGTTATGCGTATGTGCATCTATTTTTCGCGCATGGCGTATGTATCGGTCTCGGAACAGGTCTCATCTATTTGCCGTGTATCACCTGCTGTTCAGAATACTACTCTTCCAAGCATCGCGGTAAAGCCGCAGGCGTAGCCACGCTAGGCAGCAGCTTTGGCAGTCTAATTTTTCCCATCATTTTTAACAAACTGGTACCTAAAATCGGCTTTCCATGGACGATGAGAACGATTGGCTTCCTCATACTCGGACTCCTGGTATGTGCACTCCTTCTATATCGCCCTCGTCGTGAAGCCATGGAGCCGCGCCAGATCTTCAGTCCTAGTGTCTTCAAGGATAGGACGTATCTTGTGTATGTCTTTGGTTATTTTCTGGGCATGCTCGGTCTCTATGCACCCAATTTTTTTCTGCCCGCCTTCGGCAAGCACCACCAGTTCAGCCCCTCCATCTTCCCGTATACCACCTCATTTTCCAAGGCTGGTGGTGTTGTGGGTCGTCTACTTTCTATTTGTCTCACACAAAGGATTGGTACATTTAATCTCTACGCGCCACGCACGCTTATCGCTGCCGCAGTCGTGTATTGCTGGATACCCATTCAACAACAAGGAAGTTTCCTTGCCGTGGTAATATTGTACGGATTCTTTACCGGATCCCTTCTCTCATCTACTCCTAACATTGTGTCAGCTATCACTGAAAACGTCTCCGAAGTAAATACCCGGCTGGGCATCGCCAGTTTTATTGCGTCGTTTGGTATTCTTGTGGGTCCTCCCATCGCGGGTGCTCTGCTACAGGTCGAATCCCCGACCTTTCTTGGTGCTCAAATATTCTCCGCCGTGTGTCTCACACTCTCTGGTATATTTATGATAACTACGCGCATTCTTAAAGTGGGCTGGAACCCTTGTATCAAATACTAAGATCACCTCATTCTAAGGCCCGATGACGAATCACGAGTCGGGATCTAACCTATACTTCACTAGACATTTACAGAATCTCTCGCATTTCCTGTAGTATAATTTAATTGATCCGCCCTTGGAGCTCCTCGCGGCGAGACTTGCTATTGGGATCAAAGTATGGGCGCTCACCGCAAGAAACGGCACGCACGCCAGAGCGCGGGCCCAGATCAAAGTAGTCTGGCGTGGCAGCGTGGTAGGTCGACCGGTTGTCCCAGATAGCCAGGTCATTTTTGCTCCAGCGGTAGCGCACCTGCGTGATGTGGTTTTGCGTGACCAGATCTAGCACAAACTTTTTCAAGAGGTCGCTCTCCTCACGCGACACATCCTTCACATGGTCAAAGTGCTGGCCAAATCCAAAAATGGACTTCCAGCCCGTCACAGGGTTTGTGCGGATAAGAGGATGCTCCGCCGACAGGTGTGTGCCGATATTCTCCGCCGCGCCGCGAGGACCAGCGAACAGCGGGTATCCGTGCTCCTTGGCGGACCTCAGGAAACCGGGCGGGTAAAAGAAGCCGGTCAGGCTCTCCAGCAGCTTTTTAAAGGGCTTCGACAGGAGGTCATAGGTTTCATAGCCGCTGGCCCAAAGCGTATCACCACCAGTTTCAGGCATAGTGTGCACCTTCAACGACGTGTAGTCCGCTGGCACGGGCTCAAAGGTAATATCGCTGTGCCACTCATCCGCACCAGACCGTGGAGGAACCCCTAAGGAGCGGAAAAGATTGCTGGAAATCACACTGATTTCCAGGTCGGTGTTCTTGGTGCCCTTCTCGTCAACCACCGAGTCATTGCTCTGGCGCTCCGAGTTGTAGACCGGGTGAATATGGAGGCCAGAGCTCTCTGGCTTTCCAGTCACTTGTCCAAGACGGTTGGTGAGGAACTTTTGGTCTTCAGGCGACAGGTCTTGGCTCTTGAAAAACACGACGCCGCGGCGAGAGATCGTGATAGCAAGATCACGAATCAGTTCGTCTGCCTTATCGTTACGAATAATGTCCTTGAGTTGAAGTGTGGGGTACAAGCGACCGATAGCAGGAGTCAACTCTTCAAATTTGTACTGGCTGTCCAGAATACCCGTGGTTTGGAGTGGCGCGCGGATGGGAATCGACGACGCACTAGGTGTTGCTTCGGAGGGGTGGCCCGTCGTGAGCAGCACTTTGGGTTGAACGAGGGTCTCAGTTTGCACAGTAGAAGTCATAGTTGTATGTTTCGACTCGTTTCCTGCATGCTTTTATACTCTAGGGAGGCACACGAGTGGCCACCGGATGTTGCAATAGCCGGGCCCTCATCACGACAGGTGAGCACATCGACCTCCACATGACGATACACCGCCCAGCGGTGTCATCATTGCTTGCGTGATAGGGCTGATAGACTCGCCAAAGTCCGAGATTCATGCGACACTCACTATTGTACTCCCATGTCTTTCAAGAAAGGTGAGATCAATAAAGTTGCTGTAATCGGCGCTGGTGCATCAGGTGCTATGGCTTTGGACACCCTCGTTCGCGAACAGGTTTTTGACACCATCAAGGTCTTTGAGCGCCGTGAAAAAGCCGGCGGAGTGTGGTAGGTACCTGGAGCTCACGCCAGGCTGAATGATGAAAATGTTTTGAACCATCCTGCACCCATTGGGGTCCTGGAAAAAGACATTGACCCGCCGCTTGTCCCGCCCCACGATCTGCCCGCAAAGACAAAGAAAAGCTCACAGGAGCGCTACGATGCAACGCCGATTTACTCGTATCTGGAAACGAACATCGACGTACACGTTATGGAGTTCACAGAGGAGCCGATCCCCGATTGTGCGACCCCCGAGTCGATCGCAAGATTTGGAGCGGATACACCGTTCCGTCATCACACGGTGATCCAAAAGTATGTGGAGGGTCTCTTCCATCGCCACGATTATGACAAGTACATTCATTTTCATGTGACGGTCGAGCGTGTCACCAAGTCGGGTAAAGGCTGGAATTTGACACTGAGGCGCTCCGAAAAAGACCATGACTACTGGTGGCAGGAATACTTTGATGCTGTGGCCGTATGTTCGGGCCATTATAGTGTGCCCTTCATTCCCGACATCCCTGGCTTGGTGGACATGGCGACCGCCTATCCTGGCAGCGTAGAGCACACTAAGGGATTCCGCAGCCGCGATAACTACAAGAATCTCAATGTTGTGATCGTGGGCGGGAATATCTCTGCTATGGATGCGGCCTTTGACATTGTGGACGGTGCCAAACATATTGCTGTTGCTATGCGCGGCAAAGCACACCCTTACTTTACCGATACAGTTTTCACGCACCCTTCCATTCACCGCCACCCAGGCATTCATCATATCGATGCAAAGACTCGAAGTGTGCATTACCTCGATGGCTCTGTCGATAACGACGTGGATAAGATTTTGCTGGGGACCGGGTACAGGTTCAGCTTGCCGTTTCTTGAGCACAAAGACGTGTCTAACAATCGTATACATGGGCTATACCAGCACGTCATTAATATCGAGGACCCTACTTTGGCTTTTATCGGCGCTGTGAATGCAGGATTGACATTTAAGACGTTTGAATGGCAAGCTGTTCTGGTCAGTCGACTGTGGTCTGGGCGCTGCACATTACCCCCTATCGAAGAACAATACCAGTGGGAATTGAATCGCATCAAGCAAAGAGGAGACAATGTCAAGTTTACTGTGCAGTTTCCTGACTTTGAGGAGTATTTTAATACCATCAGAGACCTTGCCGGTCATGACGGACCGGGACGCAAACTACCCGAGTTCAATCCATCCTGGAGAAAAGGTTTTGAAGATTGTGTTGCTCTGCGTATTTCGCGATGGAAATACGACATTGAAAAGGCCAGAAACGAGGCAGGAAACGAGATTGGTAAGCAGCATCATTTGTAGCTACTACCTGAATTTATGGGACAGCCTGATTCATAGATCAAAAGCGGAAAAGACAGAAGGCAAGCGGGACTGTATATTTACTTCTGAATAGAATACTTTCTAGAAAACCACAAATAGGGGTAGAATTGTCACTGCTATCTATGCAGAGATGGCCTCGGGCAGGGACTTGGGCTCAGTATCATTGTACAAAGTCACGTCGTGACCAGCGATCACTTCATGGTGATGACCATCTTTACCAAGCTTAGAGTGCTTCTGGCCGTACCGAGAAATGCGCCACGCATTCCACTCCTGCGAAGTAGGGATGGGCTCGCCGTTGCGAATGCGCTCCTCCCAGAACTTGTGGGACTTGTAGGCCTCCTGAGCCACCGGCGACTCCTTGATAGGAAGAAGCTTGGTGTCGTTGTCAAACATGGAGAAGTAGAGGACATTCAGGCGGCGATATTGCAACTGGTCCTCCGGCGGGGCGATCACACGATGGATTGTCGCTCGAAGGTAGCCGCCCGAAAGGAAGTGCAGAGAGTCTCCGAGGTTCACAATCAAGGCATTTGGCTTGTGTCCCACAGTGCGCCAGACATCGTCCTTGCCTAGGACCTGCAACGAAGCAATAGGCTGAGACCAGAGCACAGTCAGGCTACCAAAGTCTGTGTGTCCTTGAATACGCACACCTTTGGAAGCAACATCGTCCTCCTTGGGGGGGCGATGGACAAGCATGTAGCGCAGAAAGTCGTCGCCTTCCGTCTCGTACTTCTTGGATAGGTTCCAGAGATAGTCATAGGGCACCTTCAGCACAAGAGAGAGGGCCGACAGGATCTTTCGGACAACAACGTCATGGTTGAAGCGTGCAAATTCGTGGATCTCGTCCAAGAAAGGATGAATCGACTTGGGGTACTTCTTCTCAGCCACGTCGCGCTGGTAGGCAGCTGATCCAAAGTTCCACTGCTCGATGCTGTCGGCCACATTCTCAATCTTCCAATGGCCTGTTTGCTTGTAGCCACAGTAGCTACCGGTGTTGATGATGTCGGCTGTAAAGTCTTCCTTGTCTTTTTGGGAAATCTTGTCGAACGTGTGCTGTCCCAGAGCGTATTGGCGAAGCACCTGGTCGTACGACAGGCCATGGTTTTCGGCGTAGATGAAGCCAACATTAGCAAGGGCATCACCCAGATCCTTGACAATTTGTTCAGGGACCTGCGAGTAACCCTCTCCAGTGATCTGTGAGAGGTCTAGTGTGTACAAGGGAGCCCAGTTGACTTGGTCTTTGAGTTGAGTCTCCTTGGGAGGCGTCCAAGGCTCAACAGGAATTTGAGATGCGGTTTGAGACTGAGTGGACATGATAAGGTTGTAGATGATGGTTATACTTCATGTCTCATTTATAGCTTTATGGCACACCTGTGTAAGCCCCCGCTCACGCGAAGCTGATGCCACTGGATGAGGTGCTTAAGCTGTCAAAGGCGCAATAGTGGAGGTGAAATCACATCAACTCCACATGAACCAACTTCGCATTCACGGACCATGGCACGATAGGATTGGTCGATGTGCGAGTACGCCATCTTTGAGATAATTTAAGGGCATTTCAAACGTGATTATGACGTGCAGAATTCAGAAGATAGGTTGGCCGGAGAGACTTTTTGCCGATTCAAAAGTGACCGATGGATGAATCTTCCACCCTCCCCCAGCATGGCTCAAGATACTATTGTTCCACCACTCTCTCAAGGATGGGGGTACGGCGTCATTATTGGTATCGGCATCGCGTTTGCGGTGTCCATGATGGGGATCACCTACTTGCTTCGCAAGTACAACCATGAAGACAATTCTAATTTTGAAACATACTCGACCGCCGGCCGGAGTGTGGGCACGGGACTGACAGCCACAGCCGTTATTTCCTCTTGGGCATGGAGTACCGCGCTACTTTCCAGCGGCACAATCACATACTCATATGGGATTGGTGGCGCCTTTTGGTTCGGAGCTGGTTGTATTGTCCAGATATGTACATTCTCCTTGCTGGCCATCCAGTCGAAACTGAAGACACCACATGCTCATACAATACTTGAGGTGGTAAAGGCTCGCTACGGAACCCTTGCACACTTTGTCTACATGACCCTCTGTCTGATCAATAATCTGATTGCGGTGATCAACATGCTGCTGGGAGCATCTGCTGCGATATCCGCTCTCACAGGCATGCACGTCGTGGCCTCTATCTTTCTTCTTCCCTTGGGTGTATGTTTGTACACAATAAGCGGTGGTCTTCGGGCTACATTTGTGACAGATTGGGCACACACAGTTGCCCTTTTTATCATCGTTCTTTATCTGGCCCTCAAAACACTGACCAGTCCAGAGATTGGTTCGCTTCATGACCTATGGAATACAGTAAATGAGGCTGCAGACAAGGCTCCAGTTTCTGGTAATTACAAGGGGTCCTACTTGACCATGACGTCCCCGAGTGCTGTCGAGTTTGGTATTCTTCATACTCTTGGAAACTTTGGGCTCGTCATTATGGATTCGTCCTACTGGCAAAAAGCCTACTCGGCTAATGTGGCCGCTGCAGTTCCAGGTTACTTGGTGGGCGGCATCATCTACTTTGGTCTCCCATGGTGTCTTGGAAGTGTAATGGGCATCGGATCACTGGCTCTACAAAACTTCCCATCCTGGCCTGCTTACGGCCGCGAACTATCAACGGCCGAACTGAACGCCGGACTCATTCTGCCTTACGCTGGCATGGCTGTGGCAGGGAAGGCAGGTGCTGTGGCTGTCGTCATTGTTGTATTTATGGCAGTGACCTCTACCATGTCGGCTGAGCTCATTGCCGTTTCTAGCATCATTTCGAGTGATGTGTACCACACGTACTTGAAGCGCGATGCCTCGGGAAAACAGATCATGTTTGTTTCGCATCTGGCATGCGTAGGATTCGCTCTCGTTGGATGTGCCGTATCCGTTGGGGTCTACTACGGTGGTGTTTCCTTGACTTGGACATTGTATTTCCTGGGTGTGATTACATGCCCTGGTATGATCACTATGCCCCTGACAGTTCTTTGGAGTCGCCAGTCCAAAGTGGCAGCAATTTTGTCCCCACTGCTTGGTTTGGCAGGTGGCCTGGCCACATGGATCTCCACCGCTAAACATTATGGACATGGTGTCGTTTCTGTGGAGACGACAGGTTTGCTCCTGCCTTGTCTGTGGGGTTCACTAGTATCAACTGTTGTCCCAGCTATCTCTACCGTCATACTCTCGTTTTTATTTCCCAGTCCACCCTTTCAATGGGCCAAATTTCAAGAGATTGAACTGATTGATGACAGCTCCTCCGACTCGGTCGACTTTAAAGAGAAGGCTGAGGCGGAGTCGCCTGTGAATTTTGAGTTTTCCGAGGATCCATTGTCACCCAGAATCCACACTGATCAGGAAGAGCAGTATATGCGAAAAATGTCACTTATTTCTGGAATAGCAGGTGCCGTCTCCTTTGTTGTTGTGTGGATTATCTGGCCATTTTCGATGTATGGAAGTCGGTTTATTTTCCAACCAATGTTTTTCAGCGGATGGCTTGTGGTGTCTGTCATTTGGGTGTTTGTCGGGTTGCTGGTCGTTCTATTCCTCCCTCCCCTTGATGGTCGACGGCAAATTATAACAATTGCTAAAGGTGTGATGGGATACACCTGAAAGACCATTGCTCAGGTCAACAATACATAGGTTCTAGTACCAGAAATCATTTGTCATGGAGAATCAACAAAGTTATTACTGATGCACACAAAAGTGTTGATCGCTCTCATCCACGCTGGAATAACGAAGAAGAATGCATGTTGGCTTAGGATGAGTCAGAACTGATCTTAAATGATGCGGCCGCAGTGCACTAGCCTGTACCCACATACAAGTGGACTGGATTTGTCGCATATTGGTCAGATGTTTATTCCGAGAATCCTTAGGCTTCTATAATGATGCTCACTTGCTCTTGCGCTGGGTTATGGACAGTTTTTTATTAAGGACTATCTATTCTTCCACAGCAACGAATTGAGGACGACTAAGAGCGTGAAGATGGCGACCGAGGGCATGCTGGTGGACAGTATGTACAAGAGAATGGCAGATCATTTGCTGCTGCATGCGCCGGATGGTGTGGGTCGTGCCCTGCTGGAGCAGAATGTGCCACTGGGGGGGGGGGGGGCCCATTCCTTGGCTACGAGACTGTATAGCACCTATAAATTAAGTGGTGGATGTGGGGCTGTTGAAACCACCAAGTGTCCTTGTGAGTGGAGGCACAAACCCCTTCACGTCGTCTGACAACGGCCCTGGACATGCCATGGCTGAGTCAGCAGCTTGTCAGCTGTTACTCATCTGTTGGACAGATGTACCTGGGCAAGGCCTCCTGCAGCTAGCCCAGCTGTCCTAGGCAAACCCAGGTTTCGGGCCCTTCCTTGGCCTTCTACTCCACCCCCTCCGACAGCCCATGTCCTGGGCCCGTTGGCTAGCACGCCAGGCCTGTCGGCCCTTAGTGTCCGTACATCCTCGACCGCCAGCGTAGCAGCTCCACCGACAGCTGCTCCCGTACCCGGGCACGGTCCATCTCCGTCAGTCCCCGGCCGAACGCTCGCAGTGCGTCCCGGAATCCTTTCGTCTGCACCCCCGACGCTGACAGTCCAATCGCACGCACATGGTGGCAGAAGCTATACTTGCGCTCCTTCCTGCGCCGCTTCTCTCCCAGTGTCTGCGTGATCTGCCGCCACAGCACCGCCCTGCGCGCGTCTGCTGCGCTGCTCACGCCCGTCGTCGAGACCATCGCTTGTACTTGCTGGTCCTGCTGTACGCGCTTCTCTGGCGCCTGCCACTCCCACACGTACTCGTGTGGCCGTCCTGTCGGCTTCAGCGTCACTTCGTGGTGGCCGTTCCGCTCCTTACTCGACCCTGTCACTTCTCGGATGAACAGGTCGTAGTGCGTCTCGGGCCCCGGGCCCGCATGCAGGCCCCGCACCCGCAAGTCACTCCGCTCTTGCCGGCCGGGCACAATGAGTGCCTCACGCTCCACCTCGACATGCGCATTCCGCTGGACATGCTTGTATAGCACGTCGCGCACTCGGTCGTGTCGCAGTGTCTGTCCGCCGATCCATCGGTCTTCACAGTGCTCGCTGTGACTAATCCGCGCTCCGATCACCGCACATGCCCGGCATCCTGCCGCATGGGCTGGACACATCGTCCGTACCTGCAGTCCTACGCTTATGTCGTAGTCCTGCAGGGACAGTGCCCCGAATCGAGGCAGCACCTGCAGCCATCGCCGACCCAGTGGCACACTCTGCTCCAGCAGGGCACAGCCCACACCATCCGGTGCCTGCAGCAGCAGATGATCGGCCAGCCTCTTGTACATGTCGTCCACCAGCATGCCCTGCCGGGGGATCCGCCCCATGGCGTCTCTCTGCGCCTCGGCGCTCGCCGCGCCAAACTCGGCGAGTCCCAGCCTCCCTCCCTCCACAAGGCCGCGTCGGACTAGCTCATGGTCCGCCCTCAAACTCATCGCCTGGCGGGCCAGCGGTGCCACGAACGAGTACCCGCGGAGGCCCAGGCCGCCGTACCGCAAGGGAAGAGCAAACACCACCGGGTCAGTGATCAGGGACATAGAACTGCCCCGGAGGTGCTGCACGACCCATGCAAGGCCGCGGTCCTGGCGCTCCCACAGCGGGTTCACGCCGTTCCTGACAAGGTCCGCTGTTTCCAGCTGCCGGAGGAGGTGCGCGTTTCTCCCGGCCAGGCACCGTGACAGGATCAGCCACGCTAGCTGCTTCGGGAGCTCGCGCAGCGCGGGCAGGACGCGCTCGACGCGCTCGATCTTTGCCATCCCAAACGCCCACCGGAACGCCGCACTGCCGAGCGCTGTGCCCAGCAGCTCTGTGCCCGAGACGCGGATGTCGGCCAGGGGCGTGCACGAGCTCTTGGCCACATGGAGCTGCAGCCCGGGCGCGGCCTGTCGCGCCACCTCGGCTGCCACGCCCACCGTGTCGATGCTGCCCTTGGACAGGATCACCACGTCGTCCAGGTACGCCATGACCTGGTGCTCTGGCCCGAGGCGCGCCTGCAGGGTCTCCAGGAACCCTCGCATGCCGAGCGAGAAGAGCACCGGTGCGAGTGGGTCGCCCTGGCGCACGCCCTCGCTCGACGGGAGGAACAGGACCGGGACGCCGCCGCCGGCCCCGTCCGCGTGTGTGTCCCTGCGCTTCCGCGCCATGGCCACCAGCGGCGTCGCCTGCTTGTACGCCCACCGCGCCGCCCGGTACAGCACCGGGCAGTGCTTGCGGCAGGCCTCGGCGATCGCCCGCCGCGACAGGCAGTTGTACGCATTCGAAAAGTCGAGCTTCGTCAGGTGCGTGTACCCCAGGGCCGGCTTGCCGATGGCATGCTCCACGAGCCGCACGATCGGCTCGACGCCGCCCGCCTGGCCGACGCCAAACTGCCCCGGCCCCAGGCTCGCCTGGACCTCGTCCTTGGCGTGCTGGACCAGCGCCCGCATGAGCAGGCGGTACAGCACCTCGCCGACGGCGATCGGCCGGATCTTGCCATTGGGCTTGACGAGCGGCGTGATGCGCGCCCCACACAGGAAGCGGCTGTCCGGCCCCGTGTCCTGCGTCACTTCGCGGGCCTTTTGCAGCACATACTCGTGGATCGCATCGGGGCCCAGCGGCTTCATCGTCAGCATGTCCCGCCACATCAGCACCGTCCACCCGGACGGGCCCGCCGCGCTGTCCACACTCATGTGCTTTGCCGTGTCGACGATCTGGTCCATGCCGATGCGCACGCGGCCGTAGCTCCCCCCGTGGGCGGTCCCCGCGAACGGCGCCGCCTCGCCGGCGGGGTGCAGCTGCCGCAGCTCGGCCTCGGTCTCGGCCGTGGCTGGCGCCACCTGCCCCTCCTCCTGGTGCACGAGCGCCTCGAGCATCCGCGTCGCTTCGCGGATGCGGCCCTCGCGACCGATGCGCTCCAGGGCGTGCGTCCGGTGGTACGGCACGAGCCGGTGGGGCACCAGGCCCGCCGGCGTCCACGGCGCCGGTCGCGCCTGCGCTGGTGTGGCGGGCGTGTGCTGGACGGACGCGGCCGAGGCGTCCGGCCCGGGGCCGTCGTCGTGGTCGTCGGCGGAGATGTCCACGACGAGCGTCTCTTCGCCGAGCCCCGCTGGTGTCGGGCTCGGTGGCGTCGGCCGCCTGGGCGTCGACCCCAGAGGCACACTCAGGTCGAGCGCCGCCAGACGCGGCTCGGGCGTCGGGCCGCTAGCGCGCTGCCCCTGCGGCACGCTCAGATCCAGCGCCGCCATGAGCGCCTCGGTCTCGGACGACATGTCCGCCTCGGGCGTCCCACGTGCGGCGCGCTCCGCCGCGTCGGAGGTGTCGACCCACGCGGCGGGCTCGGAGGCCCGGGGCTCGGAGGCCCGAGGGACGCCCTCTTGTACGCCGCACGAATCGTCCGGCATGACCTGCTCCTGCTCCTGAACCTGCTCGGGCGCCAGGTCCGGCACGAGGCCCTCGCCCGGCCCGTCCCAGCCGTGGAGGTACTGCGCCAGGACGGCTCCGACGCCGCGCTCCAGCGTCGTCTGGATCAGCTCCCTCCACTGCGGGCCTGGGTACGCTTCGAGGCTGGCCAGCCTGGCGTCACACACCTCTCTCGGCAGGCGGTGGTCGAGCCAGGGGAAGACGGCCAGCTTGGGCAGGAGCAGGATCATCAGCTCGACGACGGCCGAGCCGTGCTGCACCTGGTACGCACACAGCCCGTCGAGCGCCTTGCGCATCGAGCGCTGCCACTTGCCTGGCAGGGCCTTGTACGTGCCGCGCGTCGCGACGGCTTGGAGGTACAGGGCGAGGAGGCCCTCGTGTGTGTCGAGGCCGTGTTCGTGCAGCTCGACCAGGACAGCCTCGATGCTCTCGTGCGCCACCTCTCGGTGCGTGGACAAGGCGCGCGCGGTGCGGACGCGGTCCGCCAGCGTGGGCGGCACGCCGCGTGGAAAGCATGCGCGTTCCTCGGGCGTCGAGTCGCGGCTGGCTGTGCTGCTCACGTCGGGGGAGGACGCTCGGCTGCTCGGTTCCGAGCATGGGTCGAGTGGGCTGTCGGGGCCTGTGGAGGAGAGGGTGAGGTCTGAGGTGTCGGAGCTGAGGGTGTCTGCGCTGCGGCGGCGCCTCGGGGTGCGGGGCCGGAGGAGGTAGGGATGGCTGCTGGGAGCGGGGGCTGGCTGGGTAGTGGGGGGAAGCGAGGATGGAGAGTGGTGTAGCTGCGCTTGCTGCATGGGCTGCGCATGCTGTGCAGGATGCGCCGTAGGCATGTGCGGCGTAGGCATGTGCGCCGTAGGCATGTGCGCCGTAGGCATGTGCGCCGTAGGCATGTGCGCCGTAGGCATGTGCGCCGTAGGCATGTGCGCCGTAGGCATGTGCGCCGTAGGCATGTGCGCCGTAGGCATGTGCGCCGTAGGAATGTGCGGCGTTGGATCGTGCGTCTCCCCGGGCTGGGCAACATCAGCTGCTGGCGGGGCCCTAGGCCTGGGCGGGGCCCTGGGGCGTGGCTCGGCCCTGGGCCCTGGCGGCGCCTCTGGCCCCCGCCAGTCAGGCCGTGCCGAGGCCCTGCCACGGTCTGGCCTCGGGATCACCAGCGGCGGTGTCGGCAGCCGCGGCTGACGCGACGCAATCTCGTAGCACGGAAGCATTCCCTCTGGCAGCGTCCACGGCTCCTGGTCCTGACCCCTCCTCCCAGGCTTTGGGCACGTCGACTCTCTGTCCACACAGCCTTGCCGCCGGACTTGGCGGGGACCGTACCAGTGCTGCAGGAGCGACTGGAGCTGACCGGCCTTGACGAGGTCGCCGCACGCACAGTACTGGAAGCCGTGCTTGGTGGCCCAGCCTAGAGGGGGGCGCTGGCGGGTGTGGGCGGAGCGGTGACCATGACAGCGATTGTAGTGACGAGCATAGTTGCGAGATTCGAGACCACAAAGGGGACACTGGATGGGTAGCGCAGGCTGACGAGGGCGGCACCTTGGAAGGAGCCCCCAAGACATGGCTGGCGGGGGACGAGTGGGGGGGAGGGGCTTGTGCTAGCAGGGATGCGGAGAGGAGAGGGGCATTGGGCAGAGGAGGTGGGTGGGGCTTTAGTACATTCCAAAGTGGATGCGGGAAAGTGGGGAACCGTAGATGGACATGCATGGCAGGGGGGTATATGTGGAAATATGGGCAGGGGAAGGGCCGAGAGGGAGGGGGGTGGAGCAGGTGGAGCAGGTGGGTGCGGAGGAAGCGGACTGGGAGGCGATTGAGGCGAGAACTGGGGGCAGAGAGAGTCTCAAAGCACTGAGTGAGGAGCATGGGGGCGTGGTAGGAGCTGGGGAGGAGCTGGGGAGGAGCTGGGGAGGAGCTGGGGAGGAGCTGGGGAGGAGCTGGGGAGGAGCTGGGGAGGAGCTGGGGAGGAGCTGGGGAGGGGCTGGGAGGACCTTGGCGAGTAGGAGAACCCTGGACGCGTGCGGGGAAAAGCGCGGAAGTGGAGGATTTAGCGTGTAGGGATGAGAGCCCAGTGCCCGGAGAGACCCCCCCCTCCCTGATCACACGTATTGAGCGAACTGAGCTACGAGACTTTGTCTGGATACCCAAAAGAGGGCTGAATCACGATTTCGGAAGAGAATTTTTCGAAAAGGAGACATAGAGAACGGAAACCATGCCCCCCCTACGCTGGGCGCGTGACGGAGAGTGGCCACGTGACGACGGCGAGGAGGACGCCTTGGACAGACGGAGGACATGGCCACGTGAGCTGAGAATGCCACGTGGGGCTGACGATAGGGACGAGAAGCGATTACGGGAGGATGACGAGAGAGGAAGGACCCATGGCTGCGGATGACAATTAAGGCCGAGTCGTTTAAAGTTGGTGAGTACTGTGACAAGAGCACATGAGGGATATGAGGACGATATAGTCATGAGCGCGTATTCGATGACAAAAATCAAGAAGACAAGAACAACGACACAGCATCAACAAAGCCACACCAACGACGCAACAGTAACAATGCAACACCAATAAACCCCACCGACGGCACAACATCAAGAAAGCAACACCAAGAACACGACATCAAGCATATAATATATTCGAGACCAAGCAAAAGTCAAAATAAGCTCAAGTCGGTCATGTGACAAACCTTAACTCCCGACTTAACTCCCGACTTAACTCCCGACTTGTGTTAAGTGTTAAGTGTTAAGTGTTAAGTGTTAAGTGTTAAGTGTTAAGTGTTAAGTGTTAAGTGTTAAGTGTTAAGTGTTAAGTGTTAAGTGTTAAGTGTTAAGTGTTAAGTGTTAAGTGTTAAGTGTTAAGTGTTAAGTGTTAAGTGTTAAGTGTTAAGTGTTAAGTGTTAAGTGTTAAGTGTTAAGTGTTAAGTGTTAAGTGTTAA